>VZTF01006988.1:25025-54897 GCA_013397755.1 Cnemophilus loriae | reverse complement strand
AGCGGCGGCCCCTTGAGCAGCGCGGGTTGCCCTGCGGCCGAGGGGCGCCAGCGCCGCTCCAGCGCCCGCCCCCCGGGGGCTCCCGCCCGGCAGCGCCTCGCGGGTGCGGAGCTCCGGGCCGGGCACACGGGGCGGGACCGCGTCCTTCGCTCCCGCACCACACCGGCGCTGGCACCGGCGGTAGCAGGCGCTGGGCGAGAGGCAGCGCACCCGTTACCCCTCGCTCTCCCCCAGGCCCATCCCGTCTCGGCTCCCCGCTCCGCACACCTGGTCCCCTACCTGTGTCCGCACATCCCAGCCCCGGCGTCTCTCCTCCCTTCCCTTCCTGCGGCTTCCCGCCTGCCGCTCCTGCTCCTGCCCTTCCTTTCACATCCCTATTTCTTGCACAGTCCGCTGTGGCCTTCCACTCTTTCTCCTCCACCTTGACTCTCCACCACCCCATGTTTCCATATTTTTTCCGTTTCAGGGGCTTCTCTCATTTCACAATTGCCCCGTTAACACTTCCTATCATCTCCATCTTAAGAGCACAGGTCCTTAGCAAACCTTCTCCCTTGCAGGGCTGGCTGTATTTTCCAGCCCTGTTCCTGCTGCCAGTGGCTAGTAATGGCCCCTATGCCTTCCCAGGACTGGGTACCTCCCAGCTTACATCCCCATCCCCATCCTTCTGCCAAGGTCATTCAAAGGCTGCAAAAATGTTGGTGTTGGCACAAAGACAAGGCAAGGAACATTTAATGTGGGATACAAGAGAGTGGGATGCATCAGCTCAGACTTACTAAAGTGACCCGGAGACTACCTTCAGTTTGTTTTTACTTGAGGATTAATATTTAAGGATACAGGAAGCCACTTAACGTGTAATACGATCTTGCTCACAAGTTTCACTTCATGACAAAACAAACAGGTACTTAAATAGTTGATGATTAAGTAATTTGCTATTTACAGCCTGAGCAAAAGTCGTGTTCAGTATTTATAACATTGAGGGAACACTTTCTTCTATAAAGTGTAAAAAAAATCAGTGCAGTTCTTTTGCAGTCTTTGTGCAATAGATTGGTATCACGTTTCTGAGGACAAAATGTGTATGAACAGCAGTCCCGAGGTCCCACATGGGCAGCACGATTCCTGTCAGTAGCAATATGTAAATAAAGAGGGCAGCCTTTGGCGCACCACCATCTGATGGCACCAGGATCAACACTGAAACCTTTGCATCACTTACCGATCCAAGAGGGACTTCTGCCCAAAAAAAGACCCTGCAAACCTGTGCTGTCAGATCAGAGAGGCATTGCAGTGAAGTCTGTGGCAGGTAAATCTCAATCAAATGAAATCAAATTGTTCTCTGTAAAGCAAAGATCTGGGTGGCCACAGCCAGAAGGTTGAGTGCTGATCTTACAATTTCAGTTAGAATAGTTCATAGGGCAGTAAAAATTTCATTAAGCAAGAGGAGGATAAGCTTTCCCATTTTGGGGGAAGCTAGGTAAACTAAAGAAGGGGAAGAAATTTCTAACCTTTTCATGGTAAAGACTTTGCCCTTCTGAAATCAAGGTCCCTAGCAGAAGCAGCACGAGCACAGAGGTATTTTGATGTTCAATGATGCAGTTCATTTGCTACCATACAGGATTTTCAGAAGGACCAACGGACTCACAGAACTTGAGCTCCTAATTGCATTTGGAAATCCTTCTGGGACCTTGATCGTGTCTTGGCTTTTCAATATCTGAAAAAAAAAAAAATCTGCTCCTTGGTCCTTAGCCACACTGTTCATCTGCTTATCCCAGCTTCTCTGTGATGATCCAGGCCTGTGCAGTGGGCAGGGGCGTGTTTGCATTTGGTGTTGTCTCTGCTGCTCCAAAAGTGGGAGAGGATACTGGCAAGACTGCAGCTTTAGATTCGTTTTTTTTTTCTAATGCAGTTTCTGTCTCCAGTGGCTGCCAGCTGATGCTTCACCTGGTCTCACATATGAGTTATTTCTCTGTGTCATTGATGCAAACATTCAAAATACATTAACAGCTCAGGGTGGGTTTTCTTGCGATGTTATTTTCTCAGAGAAGCCTGTCAGAAGTGAAAGGTAAAGTGTGTGCATGTCCTGACTTCCCCATCTCAAGCAGGCACTGGGAAACTCAATCTCATTAGTTTTGCTTGGGAAGGGATTGACCTTTTGGGATTTCCAAACAGTTCCTTCAACAAAGCTTTTAAAAATAGAGACTCAGAAGCTTAAATGGCAAATATGGTACTTGTATGTAATAAAGAGATGGCTCACATGACAAAGATTTTACAAACTGCATATAAGCTGAAAATTTGTTGTTGTTTATTTAATATTAGATTAATGTCATGTTCTTTCAAAGACTTGCAATATTATTCATGGATTATGTTCATATTTCTACTACAAAATAAGTGCTTCATGAATGGTAAGTAGTTCCATGTAAGTGAGAGACTCCTCGAAGTATAAGTTAGGAATTTGCATAGAACAGAAATGGCTTGCATATCATTTTACATTTTATCTAAACAACAGAAATATTTTGTGTTTAATCTAAGTTAGGGGTACCTTGGAATATAAACTAGGAATGTGGATATTGCAGAAAGATTTTACATTCTGTTTAAATCTGATAGAACAGATCCCAGCTCAAATTCATTCCCACTATAGAAACACCAAGCATCAGATGAAGAAAGGAAAGGGGATACACGATTGATGCCATCATAACTCAGTCAAATTTGTCTTGATCTGTGTATGCCATGCTTTTGGTGGGGTTTTTCTGTTGGTGGTGTGGCAGTCTCCTGTCCTGACTAGTGCAGGCAAGAGGGATCTCATGTGGCTCATCACAACATTTTCTTCTATATCAACTGCAGGAATTTAACAAAAAATAGAAACCAGTTCTAATTTGGGGGGTGTGTGGTATTTTTAACTCACTATCAGTAGGCAAACAGAGAGCAGTAATTACATGAGCATAAATTTATGGGGGTTGGGTATGGCAACACAAAGCATTAAGTACTTCTGTGCGTGTTTGTGCTTGAAAATACTTCTGCTAAGCCATGTTTGTGGTGTGCAGGGGGGAGAAAGACAGCATGAGAAGTCTGTTTATTACACAGGGAGGAGGTTGTCCTACCTCCAGCAATGGCTGGAAAAGCTGCAAAATGTTTCTCACATTCAGGTGCCTCTGGAATGAGGGGTCACATCTTCTCTCACTCTGATAGAATGGGCTCTGCCAGTGGGTCGTGGAGCCACATGCTTTGTTTTACACTTTCAGATTTACTATTAATACAAGAGTGACTGGGAATTAAACTACTCAAGAACCAGAAACAAGTGTACCATTAAGGGCTGGAAAAGTTTTATTTGAATTCATCTCTGTGAAATGCTCCTGAGACGTTTTCTTGCTGGCTGCTCTGAGCACAGCATCCCAGTTCCCTGGGCAGCAGTCTCCATGTCAGCTGCTGCAGGATACATCCAGTGTGGCTTTCTATTTTGTCATATCCAGCTTGTCTAGGCTTGTCTGTGGGCTGTGTACTGGTCATTGCACAAGTTCCTGATGCTTTTCATGTCAAGTAACCTGGTGCTTTCTTCTTCACGTGAGGAGGTACTGGGCTGTTTTCTTTCTGTACAGATTTATTTCCTGATCCCTGAAGAAATGTAGAAAGTGCCTTTGCTTCCCTCATGATGGCAATTCCCATACTGACAATAAAGTATTAAATTTAGGCAGCAGAGTTAACATCTCAGTGAAATAAAGGGGGGACACTGCAAATTCGTGTCTCCTGAGAACACTTTTTCAGGCTATTTACTGAACCAGAAAGGAAACATATCATCTATTTATAGGCTATGTATTTGAAAGTTTTCTTCTCAGGCATAAAACCACTTTGCTGTTTGGGCTTAATAAATGCTGTGTGTGTCCATGTTTATGGAAAAGTTAGTATTTCTGGGGATGAGCATGTGTATAAAACTAAGGAGGATCCAGAGTGCAGGTCCATTATGAGAGTTTGCTTGTTTGTTACTGGTTTATATCCTAATCACCATCAAAACAAGCACATTATAATCTTATAAAAAACATTAATAGGGAAGGAAAAATAGTCTCCATTAAAAAAGAAAAAATCTATCCTACAACATAAGTAAATCACAAAATCTAAAATGTTTACAGTTTATCATAGACTCATGGAATGATTTGGGTTGGGAGGGACCTTTAAAGGTCATCTAGTCCAAAGCCCCTACCATGGGCAGGGAACTTTCCACTACATGAGGTTCCTCAAAGCCTCATCCTTCCTGACTTCAAACACTTTCATCATGGGGCATCCACAACTTCTCTGGACCTGTTCATAACCATTCTAATAATAATAAAAAAAAATCTTCTGTATATTCAATTTAAGTCCGCCCTCTTTTGGTTTAAAACCACTGCCCTTTCTCTTATCACTACAGGCCTCAGTAAAAAGTCTTTCTCCATATTTCTTATAAACTAAAAGTCAGCAATAAGGTCTCCCTGAAGCCTTCTCTTCTCCAGGCTGAAGAACCCCAACTCTCTCAGCCTTTCTTCACAGGAGAGGTGTTCAAGACTCTGAATTTCACCAGGGCGGGATCGCTGCAGTCTGAGCTATCACCAGTTTTGTCATCTCTAATTAGCTCATCCCTGGTGATAAACAACAGGACTGGTAATGCTTCTCCTCTGGTCAAGCTCTTTGTCACCTGGATTAAGAAATCATCCTCAACACCCTCCAGGAGTCTCCTGGATTGCTTACAGTTTACTGTGCCACTTTTCCAAGAGATATCAAGGAGTGCCCCAGCAGGATCGGAGCACAGGAGCACAGTGTTTCCTGTAGGTGAAGTAAGAAAACTTCATCAACAGCTTCCCTTGCTCTGGTGCCCTGCAGGAAGACCAAACATGAGGTTTCGTTTGTTGGCTTGCCCCTAGATTTTACTTATCAGCCCTCAACCTCTTCATCGTTGGTTTTCAAAGACGGTTCTATGCATTCAATGTATTTTTTCTCATGTAGGACAAACGCCCTGCCCTCTGTCCTTGCCTGTCCCTTCTGGACAGCCTGTAGCCATCGACTGCAGAGTTCTGATGTGGTTACAGTCTCTATTTCTCACTCAGGTGCCATATTTCCCGGGTTAGAAACCCACCAAAAGGAGCTCTGATTTATCTAGTGACCAATCCCCTCGTGATTTAGTGATATCTACAATCAGGAGGTAGTAATAGCTGAAGTATTAAAACATGCAGGAGAAGAGGTAAAGGCTTGTCCCGGGAATCATCATCAGATGATTTGTAGGAAAAAGCATGACGCAATTAAATGGTTAGGTTACAAAACAGAATGTAGGTAGGGCAAATGCTTTCATGTCTATTTTCATTAAAGCAATCTAGCTGAGCCTCTGAGAAAAGACTACTCATGGTGGGGGAGAAGCTTTAAGGAAAAAGAGGGAGAGGATCCCAACTCAGCCCAAAGCTGCATTGCTGGCGCATGAGACCAACTTGTGGTGGCACTTTAGGCTTTGGTGGGCTTATTTCCATCATGAATGCATGGTTCACATGGGATGAAGGTCAGCCAGAAGCTGGGAGGGGAACAAGGAATTGGCCTGGAAAAGATGGATGGTGTTCATTAGAGCCATAGTAACCTGATGCTGTTCATGTCATGTTTTCAAAAGTGACTGGTGGCTTTCAGAGCATGGTCTAGGTACCCTAAGTATCTAATTTTTAGAGGGCATTTTCAGAAGTTCTGCTCTGTTCCAGGATGCTTTCCAGTGGCCCACCATAAATGGCAGTATCCAAACTCACTGATCACTTCCAAGTCTTGTCTGTGGGCAACAGGCATTTTCTGGATTACTCTAAAATCAGTCTGAGTCACTAATGAGTTCAGATAAAGTTTTTTACCACTGTGTTTATTTAAAGCCAATCATTGTTACATTTCCCAGAGGAAAACGCTGCCAGCACCATCAGCAAGCAATACATTGATTTTAAATCAGCAAGACTGCCATTGATCTTAGCAGCTATTTATTGCACATGTTCCCAGCAGCCACTTTCTAATGGAATTTTAACAATTTAGTGGGGTCACTTGAAGGTCTTGAGGAAGCAAGGGAAAAATTTGTCTCCTGCAGGAAGTATCTTCCTAGAACAGTGCCTTCACTTGCAATCACAAGACAGTCGGAGTGGTGTACTTCTCAAGTTTTGGTAAATCTTGATGATTGATTTTAAAGACATACATAGTTCTTATTTTATTCAGCTTGTCCTGGCAATGTAGACACAGTTTCACCTCTGTCTGATGAATTCACTGAGCTGCTGGTTGCTGGAAGCTGGGAAATACAAAGCAAGCATTTCTGGCCTCTTGGCCTCTTCTGGGGCTCCACTGGCAGCTTTAGGATAGACAAACCTTTAGCTTGGTGCAGTTCATCTACCCTTACATTGAAAATACTGGCATAAAAACTGGTCCAAATATGCCTCTTTCTTTTTTCTTTCCTAGGGGACTTGGCCTTTTTCATCTGAGTTAAGGTCTTGCACCAGAAGGACGATTTCTTGTTTGGGTATGCCATTTCCAGTGGTTTAACAGGAAGCAACATGCAAAACATTCTTCTCTCACAAAAACTACGTTAGTTGCCATTTTCACTCTGTTTTCTTGTGTGTGATCTCAGCTCCAAAAGTGTCGCATGGATACGCAGGCAAAAATAGGAGGAGTAGGAAGGGAATAATGATTGTTAAATGTTTAAGAAAAATTACAGTTTATCATAAAACTGAAAGGGATAATAGTGCTTGGTTTGGGGCGGGAGGAGGTGGCTGGTGCACGCTTTGAGTCAGGCTGGTGCCCTGCCTTCAGTGCCAGGGTTCTGTTTTGGAATTGCCGCATGCACAGTGGTTCCTACCGGGGCTGTTACATCCCTGTGTCCCTCGAGCAGGCATCTTCACCCTGCCTGGCAGCCTGCACTCTGGATGGCACACAGGCCACAGACACCCTCACTGAAGCCCACAGTCCTGGCTATTCCTGAGGAAACGCGTTAAGTCCAGACCTACTGAAAGGCTTCCTGAGGTTTGTACAAATAGCACCACCACACTTTTCTCTGCCCCCTACACAAGCATAACGCACGTTACCTAAAAGCCACAGGTAACACAAGCACTTGACAGGTGCCTGTAACTTTACCTGAGACTTAACTTGTAGGAGTGCTGTGGTTGTATTTTTTTGCATACTGCAGACTGCAACATAATCCAGCAGATAACGAAGGATGAGGGCAAAGGAGCGCCATGAGGAAGTGGTGGTGTCCGTCACCTCCACCACCTGGCACTGAGCCCAGCAGGGAGGATATTCGCTCTGGCACGCTTCTTGTGTGTTGTGGTGAGGACCAGAACAACAATATGATTGCGTGAGAGTTCCTAGGTCCTTTTTGGAGGTCTGGATTATAGCATGGGTGGAAGTACCCGATATGACAGACAGCAAAAGGGAAGGTGGGAGGCAGCACGTTCTAATAAATAAGAATTAAGTCGGACCTGGGCTTTCAACCAGGCTCCTCTGCTGACTCAATGGATGATCATGAGCACATTTCATGGTTTCTGCACCATTCTGCAAAAGGAAACAATGTTTGAAAGCTGTCTTCAAATCTGACTTTTCCCTTTATAGGAAAGGGCTAAACACAACCAAAGCATATTCCTTTTTTGGACAAACATCGTTTTACCTGTGATTAAGCCCTAGTGCTCAGGAGTAGCACAGCCCACAGGCAGCTAAAAGTGTGGCTGGTGGGCAGGAAGGTGTTTGAAGCAGAGCCCTGCTGTGAGCACAGCAGCGGCTGGGGAAGGCTGCTCAGGAGCTGGCCACACTGCTGAATTTTTGGCTAATACCCAGCCTGGGCTTTTTAGACCTTCACAATGGTGCCACAGTTCCCTGTCACTATGGAAACTGGTTTTTGAAAAGGCACTAGTTTTAAAAAGTGAATTGAAACCAAAAGTTGTGCTTCGTCTTCATTCCTGGCTCTGGGGTTCCCTGGGGAACAGGCCTGCCTCCTCAAACCCCAAACTCAGGTTCCCCTTCCTGAGAGAGCCACAGCTGAATCAGCAACTGGTTTTTCCACAGATACGGGCAGCAGTCATGGGAGCTGTTAAGTCAGCAGGAAAGACCCTCAGAATAACTTGAGAGGAACAAAAACCAGTGTCAAAGTAACACAGAGTGGTCTGTCCCTCCTGCATTACATGGCCCACTGGGGACAGCCACAGGGTGTGCAATAAAATTATGTATGGCTCAGACAGGTTCTCCTGAGAGCATTAAAACTTAAGAGACATTGAGCACTAAACAGTTATGAGACATTCTCTAAATTGCTTTGTTCTCTACAGTCTTGCCAAAGCTTAGATACAGGAGCCCAGGAGACATCACTGGAACCTAAAAGTCCTTTGCAGAGGCTCAGTGACGACAGACACTTGTCTCCTTGCTGTTCCTGCTTCTTTCCTTGATTTCCTAATTGTGCCCATGTAAGTGTCTGTGGAGCTCTGCTGTAATAAAAAGAAAAACTTGGGGGCTGGAGAAGTCCAGGAGCAGGGCAATGAGTAGCCTGAGGTAGAGGAATGAAGGAGGGAGGTTTTTGAGTGAACTTTGGCACTAAAGGAAATCCTCACTTAACTACATTTCTGGGATAAGTTCTGGAAGCCCTACGTAGGATATACCCACTTGCAGCCCTTATGGACACCTAATTAGCAGGTGCCAGGGTCCAGGATATGAATCAGAATTTCTGTATACAATTGGCAGAAGGAAGTGAAGACTCCCCCAGGGAACGACCCAGAAAGCCAAGTAATTATGAAGAACTAGAAAGACAAGGCACAGTGTTTCCTTCTTTCTGAAATTTCAGCACCCAAATCCCACTCCCTTTTCATGTCCTGAAACAAAATGTTCATGTTTAAGACAAAGAAATGGAGGAGCAGAATGTTACAACCTCATCCAGATCCAATCCAGTAAAGCCAGTAGAAGCAAGCAGCTGGACCTGATTTTTCCAACAGACTTACTGCTGGTCCATCATCATTGGCCATGCTGGGTTCCTCGGACCTCTCAAGCTTTTCCACCATCCCTTTCCACTTGCTGTGTCAGCATCTTGCCATGGAGCCCACAGCTCTGCTAAGAGCCTCCAAGAAGCCCAGGGAGAACCGTGAGTGAGTCCACATGGGAAGGTGCCATTGGAATGAGGAGGCACCTGCTCATGTGCAGAATTACGGTGCAGACCCTACTCTGGAGCACAGGGACGATTCCCAGCCCAAATGTCAGAGGCTGTCCCTTGTCCAAGACCAACACAGTCTCCATGGCAGGCAGGAACCTGCATCACACAGTCAGGGGCTGCTGGAGAGGACAAAATTGGTGGTGGAAAGGACCTTGTGAGCCCCAGGTGCCCTTGGATCAGGGCCTGAGCCAGCAGCTACCAGCCCATGTAAGGGAGCCTTTGCACGCCCCTTCCACCTTTTGGTCTGTTTTGCCTTCTCTCCCCTAGTGTTTTTTCTTCTCCTAGGCTGTCAGGCCCTGTGCACTTTGCCAGCAGTTCAGCACTGCTGGTCACGCCATGCCCCAGCCTGGGAACTCCTGCTCCCACCGTGGTGACTCCGGTCTCCTCCAGCCAGAACTGCATGGTGGCAGTTTTCAGCAAGTGAGTGCAGATAGACATGGACCCATCCAGCCATCTGGGGTGGCAATCATTGCTCGTTCTGATCAGAAGGACATTCAGAAAAGAGAAGTGAGGCAGGATCTATGTTTGATTCCTTTCAGACACTCCCAGTATGCCACCACACCAGGAAAGGAGAGACTGGAGAGCTGCTTAGGATATTTATTAGCATTGCTCCCTTACCTGGAATAGCATTTTTTTCTGTCTATGAATGTCCTGTGTGCTGCAGTACACAAGGTTAGGAGGAGCTCCTTGGTCAGCCACACTGCCCCTATGATTTACCTGTTTTCAGCTGCCAATCTGGAAGGCACAGACTTGAATTCAGGCCAGCATTTCTTTACCATAAATACCTGTGATAGCAGCCTCAAAGACAAGGATTTTCCCCTGACAGACTTAGTGGTCTTTTTAACATTTCACTGTGCTACCAAGCCATTAGACTTCAAAGCACTTTAGAGTTTGTGGTTCCTACATCTGCACAGGAAGGACTAGTGCTGCAAACAGAGGGCACGAGTGTCCTGATGGGAAGGGGAGACGCTGGTGCTGGCACCTGTCCTTTCCACCTGCACCAGGGCTTTAGCACAGGTGCCAAGAACAGAGAGTGAAGGCAAGAAGAGGTTTTAGGTTGAGCAGCGGTGTGGTAGCACCAGGCTGGCACCAGGCTGTTGGGCTGCATCCCGACCCACCTCACACACCCACAGCAGCAGGCAGAGGAAGGACAGCAAGGTCACGCTTGCCCCATAAAGACTCCGTTCTAGGAACCTGGGGATGTGAGGTTATTCAATCATTATTTTTTGTTCTTTCAAGTATGGAAATATTTTAAACTCATTTGGGATTTTTTCCAGCTCCTCTAGAGCTATCCCTTAAAAATGTCCAAGCTTCAAACATTTGTCTGTGGGCGAAATACAGAGGAACGTTAGAAACAAGATCAGAAGTAGGCAAAGCTGACATTAACTGATGTCTTTGGAAAACAATTTCAGGCTCTGAGAAACATAAAAATCTGGTTACTGCTGGTTCCCTTCTTGGGGTGACTGACTGCCTTACCAGAGGATTGCCTTTTAGCAAGCACTTTTCATTTTAGGAGAGAATACAGTGGCTGTACCTCGCACAATCTGTGTGATCTCCATCATCCTTTTGCTTGTCCTGTGCCTCACCTTCTGCAAGACTGAGGTGGTTACACTGGGATTTTTATTTAGGCTATTGAAGATCTTTAGCGAAAGAAGGAAAATTATTTTACAAAGGAAGATCTGGATGGTGCCTACAAATTTCTGTCCCTATTACTAACCAGCTGTAGGAGGCAAGTAATTTAAAAATCCCTGCTTTGGCAGTTGAGAGTTAGGCAGCATTTGGGAACTGAAGTTTAAGACAATTAGTCAGAAAGCAAGTTAGACTGCATTCCAAAGTCACTCTTATTGATCAAGTAAATAATGTGTCCTTGCAGTTATCTTCTATACTCTTGCTAAACATCGAGCTAAGCTTGCTGTCTCCTAATCTCTCTTCCATGGAGCAAAAACAAATGCAAACAGAAGATAATGAAGATCAGCCTACTCTGTAGGAGAAGTCCAAAGTGCTTCTCTGTACTATTATCTATACTGTCATATAAGATAAATAGTTTTAAATTTTTCCTCTTTGGCACAGAGGAAGCTCTGTTTGTCACCAGGGTTCACGTAGTGTCTGAGAGTCAGCAAGTGGCCGGAGCATAATGCACAATAAATCCAGCACAAATAACTGAATCTGCATTTAGATCAATGGGTGAATTACAAATGTTTGAGAAACTTAAAGAAGAGATTTGAGGCATCTTAATTTCTAAAAATAGGCTTTAATTTTTTTTAAAAAAGCTTTTAGTTTTTAAAGCTTCTGGAGGGTTAACATTCATTTGTTTCCATGAGGTGGAAAGCCAGAAGATGACAGTGTGGTTTCGCTGAGGTCAGCTCAGATGTCTGTCCAGAACTGCTGACTTCAGGGTCTGCTGCTCAGTGCCTGTTTTTCACCTCATGATAACTCATGTGTGTTCATGATGCTGCTGTGAAAAAAAAAATACAACTCTTTTAGCAGTTAAACTAACTTTGCAGTTAACTCCCATAACATGAGAGCATGGTATGTTTTCAAGCAGGGACAGTGCACTAACACTCACGTTTTGTTTTGAGTAATTAGTGGGAACAAGGATTCGCTTCAAGTTGAGCTGGAATTTTTATGTTTTTACTGCCCTTAGTCACAGATGGCTGCTTTCGAGCAGGATCGTGTAAACTGGGCAGCAAAAGTCCCTTCAGCTCAAGCCTCTCCTCCAAGGCTGGGTATTGCAGTGTATCTGATAATGCTGAAAAGTGGAATGGCAAAAGGATTAGGAAACTTTGAGCTCTGTGAGACGTGCACATGATCTCTTTCAGCGTCTTCTTGTCAGGAGGACACTGGAAAGATTTATTCGTGCTATCTGTGGCAGAGTCCATAATTACTGCTGTGCAAGCAACCAGCATCAGGGTTGATAGAAACACCCCAGAGTCAGCCCTTCCTTTTGGATTATCATTCTGCTCCTGTGCCCTTATCAGGCAGACAGGATCAGAGAATATTGCACTTGCACAGGTCCATGTGCTGCTGTGCCTCAGCAGAATAAGAGGCATAACTGGGAGCAGGGAGGAGAACAGACACTAAACTTGCAGTTAATGTTACCTGGATTTAACCCTCAGTTCTGCCACAAACTGCCTGTTCGCCTGTCTCCATATGTGTCTTGCTGGGTGCTTGAGTGAGGCACAGGGCAACCTGTGCTGTGGTTGGCATTTCTAAGTAGCGTTGTAATAAATGTAGTGTAGACTTCTGCTTCCCAGTGTTGTGCCTAGGAGAGTTTGCATTTCTGCATAAATATCTGATGGAGCAAGCTGAAATAGCAATAGAAACATAGAGTAAAACAGGTGTTCTGCATTTTAAGTCCTTGACCTGTGCCTATTGAGGCATATACCATAGGTCTGATCACCAGCCTGTTGAAGTTAATGACAGTCTGTGCATTCAACTCCATGGGCTTCAGATCAAGCCCAGTGAAATTAATTACAGAAACAATTGGCGGGAAAGAAACAATGAAAAGAAAAGTATAGTGCTGAAAGATGCAAAAGAGAGTAGTGGCAACAATGCTTAATCACTCAGAACTGCTTAAAGGCTCTTCTAGGCAAATGATTGTTATATAATTATTGTGAATATGCAGGATGAAAGGGAAATTAGATTTTGTATATAAATTAGATTACATTGGACCACTCCACACTGACTTCTGAGTAACTGCATATAATTGACTTTACAGCAATAAACTGACCAAGAAAATGACCAACCTGTTGATTAGAATAAGCAAAGATGTAAAGACAGGCCAGCCTTGCTGAGGTACAGGCTACAGGCACCAATGCGACTGCTCTGGTCTAAGGCAGTGACTTCAGAAGATACAATATTTGGCAGCAAGATCAGAGATATTTTCCTCCCCAGCTCCTGGGCTTGCTCCATTTCCCTGTTGCTCCTGCCTGACCTCCTGCCAGCACAGACCTTGGTACAGCCTTTCCATGAATCACACAGGGAAGTGGAGCCTTTCAAACACTCACACACACAGACAAGCAAACATACTTTGCTGGGTTATTTTTTAACCCAAATCACCCCCAGATCTGGCTCAAAGCATTGGCTTTGGAGCGCAGGTGTTGACACCAGCACCAGAATAGCACAAGGTGAGGATGAATGACATATAGCACAACAGGATGAATGGGGCAAGCACGGGGTAGAGGCTGGTGGGCAGCCCTGAGGCACCAGCCAGCAGCATTTCAAGTCAGCTTCTCCTTTGCCAAGGGATCCACAAAGCTCTCACAGGACCTAAAGATCACCAGGAATACCCACCCTTGGGTTTCTGTTTGTTTGTTTGTTTGTTTTAGTGCAGTCAAATGGTGTTTTCACAGTAACCATTTGCTTTAAAAAGAATTGTTTAACCTTGTAGGAAGTAATGGAGTGTTGATTACTCATTCACTGAAATTCAGGAGCCTGAGTATAAATTCTCCTTGCACTCCCATTCCCAGCACGTCATTATTCCAATTAGGAGAGTGTTTAAGATATTTAAATAATCTCCCATTCAGCTACATGTGTGAGAAAATGCATTCACTCAGTACAATAATGCAATTGTGCCTTTCCTCTGAGATGGCAAAAGAGAGAGGTTGCAGCCATTTTGAGAAACAGTAACTGAAAAGCAAAGGCTGTTGGACAGACTGGGCATGAGAAAACATGAAATCAAATAGAAAACATGGGAAAAAACCTCTCTGCATGCACAGACAGCAAAGAACAAAAGGAACAGAGCAACCTGTAAGATGAGGTACTGCATTGCTTCACCAGCTAGAGAAGTGTGTTGGTTTGGGTTGACTCTCAAGCTGGGCAAGAAAACAGAGCACGAGTGGACCGATGCTCTTCTGACTTCCACTGATGCAAATCAGGGGCAACTACGCTCAAGCAACTAATTTCAGCACAGGTGCATGGACATAACAAAGATTTAAGTGAAAAAAGGGTTCAAGCACAAAAGAAGAGGTGCAAAGCCTGGCAGTCAGCCCTACCACTTTGTAACAGCCGTAACATTTTTGTGGGGCTCACCTAAAAAACCTCAAAGTTCCAGCAACAACTACGCACAGCACAGATGCTGGGATGTTTTACTGTACAGTCAAAGGATCAGCAGCAGAGGAGGCCTGTGTTTAGCCACAGAGAACAAAAAGACATTTTTACAGTTGTTTATGTTTATTTGGTCCACAAATATTGAGAGAGGATTCCTTTCTGGCCAGTCTGTGGATCCAATTAATTTGTTTTCCAGTTTCATATTTGTGATTCTAAGTTCAGAGGTGACTTAGGGTTGTGATACACAGCAACCACAGCTGCTAAAAATAGACCACAGAAATGTAAAACACACAGCAGCCTTTAACCGCCACATTCCCCTGTACCTCAGCTCTTTGAAGTCCCTGTACTTCGTCACATTCCTATATTTGGAGGCATGGAAGCCTGCTGTGGTTGTGAATTACCATGTCCAGAGCAACATGGGGAAGGAGACAAGACTAAGCATCTCCAAGAATCATCCCGAGCTGCTGGACACATGGCTGAACTCTGATGTCTCCCATAGGGATGTGTGGGGAAATATTTTCCCTCAGAAAAGCTAGGATTTCAGCCTTTTCAGTGTTGCGTGGCATTGATTTCAACTGCAAACAGTTATTAAAATAGCAGCCTCGAAAGTCAAGAGGGAAAAGAACAAAAAGGATGTGACGAGAATCAGAACGATGCAATTTTGATTGATTTTTTCTTCTTGCAAAGTCACAAGCCTAGAAATAAATCCCAGAAAGCAAAGTAAAAATTCTGTCCTTTCCAAGAGTGGGGAAATAGCCATTTTTATCCCTAAAATTTTCTGACCATCAGATATCAAACAGCTCTGGAGAAAATCTATTAATTCAGTGATGGTGGAAGTAACCTCACCTAAGCCCTTGAACCCAGGGCTCTGTTCTACAGGGTTTGTCCCACCTTGCTGGGTCAGGGGAGCTCCAGGTGGGGTCTGCAATGGGCACCCTGAGCAGAGGGCAAGGTCAGGGAGCAGCCAGGGACCTTTCCAGTTGGACTGGCAGTGGCAGGGACAGGGTTTCCCTGATTCCCTCCTTGCTCCCCTCTGGATAACTGAGCTGAAGAGGTGGCCTGGATGAGGCAGGAGAACAGCTGCTGAGAAAGGGTGTTGGGGCAGGAGGGACAGGACAGCTTCAAGAGGTGGGGATAAGGCTGAAGAAGTAAGGGAAGGGCTAAAATAGTGGCAGTGGAGGTGTTTAATCTTGGACATGTGTCAAGACACAGGAGAGGCCAAAGCAAGGTCAGTTAATGACCTGCTGCTTCAGGATCTACTTTCTAATACTGTAACTAGGAGCAGTTTCCTGACTGGCAGATCTGGCAGACATTATCCCACGTAGAGACGCAATTTATACTGTTCTGCTTGGCACATTCTCTTTCCCAGACCAGGAAAAGGACAAGCTTTCATACAAAAAGCATAAAGGGTTTGTATTTGGCAAGGACAGGCAACATTTACAGGCTGAATGGATGCCATGCAGTAGGGAGGGGATGCATCAGAGACCTCTGCCATTAATGATCTTCTCTGAGTTTTTTCAAGTGATATTGAGCTAAAGTTCCTTGTCCAAGAAGCTTCATCAGTAAAATCAACAGCAGTGCAGAAGGTAGCCTGTGTTTCCTTGCTCTCTGACAGTCCCCACTTTCCTCATCACTGGGGGGAGGCAGAAGTTTTTTGGCTACTGTAGGGGAGGCCAACCAGGCAACACTGTCTGACAGCCCGACAGTATGGCAGAGAAGGGCCAGGCTCTGCAACTCCAGTTGTGAACAATGCAGTATCTGTCATGATCCACCACAGCAGGGCTTCAGGGTTTTTAGCTGCCTGTACTTAGGGTCTTAATTTTGTATTTAGGGCTTCTAATTTTGTGCTTATGGCACAAATTTGGCATTTATGCAATACTCCAGGTGATCAGGTGAAGTCCTGTCTTCAGCACCTTTTTCCTGGCACTTTTCCTGTCTCTCTCTTCATCCAGCTCTGACCTGGGTCTACCAGTGCTCTGGTGATACCACAGGATCTCAGAGCAGCTGCTGACAGGTGGATGGAGATCCCTTACACGTGGGGAAATGTAGCCCTACCTAGAATTTATCTGTGTCTCATAATGCCCCAGTCCTCCCAGATAGTCCTTCGTTCCCATCTGTGCCTCCAGAGACTGTCACCTAATCCATTCCTGCTGTATCACTTCCTGCATGGCGGGGTATTTGCAGGAGGTGTGTTTGTAAGACCACATTGTGTGATGTGTTTGTGCTCTGGATTAGTTTAATGGAACTGCAGTGTACCCTGCAAGACAGTTTCCCAGCTGGTAAATCGTGTTTAAACAGTGAAAAACAAATATGCTTTCTTACTGCTCCAGTCTTTTTACATCTGGTTGCTTAGCATTGTTCCTATCCTGTGTCCACTTTGCAGTGCTTCAGCATGATTGCCAAACAAACTGGCCAAAAATCAATTTAACAGAGATAGAGAAAAAAAAAAAACAAAACCAAAAACCAAATGAGATACAACAGCCACTGAGGGGATACACAGACATATCAATTTGGCAACCAGTCAAACTTCTTAGAGCCATCGGTTGTGCTCATTAAATGTCAGAGTTGTGAATTTTCCCCAGGCATTATCAGCAAACGCTTGAAAGATGGTCTAGCTTGGTTGTAAGTGATTTCCTCCCCCAAATTTCAGGTAAAAAGATGAATGAGAAGAGATGACAATAGCAAGTCCATACGGCAGTTTTAGTTCCTGAAACAAATTTCTCTGTCACAAAGCCAGGTGGTAAAATTTTCCTTTTATTCCAAATAAAAATAAATACTTTTCCCTAAGTACTTACAGGTACTTCTCAAGCCAAGTCTCCCACATGATACAGACTTGAATTTCAATGCCAGTAGAACTAGTACCAAGTTTTTATTTGATAATGTTCATTTATACAGCAATGTAAGACCTCAAATCTTTTTCTCTACAAGCAATAGTGAGAGGGCTTCTAAGGGGATTTTGGTGGGGTTTTTTTTGGCATGGAAGACTCAAGAAGCAGCAAACCTTCTTTAACACTCAAGCTTGGAAAGAAAGATGATGCTGTTACTGGAGTGTTTTCTTTAATATCACAGCAGCTCACAACTGCCAGAAGGTGATATAAAATTGAAGACAACTAGGGTGAGGTAGAGAAAACTGAATTCTTCTAGAAACCAGCAAAGAAAGAGCAACAGCTCCCTTCCTCTGAGTGGTGCAGGAGAAGGCATGGCCAGACCCAGAGAGCTCCCCAGCCCTGCGAGGATCTTCTGCTCTGCACATCAGGAGCTTCTCACTTTTAGATTCAAAAAGCATAAATTAGAAGATCCAGTGGCTTGCTCTTTTGTGTGGGCTTTGGGAAAACTTTGTGACAAGAGTTTATACCGAGCAGGCATCAGGAAGGTCATCTTTTTGCACCTGACAGGACCTCCTACAATGACAGGATTTCAGTCAGGTATTGTGCAGGTAACTCTGCAGAAATCAGGGATGTCTCCCACTACAAACTGGTTACCCAGCATGGCCTAGGTTGTGAAACACACACCTGGCCAAGAGCTTTGCCTCACTAAAGACCTTGGGATTTGATCTTTAATTCTGAACATGTTGACTGTATAAACAAAGCCATCACAATGTGTCTGCACTATGCTCATCACCGAACCCATTCAAAAAAGGACCTGGGGGTGAGGAGCAGGCAGAGGCCATTCTGGCAACACCCAGGCCTGGTGATTTCTCTGAGGGTGAGACCTTCTTATCCTCTCACACAGGGAGATGGGGAGCTGCCCAGCTTTATAGCCAGGGCTCCAAGCACTCCGCAGGTCCCTCTGTAGGACAGCCTTTGCCTGGAATCTTCATGTACCTGAGCATTTGGAAAAATGTCCAAGAATCACACGTTCCCCTGTTTAAGAAAGATATTGTTGCTTCTGGCGTGCAGTGTTACTATTGCATTACATAAGAACCGCCATCGGTGTTTGGATTAATGCTGCTGCCTGTATCACATTTCAAAACACACCAGCAGCTCCGTGGCCTTTGCTCCCAGGCTCAGGCTGTGCGGATCCGAACGGAGGCGGGGAGAGAGGGCACCTGCAGGCCGGCTGAGCCGTGTGCTACCAACAACCACACCGGGAGCTGCTGGAGAGTGAAAAGTCCGTGTCAGACACTGCATTTCTCTAGCGCTCAACCCGAAAGGGAGCAGTTCCTTCGCCCCACTGCTCAAACACAGCAGCACCTTCAGGAGCACTTCGGTAGAAAGCAGCATTTATCTATTTAAGTGAGCGCTGAGTAGTATTTGCAATGAATAGGAGAGACTGTTACCTCGGCTGTTACTCAGCAGGAAGGAGGGTATGCACTCTCCACCTTTAGCATGCTAGTTCTCAGGAAAAAGTTAAAATTTTAACTGCAGCTTCAAAATCTGCAGCTATTTGCACCTTGTTGTTGGGTCAGCAGTTTGCCTGATAAAGGAGCCCTGACCTCCTTACCTGTAGAGGAAAGTCCAAAGATCTTCAGAAGGTTTTGGGGTTGTTTACCAAAAAGCAGAAGTCCAGAAACCCATACAGGTAGGCAGCCTGGGAATACAAGCCAAAATAGATGATGTAACGTGGTGGAGGCTTCCAACTTCCAAGAGCGAGTACAAATCTTGACTCATAACTTTGCAATGTCCCTCAGCCGTTTGAAACCCCCCCATCATCCCAAAAGATGTCTACTTTGAGTGATAGGAACTGGATCTGGCTGAATCTACAATTCAGTCCCGTAGTTACACTGCTTCCTGTAATCCCTTTGATGCTGAAGAGAATGACTTCTCTATTATCTTTACTTTTAAAACTTGAATTTCCTGTGTGGAGAAAGTCCTCATGTTAAAAGCAAGCAGAGAAAATGCTTTAAAGAAGGAGGTGAATGTGCTCAGATTGTGAAGCAGCTGATCTAAAGGCAGTGAGACCCTTAGGGAACCCTGGGCCACAATAGTTGACATTTCAGGCAGGAAATTATGGTTTATTTAACTAACTGAACTGAAAACTGCCAGGGAATTTATACAAGTGAAACAGAATTAGTAAGAGCATTTAGCTAAGACACACATGAAGACTAAAACTCCTATGGTTGTGGGAAAGAGAGATTTTACATCTGGAAGTGGAAGTGGCCTCTGCTATTTGATTCATCGAAAAGATAGGTGGGCAAGGGATGCCATGAGGGAGTTCCTGCTTGCTTATCAACACAGCTTGTTGCTGTGGCTGCTGCTTCTCCACACAGTTTCCCTTCCAGCCACAGACCTGCCTTGAAGTTTCTGAGAGAAAATAGCACAATCCTGCAACTAGGCTATTCTGCTCCTAAATATGCATGTTCTTTCAAATGCTTCAGTAAAAATACTTTTGAGCACTTTTGCGAGTTAAAAAGGACCTTTATGATCAATAATGGTGTTTCTTTTCAGAGGTTTTCTTCACTTTTAGCAGTATGCAGTAAACACCGTGATTTTTCACTTCCTGAGGCAGTGAATGATATCCAGGAGTTTGACTGTCCTAGAGGATCTGGCTATGAACACCAAGGTGACAGAACAAAACCTGTCTAAGTCAGACAACTTTAGTAACAACAACAGAAATTGAGAGAATGGCACAGCATAAAAGCATTCATTATTCATCAGTTGATACCCCGGGGAAAAAATCTGTGAAGAGTTTTTGGGTTTTGCAAACCAAGTCTGACTTTGTCAGGGCCTGGCAAAGATCCCAAAGGTGAAGTGCTTGATCTATGCTCTTGTCTATCTTTGATCAGCAGAGACATTCCCTATGGCCCAGGTTTCTCTCCTGCGTGCCCATTTCTCTCTGTCCCCCCTCACACCCTGCTGTGGGTCAAGCAAGTGTTCCAGGCCTGGAGTGCATTGTCCTAGCTGCACTTGAACCCATCTGACAGGGAAAAGGGCAGGTAGGCGTCCCTCTGCAAAGCAGTGACCTTAACCTCCTTCCCCAGCCCGCTGGGAGAGCAGAGTTCAATGAACAAGTCTGGCTGGGCTGCTGAAAGCTGTGGCCTCAGGGGGACGAACTTGTTGTTAGGTTTGTTTCCAGCTGGATGGTTCCCGGTCAGCTTTATTGTGCAATTCTACAAATCCTGATGCCAGCACAAATAAGCCAGAGATACAGGCTGAGCAGAAGTTTCTTCTCCCAGCAGCTGTGCTGGCTTAGGCCATCCATAAATGCTTGTGGGATGCCTGCTCCAAGAAAAGCTTGGCACAGCCATGTCGAATGTAAAACCCTTTGAGATGATTTTTCAGTCTCCTGCAATTCAGCACAAATCCTGGCATGGGCTTGCTCCTCCCTGCACTCCTCCTCTGCTCAATTCCTGTGTGCTGCAGCTCTTTAAACATTCACAGAGCACTGTCTGGAGTAGAGTGATTCAAAGAGGAGTCAGTCTGCAAAACCAAATCACCTCCTGCTGAGCATCACCAAATCATCACAACCTTGGACAATCAATCAACTGGTTTTGTGTTATTTAAGTTGCCCTAAAGGCTACATTTCAAAATCTGAAATGTATGGACTGGAAAAGCTGACAACAATTCATTGTGCTCAAGCTGTTTAGAAGCACTGCACAGACCTTGCTTGAAAAGATGGCTTTCAAGAGAGGGAATTTAAACAAATTCCACACTAGCTTGTTCCTCAGCTACGGTGAACAAAAAGTCTTCAGAATATTTAGAATCTGATTTAAGCTAACAAGTCAGGCAAATAGGTGTTAAGACTCAAACTTCTACTCGATGCTCTATTTGTAATTCATCCAGTCGTTAGTGAGCCAGATTCTTGACTAGTATATATGGGCATAAATCCGCTTAAGCCATGCAAGAATGTTGATTTATGCTTGCTACAAATCTGACCTTTCGGTCAGCGTTTCCTGATAAGTTCCAATCCTCTTTGCACTGTTCATTTATTGGAATGGAATTAGATTTAGCAAGGTATGCTCTGACAAAATGGATTGCTTTTCCGTTAAATTTTTGTGCCGGGGTAAAATGGTTATCTGTTTCGACGGGATACTGTTAATAAGATAGGTTTTCTTAAAGAAAGTCAGAAATTATAATATCATTCACTACAATGCCACATTTTTTTATTTATCAAAGTTATACCAAATTAGTACAATATGCTCCACAAATCACAACCTGTTATAAGAAATCTGAGATATATCTGCAGAATAGAGGTTAAATAAGTTTAGCTAACAATAAATTGCATAAAAGCTTAAATATATGAAGCCAAATGATTTTCTGAGAGTGTATTGGAATGAAAATACCCTTACATTTACTTAACTGAACCTATTTCGCTCCAAATGACCTTATGTTCTTTACTTCCAAGTCCACAATCCCTGCACTGAGACTCAGGACACTGCACAAAGCCAGACTTACCAGGAGATGATAATCAGGAATCTATTTTATTGGTTTAAATATAGCACTCTCGATGTTTGACTATGCTAACTGCATGGTAAATACAGCTCAGGCCTGCAGAGAACCTTGCTGAGAAAATTGTGTGTGAGATTACGCTACTGTGAAGTGCTCAATATGGGGGCTACGCTCAAAACACAGAGCTCACGTAGGAGGCAGCAGCCTGTTTGCTAAAATCTGCTTCCCTCAGGTAGCATCTTAAACTGCTGCTTTCCGTCTGCACCAGCTTTTGATGACCTTCCTGATGACGACTGAAGCAGTTTGCATTGAATTGTTCACAACCTGACCAGGTAAAGAGTCCTCCTCTGGCGTGGCACTACAGCCATTCGGATTTGAAGTACAAACATTAAGCTTGGTATGAATGGGGTGTGAATGGTGGTGTAAAAGTGTGGAATCATCAGGAAACGCCATGAAGGGGCAAAGGAATGGCGTGTGGAGCTTCTGAAGGCACTGGGGGCTGGAAAACCAAAGGCTGCCTTCTGGGTGGATTGTAGACCTATGCTGGAGGCAGTTTTTTTCCAGTCCTGACTCCTACATCCATACTGGAGCTAGCATGCATCCAGCCATGACTCCCCGGTGAACCCTGGACTTGTCCTACACCTTTGTCCTCAGCCCCATCTCCTGGGTGGACCGTGGGCCTACACTGCAGCTTTGTGTCAAGCCTTGCCTCTGGTGCCCTCGTTCTCCCGCTACTCCTGAATGCCCCCTGGACCTGATTCATTATCTTTGCCTGGTTTGGGACAGTTGATGGACCCTGTTATCAGTATCCAGGTCTGCGTGCCATGTTCAGGAGTTGGACCCAGTCGCTGAAGGCACTGCCTGTGCTGGGACTCCTTTGACTCCTGACTTGCACCATGGAGGCTGCATGGCCACAACCATCTCCATCCTCATATACGTGAAAGAAAGAGTGAAAACAGTCTGTGAGAGAAAGTAGGTGTGAAATCAGATTAAAATAAAATAAACTTCCCCTTCTCTCTGGTTTTGCCAAACATGAGCAAAAAAACCACTCAGGATAACACTGATTTGCTAGAGGGGTGCAGGGGGTTTTGTGCCCTTGATTCTGGAGCTCATTCCCTTACAATACACAAAGGAGATTTGATTTGTCAATCTTGGAGGGTGGGGGGTAGTTGGTGATCAAGGCATGAGTTTCTTCAAGGCAGGGAGAGGATGAGATGAAGAGGTGCAATAGGTAGAGGAGCACAGTTTCAAGAAACAGCTCATTTTAGGTTGCTTTCATTTGGCAGCTTTGTATATTATTTTTATTTACATGTGTAATATAGTAGCGATCTGTAAAAACATCTAGGAGCCTAACTTTCAGAAATGCCATAGTCCTTCCCCAGAAACGAAGTAGATCTTCAAATCAGGCTCTCAGTTGGAAAATAAATCCAAAAAATTCTCTGTGCGTTTGAAAAGAAGATATTTTGGCTTCTGAGCAACATGAGAAAATGTACAATCCATTTGATCTGCTTCAGATGCCACTACCATCTGCATGTGGCAAACACACATTTCTCAGCTTCGCAGGCATGTATGATTATGAGGAGCTTCTAATAAAATAGATAAACCTTTGAGATGCTCTTTTTGTTGTTTACTTATCTCTCAGCAGCGTTCTGTGGGAAGCTCTCCTCCTGGAAGGCTGCGGGGGAGGGCTCTGCTGAGCCTTTCAGCGCCGTTCGGAAGTGCCTGAGAAGCAGCCAACGTGAACAGCCACGGCTGGCACCGGCAGAGGGTCACAGATGCTGCTCTGAACACGCCGTTGTGCAGCATCCCCGCGCAGCGTGGGCTCCAGCTGCCGCTGTACCAAGGATGCGACCGCCACCTGCTGTCCCCAACCCAGCCCAGCCAGGGAGCGCCAAGGAGGGGCAGCAGCTCACCCGCCCCTGCCCATCGGCGGCTCCCATGGGACGGAGCCTTCATTTCCCAACTGCAACCGCGTCACTTCCAGCCTTGTTTCCAGTTCCTATCTCTGATTTATTCCTTTGCTCCCCAGCCGAGGGAACCAACTCCTATCACCGGTTGTATGAGCTGGCGTGTGGATGAGCAGCCGGCAGTGACACTGCACGACATCCTTCCGGGAATGCTGCCTGCCATGTGAGATGGGGACAGAGGGAGACACCTTGCCGAAGCAGCTGCACAGCCAGTCTCTATGCATGGCTCTGTATGGACATGTGGCACTCACAGGTGCTCAGTAGTGCTGAACGTGGCTTTCCGTGCTCTTGTGATACCCGTTTCTCAGAGGCTACATTCCAGCTGGTCTCTTAGCTGGGAGCTCGGACGAAATGCAGGCAGGGGGATTGGTTCAGGGTAGTTTCCAGAGCAGAAAGCTTGCCAGCACTGAATGATGGACCTGTTGGAAATGGCTTCTGAACTGAGGCAGTTTTCTCTCAGTCCCTGTTTGCTCATCTGGGATGCTCTTCCCGACGTCTTATGTTTCTCCAGCAATCTAAAATCAGCCTAATCCTGTCGCAGAGGAAAGCCCTTATTGCTCTGCAGTCTGTCTTACATGTGTTGTTTGCTTTCCTATTAACTCTATAGTAGCTGGGCATGTGACTGCTGTTCAATACTGTTTAAATACTGTTTTTTCCACATTTACTGCAATGGTGATTTTTTTCATTGCCTTCTTTTTAGCATCTTTGGAAAGGAGGTTATTCTCATCAAACAATATGACCATATATTACAGAGGGTTTATTTTTGTCTATTTCCCATACAGTTATCTTTTGGGACTTTTGGCAACAGGCACTTTAAAGATACTTTTGTTAACTTAAATATTGAATAAGCTAAACAGCTAATTGGTTTGGGTTTTTTTTTTCCATTCTTAATCTTCTTTCTTCTCTTTGAGAGAAGAATATTTCTATTCTTTGGGAGAATAAGTATTTGGGAGAATACTTTGCAAATACAGCTATTCCACCAGCTGATGTTATTCAGTATCATTATCCTCACTTTCTGCCAGATCGACTTTGTGTTCATGTTCGGATTTTTTCATGAAGATGTCAGTATTTTCATCAGTAGAGTCCTGATTTGATGGGTGGTTCACAGGGCCTGTTTCTTCACTCTCATGGTACAGTTTATCCTTGGGGTACGCTGAGTGCTCACGGGCAGTCACAGTGTGGCACAGGTAACTGCTTGGTTAGTGCATTTGTTCGCACTTATCCCCGGACTTAAAAGTTTCATTGCCTTTGTTTAAAGCATGAAGCTGAAAATTGTCCTAAAAGAATCCAAGACAGTTACTTGAAATCACTTTTAATTACTAGGGAAGTTTGTTTCTTGACAGTTTGTTTCTGTCCCCAGTGCACAGCAACGTAAAAGTGGTATTTTGTGATTGTTCTGGATTTGAAATACATATATTTTAGATTACAACAATTTTCGATCACATACAGAAGAATTCAAGTTCTCTATTGCTTGCATTCCTGTGTTAGGAAGCTGTACCTGTTTTGTGACCTGCTGAGTCATTAAAGTTAAACCTCTCCCTCCACTGACACATTTAAGTACCTAGAAAAGAAATTAACGTCACAGAGATTACTTTGCCTAGAAAAAATTACGTCAAGCAGGTTCATTTCCAGCTCTTGGTTTTAGAAAGGCTCCTAACACTGTCTCACATGGCCATCCATCTCACAAGCAAGTCCAGAAAAACACAATGGATGAGTACAGAACTGGCTGTAAACTAGACTGGAATATTTAACAAGAGCGTGTTGTTAACTTGGTTGGACACAGCAAGCAGAATTCTGCAGGAGTATCACCAATCTGATATTTTCATTAAGTAATTTAGATGGCAGAACAGACAACTTTCTTGCCAGCCCCACTGGCTGGAAGGGGCAGGAATCATTAGAGGACAGGGCTAGTATCTCAACACACTTGGCAAATTACAGTAGGGAGAAAGAAAGTAATTCAAAGGATGTGCTTTCACTCTCTGCAGAATTACCAACATCACAAATGCAGGTTGTGGATTACTGGTCTGATAGCATCACTCTTTAAATTGTCGTGGTGGTTAGCATGGATCACAAACCAAACAGGAATCAGCCTTGCCCCTACAAAAAGGGCAAATACCACTGGGAGCTACATAAAAAGGAATATTGTTTGCCAGGCAAATGAAGCCATTCTTCTGTCATGCTTGGGGCTAGAAAACCTTCAGTTGGGGTATTGTATTCTGCTTGGGCTAGAATAGAGAATTAGCGGTTTTATGAGGAAGCATTGGAGGAATTGGAGTGGTTTATCCCAAAGAAAGGGGAGACCTAGTAGGAGGGTCCTAAATATGTGCACTGTATGTCTAAGGGAGAGGACAATAAAGTCTTGTCATCAGCTGAAAAGGCTCAGTGGGCAACAGAGGTCTGGGTTAGATGTCAGAAACAGCTTTCTCAAGGTGCAGATAAAAAAAGAGTGAGAGAGTAATATAGGGAATGACAGCCTTCGTTTCTCAGTTTCACATGCAGATTGAACAAGTGTCTGTCAGAAATTACCTAATGGGATTTATCCTGCTTTTTGGGTGGGAGGAAGAAAGCAATTTCTGTCCCTGTTTTTCTGATATTCTTGTTTGGAGCCAAAGACCATAATTTAGACATCCAAGTTAGGTATCAATACCAGCTAATTATCATCTCAAGGCTCTTCCTTTCCATTTCTGTTTAATATATCATAAGGAATAAAGTCTTAGTGGTTAATAATTCAAATCAGAAGCACTCATAAAGTAGGCTGGCACCACACTATGAAAACTTGATTTGTTCAAATTCATGTTTTCCAAGTCCTAAGTTTCTTTAGAGCATATATGGCAGCCCTGCTAATGTCTAAACAGCTGATGATCTGGAGACCCGCCTGTTGGACATCAGGATGATTCAGCTCAGTTAATAAATGCCACACTGGAACACCCATTTAACTCTACAGCAGAAAGGATGCTGCACGAAAAGGGGAAAGGGGAACTCACAGAAATATTACTCATTCTCTCATTCAGAAAATGCTAAAACTCAGGCTCTGAACAGCCTTTGATATTTGACCTCTGCAGATGGCCTGTAATTAAGACTCTAATCCTTTAAACACTTTAATACACTTCACTTCAAGTTAATAGGATTAGTCACATGCCTGAAGTGTGGATGGCTAGGGCTGAGCTATTGTTGAGCACAGCTGACTAAAAACTTGCAGACACTTTCTGGTGGAATATTGTCTTATATTGTCCAAGTATTTTCTAAACAGTTCTAGTCCCAAGTAATATCCTAAAGTGAAGATACTTAATAAAAATAAAACTTAGCCAAGTTCTTGCTTAAAAATGTACACACAAAAAGAACAAATCTTTTAGCAAAAATTTCAGCAACACAAATTAGAGGTTTGAATGGAGAGATGGAAGATTTGAGAGGCGTTGTATTGGTTTTCTGGAAGATGTAGGTTTAAATTCTCAGACTTTTACAATTCTTTCAAAGCTAGGGTGATGTTAAACATGCACAGAATCACACAGATCAGAGAGTTACAAAACGGGGAAGAAACATTTTCTATCCTGGTTTGTATTTTGTAGAAACCTGTTTGGCTTAAAAGCACGAAGTTATTTCTTCTCTTGCTGCTGACAGACTAGCTGGACTTGGGAGTCCTGGCAAGCCTAGCCTGGGTCAGTCCATCACACTGTAAACGTATGCAGAGATTGTGAAGAATGAACACAATTTGGGAAGCAACTGAAGGCACAGGGAGGACAGAGGTGCAGGCACACACAGCACAGAGGTTCCCATGTGTTGTTGGATGTCTGCCAGAAGAAGAGGCTGGGCCACATCAAGGCACTGTGCTGACGTGTAACTTGTGCTGGATCTGGGTTTAAATACCACGGGGGCAGTCTGGGAATCCCAGCACAGCTCAGCATCACTTGCTACTGCCCCATAAAATGCCCACAGTACACATTTACACAGTGCTATTATTTCTCCCACTGCAGAAACACGGAGGTAAATCCCCTCTGCTGAGAGACATGATGTCACAGTATTGTCATTCACAGGAAAAGGCAACAACTGTGTTTAAGGGTTTCCAAAGAGTGACACACAACAGACTGCAGCTGCAATGCCATTCCCTGGGCTGCTTGTAACTCCTTTTGTACATGCAGGGAGAGATTTTTTCCCCCACTTGTCTTGAGGGTTGCAGTCAGCAAGAATGAAGACTGCATTTAGCCAAGTGTTCCTGCCAACTCTAACGTGGACCAAAGCAAGCAAGCACAAAAGTCAAAGAGCAATCATTGCTCTGTCAGTGCTGTTGTCATACAGGAACCTGAGTCACACTAAAAGCCTCTCAAGGAAGGGCACAGTGGAGATACCAGAAATTCAAGCTGGAGCAGGGAAATTCTGATGAAAGCACCACAGCAGCGATGAGGTAGCAGATAAGACTGCCAGAAAATGGCATCACAACCTTATAGACAGTAGCACAGACGGAAACACAATGCCAAAAATGTTAAGAAAATTGATGAACCACTCACTAACTGCCTGTGAAGAAAGCCACACTGGGAAGTCTTAAAATTAAGAACGCCATAATACAAAGAGGGCAGGAACCAGAAGAGGTGATCAGGTCTGAGTCAGAAGCAGAAAGTCAGTAAATGGAGAAGAGGAAAAGAGAGAAGGATTATGTTCTTACAGGATAAGGGGTTAAATCAGGACTGTCCCATGAAAAAGCAGTGGTAGGTCAGGAGCACTGTCCACCCTGCGCAGAGTGATGCCATGCCGAGATACCAGAGCAAGCATTACAGGAACAACGTGGCTCTCCTATAGCTCAAGAACTACAAAGACCCTGCAAATTAACTGGTGCAGTGCCTGGCTCAGATAAATTGTCCTGTCCCTCCCCTCAGCTGAGGCTTCACTGGGCATCTTTACACCAGGCTGCAATGGGACTTATAGTTATGCCCAGAAGGGAATGTCAGATATGACAAAGAAGCGAGGGCACTAAAGAGGCAAAGAGAAACTGGAAAAGGCAGGAAGGAACGGGAGGGACTGAAAGTGAAGAGTTGTGAAGTACTAGCACTGTTAAAAAATTTGTGCTAAAGAAGGATTAAATGAAGGAAAAACCTTCCTTTCAGTGCCCACGTTTCTATGAGAAGCAGTGTGGGGTAGAGGAGCTTTTGTCAGATGGATCTCAGATAACAGATCCAGGAAATGAGCTGGTAACCAGTGCAAGGGAAGTCTTCAGTCAGCTGGTGCTCTTGCACAATTTTCTGATTTGTCACACTTAGAAAAATATTTGAACTTACACAGAGCATTTTGTTTGGCCACTCTGCTGGTCAGCATTGCTCTTGGGAGCCCTGTTTATCAGGCAGTATTCCTGCAGCTGGGAGTGCACTGCTGAAGTAACTGTGACACCCCTACAAGCCAAGCACCAACTCTGAAGCCTCGATAAGCCAAGAAAGATTACTGAGGAAACTTAATCCATATTCCTCCTTTGTTACAGGATTTCTGCCTGGCCGATGTCCACTCAGCCAGGGACAAGCTGGCAGCTGGGAATGCAGGAGGGACAGTGGCAGGTGTCAGAGTGTACTTGGAGCTACTGGCCATTGCCTCAAAAGGCTTTTTTCCTTCAAAACCTCCCAATTCTCATTGTCACTGAAAAATGAAGAATTGCTATTGGAAAAAAGAAAAAAGAAGGAGATTTTGCTATTTTATTAATGCATCCTCATGCCGAGGTCAGGGGTGATAATCATAGAATCATAGAATCATAGAATGGTTTGGGTTGGAAGGGACCTTAAAGATCATCTAGTTCTGACACCCCTGTTGTGGACAGGGACAGCTTTCCCTAGACCAGGTTGTGTCAAGCCCCATTCAATCTGGCCTTGACCACTTCCAGGGATGGGGCACCCACAGCTTCTCTGGGCAACCGGTCCCGGTGCCTCACCACCCTCACAGTTCAGAATTTCTTCGTGACACCTAATCTAAACCTACTCTCGGTCGGTTTGAAGCCATCACCCCTTGTCCCGTCACTCCACGCCCTCGCAAACAGCCTCTCTCCAAGGCGTTTCAGGGGCGAAGCCGAGGTGGGCGGAGGGACAATCCCCGGCATGGGCGCCAGCTGTGAGCGGGGGGCGGTGAGAAGGGCCGGGCAGGGCCGGGCGGGGGCTGCCCCGCTGGTCTCATAAGGCCGCCCCCACCACAGCTCTGGGCCCCGCCGTCCCGCGGGGCTCCCGAGAGGCACCGCCTCAGTTCCCTCCCCTTTTCCAGCCCCGTTTCCCGTGGCGAGGCTCCGCCACAGGGGAAGTGACGCCGGCGCCAGGCGAGGTTATATAAAGGGTAGGCGGCAGCGGGCGGAAGCGAGCGGGGCCGAGCGGGCGGGGGGCAGCGGGCGGTGCGAGCGGGGCGGCTGCCGCAGCCCC
>VZTF01006988.1:1539-25003 GCA_013397755.1 Cnemophilus loriae | reverse complement strand
GCTGCCGCAGCCCCCCGTGTTCCGGCCCGGCCATGGATTTCCGCAACATTCTCGTGATGGCCTCGGAGCAGCAGGGGCTGAACGCGGTGCCGGTGAGCTGGGCGGCGGCTGGGGCTGCCGGGGGGGCGCGGTGGCGGTCGGGCCCAGGGAGGGCCCCGCGGCTACGGGAGCCCTGCCCGCCTCTGCCTCGGCCCCTGCCCGGGCAGCGCCCGCGGCCCGGTTCGGCCGGGCCTTTCGCCTCGCCGGCCGGGGCTGCTCGCTCCTGCGGGCTGGAGAAGCGTCTGTGTGCGGGGAGGGGGCGAGCGGGGCCCCTTCTGTCAACAGGTGCCGGCACCCCCGGGCTGGGAGCGGGCAGCGCCTCCTGGTCGCTGGAAGTGCCGAGATCCCGGGAGCAGAGCGGTGGTGCGGGGGAAGGCAGCGGCTAAAAGCCGGCTAAGTCCTTTTGTTTGCTCTGGAAACACACGTCTGCCACGTCTCAAGTGCGGGTCGGAGACAAAGTGACAAGTTTCGGGTGAAGGGGCTGCGTTGTCTGAGGTCTCTGTGTGCGCCGCGAAGGAATAACGCGTGTGTGGGGGGGATTGGCGGAAGGCACTCGCTGTGTTGTTAATATTGTGCTGTACTTCATCAGCTTGTGTTTCAGTTCAAGCTATCAGTAACGTGTAGATTCCGTATGAAATAACCCACCGGCTTGCCTGGATGGAGTCTGGCAATAGGACGGGCACGTGGCCTTTTCATACATTAATATCCTGGGTTTCAGTCCTCTGGGAGGACCCAAATTATAAGTTGTGCGTGCTTATTTGGGTAAAAAATATTTTCTCTTTGGTAGCCACCAGCTAGGGAGACACTTCTGTTTGTTCTTCAACAGAGTGCCAGAGTTCTGTTTCTATGATTAGTTTGCTTAAACCCAGTGTAAATGAGGGATAGTTGTTTTTAGCAAAAACTTTGGGAAAACCAGGAAAAACCATACTCTCAATTGTACAGTGTCTTCATTTTGGTGGTGTCAGAACTAGTGAGTATCTCAGTGTCTCTGTATCATTAGTAAAACTTTGGTAATGTTCACTAATAGTGTGACCAGTGCATACCAACCATATGGTAGATGTGGAATTAATCAGATTCCATTGTGGGTTTAAAATCTTATAAAACCTACTCGTTAATATTTAGGCACATTTAATTTGTCTCTGACTCTATACAGGAATCTGGTTCATAACATAAATAATACAATAACAAGTACAGAAATACTTTAGGATATTTAAATGCCCATTTGATCAGTCTTTAGCTGTTTCACTAAGTTTTCACTGCCTTATTATAATTCTCATTTTAGATGTTTAGAGCTTCTCTTTACATTCTCAGTTTTCCCATGCAGCTTTACTGTATGTGCCACTACTTTTTTGTCACAAGTAGTTTTAAGCCATGATGATGAATTGATAAAATATCTGCCATGTTCTCCATTGCGGATGTGACGGTGGAGGGAGAGGATGCTACGTGTTGTGCAGAGGATGAGGGTTTAGCTACTCTTTTTAGAAAAGGCAGAATTAGGATTTGCTAGTTCCTGATTAACTCATGGAGTGAGAGTGCAATTGAATCCATAGCTGAAACAGTTTGGTTTAGCACATTAGTGGTGCAGCTCTTAACTCTAAAGTTGGCCCCAGTCTCTGAGCAAAAGCAGAGCTGCACTTGGCACTGCTTGAGGTTATTTGCAGCTGCTGGGCTTTAAAAGAGAGCCCATGGAGATTTTACAATCACTGGACATCTAAACAACTCCACTACGTTAAAGCTAGTACATTAAATGTGTTTATAGAAGAAGAATATAATTAATTTTAAATACTTTTATTAAAAACACCATATAGACTAATAGCACATTTACTGGTATATAAAATCACCAGGTTTCCAGAAATGTTAGTTTCTGCATTAATGAGCATATCCTCTGAATTTCTTTCTGAGAAGTTTGTTTAAATTTTACAGTGCATTTAACTAAATATTCCATGCCCTTTGTAATGAAATATAGTGACATGAACAAGTAGTGTGAATTCAAAGTATATATAAATATATATACACGCTCTACAGGTAGCGTTTAGTTCAAAGTGGAAACTATATAAAAACTCTAAGAAATAATGTGGCCTTTTATTGTAAAAGAGGAGCCTGGATAAAGCAGATATGACATCATGTCCCTGTAAAAACGAATCTGCTTGTTCATCTCCCTATGGAAATCCAGATTCAAAAGGAACATTGCTGAAATCAGCCTTTTGGTGCCCTGTTAGTTGCATCAGGTTTTGTTTCTAAATAAAGCAGTACATATATGAACTACTGTCTAAGCTATTAATGATGTGCTGCTAATCATCTTCACAGCAGCTGCTGAGTAGAGCCCAAGGTTTTATCATCTAATATTCCATAGGGGTTTCACTGTTGTATCTTGTTACCTGTGTTTATATTAGCAGTTCATTGGATTTTCAGTGTGGTCTTGCTTTGACTAGGTGTGATAATAGTTATGAGATTTGATGTTGACTTTAGAAAGGTTTAAATACATTGTGTCACTCTTTTTGGTGAAACTGGTATACTGTGTTATGCCACGTGTTTCACATGACATGGTGAAGCACTTTCAAATATTTTTATTGTAGCTGTTCTTTAAAATATGAAATTTTACTGCAGCTTTAAAAAAAAACCCTGAGGACAGTTGGATATAAAAGTAATTCTTTTAGTTCACCTTAATTTCTAATAAGTTATTAATGACGATATAAACATCTCCTATTGCTCCCAATTCCTTTTAACTGTGGGCGAAACTTTGGTGTACAGAATTTACAGAAATGTGAAACACTTTAACCACAAAGAGGTGACGCAAAACTGAAACAGCTCGTCATCCACGTCAGCACTTGCTGAGGTCTCACTTTAAATTAGACTGAAACAAAGCAGCCTCCAGTGAAGCTGGCAGATACAAGTAGCCACGAGGAATTAACTATTTGTGAAGTGAAACACTAACAGAATCCCAGAGTTTGTTCAGAGGACCTTGGGTTACAGAGCCTGCCCATCGAATTCTAATCTACAAATTATTGAGCGTTTGCCCACAGGCAAGAGAAGCCGTGCATGAGAAATAATGGGAATGGCTGTGAAGTGCAGATTGCTGCTGTAGGAGCAGACTCCCATCGATTGATGTGTGTGCATTTATTTTGTGCTTAAAACTTGCCTCAAAACAGGGCCTAAAATGCTTTGGATTACGTCAGCCTGCGTAGGAGGAACTGCAAGATACGCAATGTGAAATGTTGGCAGGGGCGAGGAGGGCTTTTGCTCTCAACTTGACTGACCTGATAGTAAAGTTCCAGACTGCTGAGACTTAAATGCTGACTAGTAAAATTTCCAGCTTTTCCTATTCCTGGTCTCTTTTTTTGCAAAAGCAGATGAAAATAGGGACCACAATACCACTAAAGAAAGGAGAGCATAAAGTATCTGTTCAGTTTTTTTTCCTGTGTGAAGCAAATTTTAACAGAAAAAAATCTTTGGTTTTTTTTCAGCTAATAGTTCTGCTTGGGTGCTGTGGCAGCAGTTGCAAAATTGAAAGAAAATAATTTTTGCTTGTTTTAGGAATAAAATTTATGAACCCGTTGAATTGGTTTTGGGAGAGGAGAACAGTGTGAGCTGATAGGCTGGGCATTTTATCCTTCTCTCGGAAGGAGTTGTTCGAACCTGAAACGAAGCAAATTTAAACATGCTTGTTACCTCCTATTTACTTTGTCACAACCTGAAATCGAAAGCAGCAGTTGAGAAATCATCCTGTGTGTATTCTAAGACAGTCTCACTGCAGAGTCAGCTGCTGGGAACCCCGTGGTGAGTCTGTAGCAGAAGCTTTGGAAATACCAGTTCAGGATGAACAGCAGAGGCCCCTGAGTGTGAACACAAATGGCCACTTACAATGTGGAAAGCTGCCTTCTGAGGAACCGGCATTGCGAGAGGAGTCACACAAACAAGGGTGTATGTGGTGGGTGAACCATTCCTGATGCTCCCAGAAAGTTATACCCTGAAGAATATTTAGGGGGAAACAGGGACTTCCCACTGGAGAAGGTTACATGTCTTGGCAAATGATAAGAACAGGCAAAGTGTTCTAACGTGCTAGTGAAAGACAAGCAAATAAAAGGATCTCCCCAGCCTGTGAGAGCCCCTGCAAGTTGTCTGTAGTGGATAACACAAGTGGAATTGTCTTAGCATTGCATGTGCAAGCCCATTGCAATAACTGAGCTGCACCGGTGCTCTAGATGAGAATCGGGTTTGGCAGAATTGATCACCCGCATTGATCTTGCATTGCCACCTGTGTAAATATTGACCACTGTTAAAAGCAGTACTACTACTGCTACTTCTGTCTGGCACTGGTGTTTGGTCTAGGCCCCTCGGGGCTTCATTTGGGTGCCAAAAAGTTTACAGTTATTTTATAAGTTCTGTTTTACAGTCCAAGATTTGGTACTTGAATGCTGACATCAAAGTAGCTACAACTCCATCAAGATCATGTTTTGAAGGAAGTCAGTGACTTCAGAGCAAATAATCACAGTTTACAACTTGAATAGTGCAGTGTTCTGGGAACAGCTTGACCTGCTCTTTCCTAAAGGCTAAACATTTATATTCCTCTGTTGATGTAACCAATGTAGCAATAGTTATTAAAAGCCAGAATAGTGCAGCTGCTGTTTGGATGGGATAGTGACATGTGCTGCCTTATTTTGCCTCCTTTACCTGCAATCTGATGCATATTCATTTGCACTGTATATAAAGCAGTTTGTTTGTGTTTGTGGGATGTGTGTATGCTTCAGTGCTTTTAAAAAGGCTGCACTTCAGCAGGTTATTTTATGCTATTACTGAAAGAAGGTGAACAAAACTTATCAGCAATAGTACAGAAAATGGGTATTCATTTAGGAATTGTTTTGCTGTGTTTTCAGTTGTTAGTCAGTATTAAGAAATGCTACTGATAGGAAGACTTAATTTAAAATTTGCATGATTTGTCATGTTAGGGCAGTCAGAAAACAGCTTGTATGTCAAGCTGCGTTACAAACCTGCTCCTGGATAGGACTGTTGATCACAGTGCAGCAAAACAAAGCCTGAAAACTGCTTCCCCATCACTTTAATTCTTTATAAGGTTTCCTAACAGAATAGATCAATCTACATTTGTCCCTGCTGTTTAGCAGTTTTCAAAGGTCCTCCTTAGGCACAAAATCATTTAGGCTGGAAAAGATGCTTGAGTCCTACACAGTTTTTAAAATAGAATTTTCACAACTGAGGATACAGTTGAAATGGAGTAATTAAATGAAGCTCTGCCAAATTAGGTTACCAATGGCAAAACATGATGTGTTTAACTTTGTAAGATAATTTACATAGACATCATTATACTAAGATGAGTATACTACAAAGTACTGCAAATAATTTCTAAGGTACTAATTTGCTTCAGCCTGTTTCTGACACGATTTTTACTGATAATGTGTGGATTGCTTTGCCTCTGTCTGTTCCGGTTCAAATGGAGTAAACCAGATTTCTCTGGGGCACAGAGCCATGGGCCCCATTTGAGCAAAAGCTGAGAGGCAATGCTGCATCACAGTTCGGGTTTCCTGAGCAGTCAAGTCTTGGAATGCTTTTGGTGCAAACAAGAAAATTGGTTCTCAGGTTGTGGTAAACATCCTTGCAGAGAGGTGAAGCTCAGTAAATGAGCTTGGCTGTAGCAGGTCTTTAATGTGATGAGGTGACATGGCAGGTTTTAATATGCAATGTTAAATGCATAGTATATATATAGGTGATGCTGCAGCTTTGTAATTCTGCTCTGGTCATTTCAGAAACTGCTCAAGGAGACTACAAGTGGCTGGTATTGTAGCTGCCCTTCTTGGAGCCAGTTTTGGATGCAGTTTAGAAACTAAGCTTCTTAGTGCATGTATTTTCAAGCTAATTTATGGGTTTGCATGTTAGTAATTAAAGTAATCCAAGGATCTGTTCTATTCATGTACTGCTGATCAATGAATCAGAAATGAGAATGAAGGCTTCTATTGGGTGATATTGACATTTATAGGGAGTTATGTTGCCAGCCTGCCTGATTATTGCTTCTAAAGCATTTGGATGTAGGTTTCCTTACCGGATATTTCATTTTCATTATTTTAGTTAAGTTTCATAAGGCTTTATGAGGATAGGAAGATATTTATAGAAATGCTGACTTGTGTGACTCTTTTGTGATACTTTTTAATTTGGGTCTGTTTTTCACATCTCTTTCATTTGGTGAGAATCTTAATGTCTCATGTGGGAGATCTTGGTTTAGATTTTAATCTATTGGTTTACTTCTGAAACAAAGCAAACAAAAAACCCACCCTTTCAAACGTCAGTTTTGGGTTTGGGTTTATTCCTAAATGTATCCTGCTTTCCATCTGCTTCTGGGTTTAACTGTCTTCCATTGTATTTATCTTTGCAACTGTCACTCTCTTTCTCATTGCTCTGTTTTTTCTTCTGTATTTTGTTTGTGGGAAGAAGTTCCAAAAAGGTTTCTTTTTTTCCATTTTAGATGCAATCTGGTACATTTGTGAAAGGTGGTGTCTGAACAGGTGTAGCACATTAGTGCAAGTGGTTGTTATAGAACCCAGTAAGAGGCACTTGGGCACTTAACATTGATTTTAAGTAACTTTTATTGGATATAAGAGAAGCAAAAAAGGGGGGTAGCATAGATAACTTTACATCTGTTCAGTTGCTGGAACCCCAGGTTGAACAGCACTGGACGGACCTCTAGGCATGGCAAGCTGTGCAAATCCTGTCTGGTGCATGTAATCAGAGTTATAGTCTTTAGAGCTTTTGCAGGATGTCCTGGGAAGTTAATAGTTCAATTTATCATTTCCTCTGCCAAGGAAAAGGATGTTATGTGAAAATATGCAGCTTCACTTCAGGATATAATGAGGTATAGAATCATAGAATAGGAACCATTAAAGGTGATCTAGTCCAACTTTCCTGCAATGAGCAGGGACACCTTGAACAGATCAGGTCATCCAGAGCCTTGTACCTGACCTTGAACGTTGGCAGGGATGGAGAGTCTACAGCCTCTCTTGGCAATCTGTGCCAGTGTTTCCCCACTCCCATCAAACAACTTCCAGTCAGAATCTGTCTCTTAGTTTAAAACCAATACTCCCTGTCCTATTGCTACTGTGTCTGCTAAAAATTGTCCCCATCTTTCTTACAAGCTCCCTTTCAGTACTGAAAGGCTGCAACAAGATCTCCCTGGAACCTTCTCTTCTGGCAAATTACACCATGTGCAAGTGCTGTAATTGCCAGGTGCCAGGTGGGGGCTGTGTATTCTGTCACAGTTAGTGCTGAGGTCACGCTGATCTCAGGTGATAAGTAGAGTGCAGGTCTGTACCATTTCAGGTCAGCTGGGTGTGTGGATTGCTAACTCCTTGATGTACAACAGTATTGTGTTTAAGGTCACTGCCAGCAGGAACTAAAATCAGTATTGTTGGTTTTACATCAACCTCTTAATTATGCTGGTGAAATCCATTCCAACTTTTGGAGTAATTCAGTTTTTTGAGTTGGTTTATTTATTTTCACTGATTTAGGTAACCTGAAACTGAAATGAGTGTCTATAAGCAAGCTGAAAATGGAGCTGTAAACCTGCAGTCCGGAATTGAATTGATTCTGGCAGCTTGGGCTGTAGTTTGCTTTTGGTTCCCCTTGGTCAAAGACTAAGGCTGAACTGAAATACTTTAATGCCATTACTAATGCAGCCATTGCAGTCCATATTAGTCAAATGCATTTCACTCATTTTGTTTCCCTACCTGGCTTCTGCTTTCCTGTTCATTCCTTCCAAAAGCTGAGTGAGACTCTGTTGTGGAAGAGTAGAATGTACCTCACTCAAAAGACAGGCAGCAATGTATTTTGAGATAAAAAAATGATTTGACAATTCACTGGAATTTAACAAAGTTTAACAGTGGTTTGACGTGGTTTAATAAGTTTAATGCAAGGTTCATCTTATTAATTAGTTAATGGCAGAAACATACAAAAAAGAAGGTTGAGTTCAAATTCTTTCATTTATGAGTTCATTTAAAGTGTTTCTCAGAGACTGGCAATGCAGAGAGCAAAAAGCGCAGTCCTGTTGAGTCACAAGGTTCTGAGTGGACTCCTTGCTTCCTAAACTCCATTTGGAGTCTAGGAGTGGCTGCATCCATTCTTAGTCTCAGGCTCGGTCAGTAGTATATGTAATGGAATTATCCATAGAGTGTTTGTAATAATATGGGGTGGATGGATTAGGAATGTTTCATAATACTAATGCAACATCCTCTGTCACCCGCTGAGGATCTGTCACAAGCAAGGAATCTTTCCACCTTGGGTAAGGAAGGATCTCTTAGTTTCAGGTAAGGAATTTCTAACCCTGAGAGGCATCCCTGCCCAAGGAGGTCACCTGGCATCCAGTTAAGTTGCAGTTCAGGCAGAGCTCAAATCAGGCCCAGCCTGATAACAATATTTATAGGCTGAAGTACTTGGCTGCTGGCCAGTGGTGTAGACAAGATAGATGTCCTTATCTTAGTGCTCATATCTTGTTCTGGACTTTGGTTATCTTGCTCTTCTGATGTTTATGAAACCACCTTTCAAAATATTTTTCAAGACACCTCTACTCCCTTGGACCAGACATTTTATAGCTTGCAAGTTTCTCCCAAGGACTTGGGGTTGGTTGCTCCTTAGCCAGCCTGAGAGTACAAGTGTGAGTCAAACGTATCCAGCACAATCCTCAGCTTCAGTGGGAATTCATTGTTTACTCTGTACCATCTCTGTGCTTAAGTCAAGTACAGGACTGTTATGCAACTCCTCCATTTTAAAGATTGATTTTTTACATTTCTTAACTCTTCTGACATATTTCATTGTTCTTTGCAGAAAAGGTACAGTTTGGCCGTTGGTCCTCCCAAAAAAGTTCCCAAAGTCAAGGGTGTAGAGTCTGCAGCAGTGCAAGCATTTCTCAGACGGCAAGAGGAAGAAAAGAGAAAAAAAGGTAAAAGTACAAAATATCTCCCATGGGAGACTTTCACTGATTCTTTGGTATTTGTCACCTTAGTCAAAGTTCTTGCAAATACAGCTGCACATCTGTTTCTGCAATTAATGCACAGAACTGATGCTGAAGGAAAGCCAGAACTAAGTAGGGACTGGGGATGTTTGCTTGCTTTCCTAAGGAGTTAATAATTATCAGCTACATTAGCATTTGTGGTTGGAGATTGAGAAGCACTTAAGGTAAAGAGCAAAAAACTATCTCAAGTTTTGTTAGCTTAACTTTGAAAAGTTTCATCTGTGTGAAAAATGGAAAGAGTTGCTGTTGTGTCTAAATACAGTGTATCCGTAGAGTGAATTTTTAAAGAATCTCTCAGCCACAATTTTTCCACTTTTATATTTTCTTTAAATAGTCTATAGAATAAACTAGTAATGCATTGCTTCTGATGTTAATGTTTTGTTAAAGGTAACCAAATCTGATGCACTGGATGGCCCAGGTTATTCCTCCTCTCCTGGGCCAGCCATGAGTCTGTTCCTTATCCCTGCTGCCAGGTCCAGCCAGAAGCAAGAGTAAGCATGAATTCCACATGGGGCATGCTGACACACTCTGTGCTGTCACAGCCCTTGACAATAGAATAACTCAGACAAGGAATGGTACCTTTATAGGCACCCAAAGTACGAGTAGCCCAATCCATTTTCTAGGAATTTTTCCTTTTTCTGAATCTTTCTGGTATTGAGCCCCCCACTCCTTGGTCTGTCCAGCATTTGGCGTTTAGATGTCTCATTCACCAGCTAGTTCAGCCTGACTCTTGTCAGCAGATCACAGACGTAAGATAGAGAGCATACTTATGCAGAAAATAGCTAAGCCAGAACAGTAAGGATATAGGACAGACTGTGGAGACAGGGCACAGGACTTTATCAGATTGATGTCATGACCAGCTGCTTACTTATCTGTGTTCAGCTGCTTCTGTGTCTCCCCTGTATCCCTATACACACACACACTTAAGACTATTTTCCTGTTCTTATCTCCCAGGTACTCTTATTCCCTCCCCTTCGTCAACTAATCTTAAACATTTGATAGTAAGTTCTGTACAGTCTCAAGATTCTCTTGCTCAGTCTCAGAACTCCCTCTGCTACCCAGAGATCCCGTAACTTCTGTACCTTCTTATGCAATAATTCTCCATATTTTAATAGCATCCTGGAAAGCTGCTTCCCTCGAAAAGCCTTAGTGAGTTTTGTTATAGCAGTATTTGACTTAACTGCTCGCCTTTGTTGGAGCAGCTGAGACAGGTGGGTTAGCCTGCCCTTTTGGCAGACCTGTGGTCACTTTCTCATCTATTTTGGATAGCTGTTAGCCAGATATCTTTAAGTTACTGTCCTAAGTGGTTTGTTAGTTCGGAAAATATTGAAATAAAAAGTAGTGCTTTTTCATAACTTTCTCCTGGTTTTCTTGCAGCACTGGAAGAAAGAAGGAAGAAAGAGCAGCTCTTGGCAAGGCGTATTGAATTGAAACATGACAGAAAGGCAAGAGCTATGGCCTCACGAACAAAGGATAATTTTTATGGCTATAATGGTGTTCCTGTTGAAGAGAAGCCTAAAAAGAGGAGGACTTGTGAGAATGTTGCTCAAGCCCCAGAGGCTGAGTATGCAACAGAAGATGAAACTGAACAACTTGAATACAGTCAGACAGAATCCGAGCATGAGCAAGAAGAATATGAAGAGAAACCATCCAAAGCCGCAGTGAAACCAAAGGCACCTCCCAAAAGTGCACCAGCACCTCTGAACTTCGCAGAGCTCTTGAGGCTTGCTGAAAAGAAACAATATGAACCGGTGGAAATAAAACCAGTGAAAAAGGTAGAAGAGAGGCCCAGAACAGCAGAAGAATTGAGAGAGAGGGAGTTTTTGGGACGCAAAAACAAAAAAGTAGAAATGCATAAGAAAAGTGAGAAGGAGATTAAGCCTACAGGGATATCCAGTTCTTCAAAAAAACTGTCTTCTCAAAAAGCATCTGTAAACGTAAAACTTAATAAAAGCTCAGTAGATAAACATTCCACATCTAAAAGCAGTCTGTCGCTTTCTATGGGTGGTATTGATAAGAAATCCAAAGCACCAGCATTGACTGAAAAACACCCACGGTCATCATCTTCTTCCAGACTTGATCAAATGGAAAAAAACTCACAAAATGGTTCCTTGAAAAGCTCTACTGGTAGCAGTCATAATAAACTACCTGTCAATGGTATTAGAAAGTCTGGCTCAAGCTCTCACGTGCCACCCTCAAAACCCATGGCCAATGGGGCTCAGAGACTGCCATCTGTGAAAGAATCCAGCCTGAAAAAGTCTGCCCATGCAAATCCAGGAAAACCTGCAGCCCTTCAACATGGAATCAACTCCAATGCAAAACGATCCGGCAGCAGCTTAGGAAAAGGAGGACCTGGACATCCCGGGGGTGGTTCAAGTGCAGGACCGGGGCGATCAAGCAGCAATTCTGGTGTGGGACCTGGAAGGCCAGGAAGTGGTTTAAGCTCAGGACCTGGGCGACCAGGCAGCAGCTCAGCCACAGGACCTGGGAGGCCAGGCAGCAGCTCAAGCACAGGACCTGGGCGACCGGGAGGTGGCTCAGGAGTGGGACCGGGAAGGCCAACGGGCAGCTCAAGCACAGGACCTGGGCGACCGGGCAGCAGCTCAGGCGTGGGACTTAAGCGACCGGGCGGCAGCTTGGGCACTGGACCGGGAAGGCCGGGCAGCAGCACAAACATAGGACCAGGGCGAGCAGGCAGCAGCGTGGGAACAGGACCAGGAAGGCCAGGAATCAGTCCAAGCACAGGAGCCAAGCGACCAGGCAGCAGCTTGGGCACTGGACCAGGGAGGCCGGGCATCAGCACAAGCGCAGGACCCGCGCGACCAGGCAGCGGCCCGGGCACAGCTGTAAAACCCAAGTGCACTGTTGTGTCAGAAACCATTTCTTCTAAAAACTTTGTCACAAGACCTAGCAATGGACAGATGAATGGAATGAGACCTTTTCCAGGGCATAGACCTGTGCTTCATCCACAAGGTATGTATTTATAGAACAAAGAATTTTGTCACTGTTGTGGATTAACTCCAACTGGCAACTAAGTACCATGCAAATGCTCGCTTGCCCTCTCCTCCAGTGGGGAGAAGAATTGAAAAAAAACAAGTGAAACTCAGATAAGAACAGTTTAATAATTGAAACAAATATAGCAACATCTTATTTATTTTATTTATTTTTACCTATGCTCATAATTTTTGAAATACAGGTGGTGTGAAGCATCACATGAAAGAAAACTTAAGCAGCTTGTGATGGATACTGGTATATGAATGCTTTTAGAACGAAAAGAATTGAAGGATTTGCTTCCAGCATTGCTTAATAATTGGTCTGTAAAACTTTTTAGTGTCTTAAATACCAGATGCTTGAAGGGCTAGGTGAAAAATCAGTCACAGGTTTTACGTGTCAGTGTTTTGGCAAATTTATCTTATCAGTGACAAGCAGTTCTAAAAATCTATTTCTGATCAGGAGCAAGCAGTGTGGAGTGTAGTGAATAAGTGCCTGGAAAACCCTGAACAAAGAACAGATATCTGTCGAGTGGTTTCCTCAGGATGCCAGTGCTGATACTGATAGGTAATCTCCTCTAGTACAACTCAGAGGAAGTATTTCCTCTTGCCGAATTTCTCAGAAATGCTGGTTAACTTGAGACAGAAGTTTTCCACCTTGAAGCCCAGAAAATGGCTATGCCTGAGGTGTAGCAAGGAGAAGTACTGTTAAATTAATGTTATGTTCATGTTATTAGTTAATGATTTTATTCTCTCCCGTCATTTAGGTCTTGGAAGAACACCTGTTAGTTACAAGAGACAAATAGAAGATGATGATGATGAATATGACTCTGAAATGGATGACTTCATTGAAGATGAAGGGGAACCTCAAGAAGAAATATCAAAACACATTCGGGAAATATTTGGCTATGACCGGAAAAGGTAAGAAAAGTGACAATTTTAAGATACCGTAGAACAAGTAATTATTCTTCCTAAGAAGGGATATGAATTCATTAGTTGTTTTTTTTAATGTGCTAAAAACTGATACTTAATTTTCAGGTACAAAGATGAAAGTGATTATGCCTTACGTTATATGGAGAGCAGCTGGAGAGAGCAACAGAAAGAAGAAGCTAGGAGGTATGCATGGATTGAAACTTGGATACAGATTGGGAAGTTTGTTTGTTGCTGAAGTCATAGGACTAAGCTAGCAAATATCCACTCTGCTTTTCATAGCAGAGGTAAATAAGCCTTACAATTTTTTTAGAAGAAAGCTTAAGTAAAAGATGGAACTCATACAGCCAGTGGTGGATACACTAAATAAGTCACGTTTATTCTTATCTATCACAAACCTTGCTTGTTAAGAACCAAAAAAACCCAAAACTAATTCATTTCCAAAAACCTTTTTAAAAGTACACATTTCAGTTGAAATTCCAAATCCTTTAATTTGTCCCAAGCATTACAATATTCTTAGTTTGAGGTCTGGAAATTTTGTTTGTTTTTATTTATATACATGTGTGTGTCTGTATTTTTACAGAAGTATAAAAAGTGTGCTGGCAAGCTTTTGTAGTCACTGATTTAAAATATGAAGATATTTTTATATTGGTTTTGGCCTTTGGGCCTGCACAATTCTTGTGTCATAAACCAACTCTTTGTTTTTAAATGAGTGGTGGGAAAAGCTCTGTGAAAGCTAAAAGGGTTTTTTATAGAAAATGAAAATATTAGAATGCATGGAGTTACCAAATTCTTTTGTTCTACTGAAATTTCTATATGGTTATTCAGAAGGTGCCTTGAGCATTAGAAACTTGCATCTTTGAAGTTATAGTCAGTGTCCTTATTCCTCCTGGCTCCTGAGGAATAGCTGCAGCCCATGGAAAGCTATAGTCTGTTAAGTGGAGTTAGGAGAAATAAATGGAATTTTAAAGTGATATTGCTGTTAACCAAACTCTCTGTTGACATCTTAGAGTGAGGTTTTGCAGAGTTGAATTCCTGACTCACTTTTAACTACACATGCAGCATAAAGGAAGTGGGGATAAGAAACTTGAGTTAAATTCAATTTTACCTTTTTAATGGATGTGTTTCAGTAGCTGTATCTTGGGACAAAAAAAGACCTTATGTATTAAATTTATTACATTTTTTACACGATCTTTATTTCTTAACAGAAGTTTTAAATATGCTTTTCCTTTGACATATTTGATTCTAATGTTATGATAAAAAAATCTTAATTTCTTAAAGCTGCATTCATACTATAATTAAAGATGATCTGATATGAAATTATTCTTCAAATCAACTGTAGTACTTTTAGCATTGCTTTTTTGGGGGTGTAGAAGTAAAACCTCAAGTGTCCTGAGTAGCAGTGTAAAGGATTTAATCTTATTTGGCAGTTTGAGACTCGGTGTTCAGGAAGACTTGGAAGAATTGAGACGGGAAGAAGAAGAACTGAAACGCAAGAGACAGTCTAAGAAGCTGAGGACACGTTAACTGACTTATGGTGTTGACTTTGTTCATGTTTCTGCTCCCCTCTGCCTCCATACATCTCTTATTCTACTTCAGTTTCCATTTGCTTGTTAGAGGGCAAAAGAATATTTAAAGGGATTAAAGTACTGAAAAGCAAGGCTTTAGTTTGACCTAAATAAGATATTTATTTTTAATACTTGCCAGGGTTGTTTTTTATGAAGAAATTAATGCACTAATGCATATTAAATGGAATAAAATTAATAGATGTTTCCATTGATTAAACCAGTTCAAGATGCCAGCAGAAATATTGACTAGCTATGCACTGACTTGGAACTGTGTGGGCCATGTACCAGTAAACCAATTTTGCATTCACTTGAAAGAAAGGAATAGCATTCTTGTTCCCTGATATTTCTTGAGACTTGGAGAGATTGCTCTATATCCTGCGCTGTCTCCCAACATGAGCCTCAAAGTGTTAAAATGTCATCTTCTGTACAGCAGCAGCTTGGGTGTAAATTCAGCCACAGCCCACAGGTGTTTAAGGCAATAAAGTGCTGCAGATCTTTTGATTTGAGGACCCATAAAAATAATTTGAACCTCTTTATTTCTAAACAGAGAAGTGCATGTCATTTGCAAACTGTGCAGTTATGGATATGGCCAAAAGATTGTTGGCTTTTGCTGTGTCTGGAATTCCAGTGCCAGTCTAATTCAGTATGAGAAACACACACCCTGAAAACAGAAGTTTCTAGTGTTTGTATGTAACCTGTGCTTTTGGCCTCATGCTTGGGAATTCTTTTCCTGCCCTGTAAATCTTCAGATTTGTTTAACAGCTTCTGCTGCTTTTACAAATTGTGTTTTTTCTTGCATTAAACATCCGATGTGTTAAATTATTTACAATGTGAAGCAGTCATTTATCTAATTAGTTTTACTGTTCAGAAAGAACATCAGAATTAAGTTTTGTTAGAGTGCATTTGCAGCTTTTCAGTATTAACATCATGTTAACTAGTTAATACTTGATAGGTTTTCGGCTTACTGAAATCAAAAATAATATGTATAGTAGGAGAGTTAGTTCAGTTACTTACCTTAATGCCCATATTTGCACATTATTTCTAACTATGCACTTAAAGACTGTTTGTTTCAGTAACTGAATTTGTTTACAATCAGCACAGGGTTCATGTAAGTATACAGAAGCTGCACTGAGACCTGAAGCTCAAATCTGGTGTTGTATCTACTTGGATTTCCCCAAGTTACCCTTCAAAGCTGACCAGTGTCATTACTCAGCTTTGCCTCAAGCTCCAGGACTCCATTGGTAGCATCTGCCTTCAGCTGCTTCAGGCCATTATGTTTTAATGCTAGAAATACTTTAAAAAGTACAAGAAGGGCTTTGGGTGTTGTTTGGAGGGGAAAAAAAGGAAAAATTACCTTGTGGAAAAACAACAAAGGAACCTTTCCTATTGGGGCTATTCTTAACAGTGCTGCTTCTATGAAGAAGTTCAGATAGCAATCTGTAAGGAACAGTCTTGGAAGCTGCTCAAGTTTAAACATCTGATTCTTAATGTAAGAAAAAACAGATTTGCCTTTTTAAGATGTTTTCTGTCAATGGTGTAACATTTCATGTCCTCAGCAAAACACGGATGTAAGTTACTGGTATAGATTCTAGAAACTATCTCGGTATTAGCTAACATGGAGCCCAGGTGAAGAGATCATTGTTGCTCCTCTGTAGTTTTAACTTTCTCTATTAATTAACAAAAACTGTTTCTCAGTGTATGCACTTGAGACCATGCAAGATAGTGTAACCTCACTGTCTAGAAGTGTGTTGTATTCTCTGCTGCATTGGGACCATCTCAAATTTCCTGTTGGAGATTTCCTGGTTTCTAGAATTACCCATTCAGGACAATGAACTTTGGGACCATGATCAAGTTCTGGGTTTGTATTTTTTAATTCTTTTTAGCTGGAGAACGACTCGAGGTCCATCAACCCAGACAGCTATATGATCTGTGAGCAACTTCCTGCCTGGTTGGGGAGAAAGTCTCTTATGAAGCAAAAGAAATATATTAATTTGAAATTGGTTCAGTTGGGAAAGAAATCTGCATTTCAGACAAATACAGGTTAAGCAAAACCTGATTTTTTCACCACTTTCAATTATTTAACCATGCAAGATCAGTTAATCTTCTTAATCTGTAAAGCACTTTGTCATTTAGATGGTGACTGGAATGTACTCTGCTAGCCTCCCTAAGACACTGTATAACTTTCTTCACACAGCAATCATTGCTTAAATTTTGTCTATTTCATATGAAGAATTATTCAAGGACACATTTGTAATTTTACAGTCAAGAAGTACTTTCTCATAATTGGCATGAGATGCTGATGGGTTTCCTATTTTGTACAAATGTTTGGCTTTTAATGTGCTTGCATACTTGTTGCATATTTGTATGTCAGCTAGGAAGGAACTAAACTTGTTTTTTAATTCCTGACCTTGTATCCAAAAACCTGTTTACTGTTTGCCAGATTGATAGTGTTTGTCTAATGACAGTATTTCAGTACTTGTCCAAAGTGCATCTGAATTTGAGGTGAAGAAAAACTGGAAGAATGCTTACATTGGTTTATCGGGATCCGATGTTCAGCTAAGGATTTAATTGTATTTAAGGAAATTCTGGTTTGGTTTTTAGGTTTTTAATTCACTGTTTGACAATGTGCCTTTTTACTAAATTGTGTCAAAAAATAATGAATGTAGGAAGATAAAAAGGTTGGTTTCTGCTATCTCAGATCCTATATCCTTTAACTTGAGAGTGTGAAATGACATACTTTTCATAAAACCCTTCCAGGTCTGGCTTTGATTGCACAATTAAGGTAGCTACTTCTTTACTGCTAATGCTAAATCAAATGAAGGGCACTTTCTATTGATGACTACTTTTTGAAAATGTCTTGTATTTACTCTTGAGCTGTATTTCACTTTACAGCAATGTCTTTTGGAGGCCAGGGTTTTGCATATCACAGGAAGCCTTAGTGTGCAACTCTGTGCTGTGCTTTAAAATAAAAATCTTTCAAGAAGTATATGAGATCTCTATGGAAATCTGGATTTATTTTTGTGTAAAGCCCAAAATATTGTCCAGTAAAACTAATTTTCTAATTTTTTTTGCATTTTGTAACATAATCTAGTAGCTGATGCATATTTCTAGATATAGCATATTTCTGGAGACCAAAACATGTCAGAAAATAAATATATGGAGAGACTGGTGTTTAAATTGTGATGAATGTACTTCTATTTATTTTGGTGAGTGGGTGTGACGCAATATTCAAGTGTTAGTGTGTAAATAAGGGTGCTTCTAGTTTTAGCCAATGATTTTTTTCTTTGGGGATATCATGTGTGCACAGTGTCTTTTTACACAATGTGACAAATCAGGTTAAAAACTCGTACATAGCTTAACTGCTCCCTGGTGCTGTCAAGGAAGTGTATACTTTAGCACACACCAAATGCATATAAGTTTTGCAGAGTATGTATACAATAAATTACAGGCATTAAACATTTTACTGCTATTTCTCATTGGTTTACTTTATAGAAGCTTGATCAGAATTACTTTCCACTGTCTCCTCTGAGCTCTCGCATACAGCAGTGTCAGTCTGAATGTTCTCTGAGAATGGTTCTCACGCAGCCAGCAAGAAGGTAGGAAAATTTAATGGAGCCTTCAGAAAAGATCTGACACTTCCTGGTGTCTCCTGCAGTTTAGGCCATGACATAGTATGTACTTGGAGGAACATGTATTTAGAATGGTAATATACCCAAGTGTGCCCATTGCCTTTAATCTTTTGACATTTGAAGCGTGTTCATCCTGCAGTTTCATAAGCAGCGTCCTTCTTGGGCTCCCTTACTCCCATGTACGGAGTCTGAGCTACCTTGATGGCCGTCTCCTCTGGAAGGGTTTTCTGCTTTGATGGTGGAAGTAACTGCAGGGACTGTTCTGATCAGCTGGTGCTGTGACCCACTTCCACATGGATGAATGGATACACATCAGTGAGCCACCTGCCTTTCCTCGGAACAGCAATGCTGGCACACTCCTGTGCTTAAAAAAATATCCTTTTAAAATATTGCAAGTCTGCCTTTAATGTGTCCTATGAGTACCTTGTTTTGAAGGCATGAAACCTTACCTTCTTTGGAACTACCTTGTATGGAATTCCCTTGAGATTTTTAATGTATCTTATTAGCTGTGATCAGTCAATATCAGCCATTATTTCAAAGCAAGGATTTTCTGTTCAAGTGGAGGGTGGTTCTACATTGAGTCATTACCTTAACCCAGCCAGTAAAGCTACTTCTGGAAGCAAAATTATTTTATTCAGATAGGGGGGAAAAAAGTAATTACAGGTTTCCCTTGTTTTGAGGACAGCTATTAGTTGTAGTTTATTTGAAATAACTTTTCAGTTCCAGTAGACAGAACTATAATTTATTTATCCCATAGACAGCTTCTTCTTACCCCTGGAAATGCATATGGAAACATATATTTTTCCATGAGCCAGGGAATCTAAAAAGCCTTTGACATACCAGGCTTCCCATGCTCTGTGGAATGAAATTAAGGACAGAGGACATTCCTGAAATAATCAAGCATGTCACCAGTTTAGTCCTGACTTCTCTGTCCACAGCTGATAGTTCTGTTTTTCCACACCACCTGGTGCTTAATTTGCTTTGAGCGTTCCTCTGTTTGGTTCTTCATTGGGGTCTTGGGTTTTGCCTACATCCTTCTCCCTCCTCTGGCAAATTCATGAATTTTTTTGTATCCTGGATGTAACTCTCAACATTTCTTGCTTGAGAACAGGCAAGTGTCTGATGCCATCTCTCATACTATGACTCTGAAAGTTGATGGCAATCAACAATTTAAAGAATCAAGAGTTCGGCAGGTTTTTTTGGTTGAAGGAGTTGGCTCGATTCTGATTTGAAAAACACTTGAGTGTAGAGTTCTGGGTTTTGTAGTGCATTGGAATAACTGAACATGTACCTGTGCACACACTGAGTACAAAAGGCAGTTTGAGTGCCTTACATGCACTTCACATATTAAACCTCTCTTGTGGATTTCTTCAGGAGAGGTAAGTAGCTTCCTTGAATGATGCAAGTAAGGATACATATGGTTTGTTGTGGGTCTGTCCTCAGCTCCCAATCACAATAAATCAGTAATTCTCCCTCCCACCTGTTTCCAGCTCTTGTGTTGTATGAATGCCTTGTGGTCCTTACACATGTCCAGTATGTCAAGATTTGACCAAACAAAGAAATGTGTGTGGTAGAGCAGAGCACCTGTGGATTGACCTGCTGCTCTGCAGCTGATGCATAACACTGATTGCAGTTATTTTTGGACAGGAGGGGCAATGGTGTGACTCAATCCACTTTATCTGGTTCTTGATTTCTACGGAATGTGCAGGAAGAGTTTCTGAGACCTCCACAGTGGTGTCAAATGTGACTGTAAATGATGTGTAGACAGGCACTTGGTCACACAAGGTAAATGTTCAGAGTTCAGGCAGAGGGATGTGCTGCTGTTAGCACCCTCTTCCCCAGCCAAAAGGAGGGAGCCAGCAACCCCTTTATTAGCCTGGCTTCTGTTTGCCAGCTGTGTACAAAGGGAATGTGGTGATGGCAGCGCACGGGTGCATGATGTGGGCTAGGGGGAGCCCTGTTTACGAGCAGTGTGAGATGCTGAAACTGGCAAGAAAATACAACTGTTTTGTGGAAAGTCTCTTCAATGTCTTTACAGTTGGCAGTCAGGGCTGATGTACCTCATAGCTGCTGGCTTAAATCCAGCCTTGGTTGATTGGTGCTTTGAAAGTGATTGTTATGACATATAAAATGCTCCCAGTGCAGATCACACACATGGCTGACTTGCTGGCTGTTCGGAACAAAGGGGAGCACTGAGATAAATAATGCTTTTAGTCATGATATTTCCAGAGCTGAAGGTGGTTTGGGTTTTGTTAGGAAGCTTGCTCCTGCCACTTGTGTTGTGGTTGGTCTGCATTTATTTCCCAGTCTTTGGTATCTGGGATGATCACTCGAGTATATTTTAGAAGTGCAAATTTTTCCCACAGCATTTAATATTTACAAGTTGAACTTGTAATTTCCATTCCATTACTCATAAGTTAATTTAGACAACTCATAGTATTGCATGATTTTCTCCACTGGAGAAAATCTAAAATGCTTCCTGGATTGTAGTTTCCTGTTATTGAGAAATAACAGCCCTTTTCCTTGGCTTTGCTCTATGCTAGCATCCCTATAGATACAGGATGTTCACAGGCAAGCAGAATAATGAGACTAGGATTTAGAGTATGAGAGTTTGAGGCTGTAGAAGTGATGCCATTTTCCTCTTCTGTAGAGCTGAATAAAATTCCGAAGCCATATGCTGCAAGACAAGATCCATGTCACCCCAAGACCGTCATTTTGCTTTGCCCCCTCTCCCTTTGCACCTAAGAAATTGCAGTCTATTTTCTGTTTCATCAACCATCTCAGCTTTTCTACCAAGTCTCAAAGAAAACGTCCCAGTCAGGAAGATGATCTATGCTGCTGGCAGAGTGCTGGTTTTTAATTCATAGGGTGAGCTTTTATGCAGTGAGGAGTTGTAATAACATAAGAGCTGAATATATTGCTTGATAAATCCCAGTTTGGGAGAATTTCTACAGCTTCTTTGGTAAGCATATCTGCAAAATTCTATGGCTTCATTTGGAAGAGTGTTCCCAGTGACGGGGTAGAGGAAGTACTGGAGGGTATGTGGGGTAGCAAGGCTGTGGGTTAGCCTACTGGCAAGATATTTCATTACCTAGAGATAAGCTGGCAATAGAATCTGTTGATGTAATACAGAGTTATTCATTGCAGATGATGTTTAGAGAAGATTTTGAGTCAGAGGGCACAGACCCAGCTCGGAATTTAAATGAGTTTGAACAGTGAGTACTAAGAAATTTGAATCTGTAGTTTGGGTGCAAGCTTAGTCAGGGGTGACTTCTAAGCCTTAAACAGAAACACTACTACCACTAGCAGTGTGTCACTGCCACGAGGATGTGGTCACTGTCCTGGTTGCTATGATTGTTTTGGTTATGTGTGAGTATAGAGATTTTAAAAATGCTTCCAAACGTCAAACTTACTAATAACTGTAAATATCTATCAGACTTTCCCAGTTATTTTTATTATGAAAAAATGAGAAATGAAAAATTTAGATGCTTGAGATTAAAAATTTAAAGGGAACGTTTTATTCTCAAACATTAGTCTGTGCTAGGACCTTTGTGAAACAAAATTATTTTCAAATTATCTCTTAAAAGGTTTAGATAAATGTTCATGCCAATCATTCTGTAACAGTTTAACCGAAGAGGTACTATGCTTGCTGGGCAAATGATGTGTAGCACTTGCTGGAATCTGCAATGCCAGTTCCTGAAGGACTGATCTTGTGCTACTTTCCAAACCGAACATTGAAGCTGTGACATTCTTCATTACATCACACACAAAAATTTCAGCACAGAAGCAGAATCAGCATCATTAAACAATACGTATGATGGAGAAGCCTGATGAAGGTTCTTCTAAACCTAATCATTTTCTGCTATGGTGTATCAACAACCTGTGCTCTTAATTACCATCTGCTTCAGGCCTCGTTCCAGTGAGGGAGAAAAAAATTGTATGAGCTTTCTCAAGATCTTGCTCCTTGTAAAAACGTGCTACTATCACGCTTGGTCTGTTCTGTCAGTTTTCTGGTCAGTTAGGGGGTAGAACTGGCATTTGTCACCATTTACCTTACTGAACCTACTGTGTTTTACACTGAATTGGCCATCAGATTTGCCTGGCCCACTTTCCAAAAGGCAGTTTTCTGGTCTCTCTGCTGCGTGGTAGGGAGGCTTAAAAAATAAGAGATTAACGTAGGGAAAGAAATTCATGTCAGGTTTGTATTTACATACTTGTAATTCCATAAATTTGTAAATCAGCTTTAATACTGTCAACACAGAAGGAAGAAATCCCCGCATCCCTATAATATCTATGTATGGTCACAAGGATGGCGAAGGGTCTGGAGGGGAAGCTGTAGAAGTGGATGAGGTCACTTGGCTTGTTCAGCCTGGAGGAGACTGAGAGGAGACCTCATTACAGTCTACAACTTCCTCATGAGGGGAGGGAGAGGGGCAGACACTGATCTCCTTCTGCGGTGACCAGTGACAGGACTCGAGGAAATGGCATGAAGTTGTCAGGGAAGGTTTAGGCTGGATATCAGGAAAAGGTTCTTCACCCAGAGGTGGCTGGGCACCGGAACAGGCTCCCCACAGAAGTGGTCACAGCACCAAGCCTGACAGAGTTCAAGAAGCATTTGGACAATGCTCTCAAGCACATGGTGTGACTGTTGGGGTGTGCTGGGCAGGGCCAGGAGTTGGACTCCATGATCCTCCTGGGTCTCTTCCAACTCAGCATATACTGTGATTCTATAAACAACATCTTGATTTACTGCATCCTTAAAGCTTGTTCGTTCCTGAATGTCCTTGACTGGACGCTGGCTGCTGCCTCTTCCTCTGATTAGGTCTCCTTTCCTGCTGATTAGGCTTGAAAATATGCAACGATCTTACATCAAAGACCATCCTAGTTTAACATAATCTCGTCACATTCCACATTTTGCAACACCACGGCGGGTGGAAACAGCACCTCGTACCGATGGTCACGGTGGCGCATCCAGGCGTTTATATGCCCTCCCGCTCGCAGAACCATTAGAAGGATAATTAAAACCTCTGGGATTTCCGAGGCTTCCCTGGCTGAGCCCTAATTAAAACCCCGCNCCGCCGGGAGAGGGAACCCGCCGGTCCCGAACAGGCCGGGAAGGGCGGCGGTGTCCTGGTGCTGGCTGCCCAGGGACTCCCGTCCCGTCCTGTCGCATTCCGGTGTCTGCGCTGTCCTCCTACAGCCGAGCTTTAAGTTGCACCACGCATCAGTTTATCCCCGCGGTTCAGGCCGTGCCTCACGACTGAAACCTTACTCTTCACTCATGATAACACTTCTTTT
>VZTF01006986.1:310268-387437 GCA_013397755.1 Cnemophilus loriae | reverse complement strand
AAAACCACTCTGGAAATGCTTCCAGTTCCCAGCAAAATGCACGAGCCAAAATCCCTGCCGAGTCCTTTTGGTTTCAAAGGGAATATTTTTAGAATCACCTGGTTTAAACACGGAGGCAACATGCCTACCTGGAAAACATTCCTATAGCTGAGCACATCAAGAAAAGCTTTATTTCCACACTGCACCTCAGGACACCAAAGGCATAGGCATTTTGCCTGCAATGACCATGTGTTCTCAGGTACATTTCTAAGACTTTGTATGCAGCATGGTGATACGAGCCATAACAACACTGCACCTCCTCATGGTCCAGCATGAACCCACAAATAGCTTCTTCCTTAGCCGATGAAGACTTCAGAAGCAATGGCCTGGTTGGGATGACACTCTGAGGTGAATGTGGCTGTGGTTCTTGCTGAACATGAAATGGTTAAAGCATGCTTGGCAGTACTGGGACATAACAGCTCGAGTTCACCAGTCTTAGTGCTCACTACTTGGGCACAAAAGAGGCTGCTTCAGCAGCAAGATTAAATGAGCTGAGCCCGCTGGTGATGTTTAGAAAGCAGATTCATAGATGGATGACATACAGTGTATGTGTAGAACTTAACTCCATGACTGGCAGGCAGGTCCGAGAGACATCAGCACCCCAAGAGTGACTGGCTGTAGGCTCTGCTCATACTGCAATTGTCTAGATGTTCTGCAAGGTTCACAGAGCTCAGGTGAAAAGTCTAATCTAACACCTTCAGCTTCAAGTACTCAGTCAATGTCTTTTTTTATCAACTATACAGACACTGTTTGCAGTACCAACACCCCCTTTCATCACACCAGAAGAAACAGATTTTGGGTGCTACACAGCAGTATTCACACAGCCAAGCTTTGAGCTTTGTAGAACCAGAGATGTGGGACTAAACGCACAGTTAAACTGTGATTCTCAGATACCATGCATGGTCTTTCCTCTAGGATTTTTAGAATACATCTAATAGAAAGGGTGTGCTGAGTTTCTGTGAATGCGCTGTGCAGAGCATGGATTTTGTCCGGTGACCATGAGACCCTTCAGAGTGCTCTGTGGTGTTCAGCCATCCATAAACACCTCCAGAATCTCTCAAATTAGTAATGCTTATAAGAAATAAGGGTGTAGATGTGCCAGATAAAACCCCTTCACAGCTGTAACAGATCTGACAGTTTAAACAGGCACCAGGTGGGAGAAAGAAAGCTTTGCAGCCACCCTTTTACAGAAAGCAAATTGTCCATTCCCCAAATCAGTTTGAAGTGGGGGCAGGGCCCAGCGGAGCACAGCGCTCAGGGGGACTGTCCCTCCGTGGGAGAGCATGCTGCCATGCAGACACGCTTGCAGCAGGATGAGCAGCTTTATCAGCCTGACACACACACGGGCTTTTCCTCTCAGCCAGGAGTATTCGCCTGGGCTCAGCTCAGCACTCTGTCAACACATGCACAGCCTTGAACTAGCAAATTCAGAGCCAACAGGGTGTCTTTTCACTGAACTGCCTCACAATGCAGCCATGATCTCTCTCACCCTGTCTGAGGCTCAGCCAAGCATGCAGAGTAAAAGACCCTCCACTGTCCCTCCCCTTCGTGCTTTCTGATTGTTTTGTGAGGTATGATGTGAGACAGAGAAATACACTCCCGTCATTTATTACCAATCCTAACTTCTTCAATTTATTTGCAATCATCCTCCATGACAAACACAGTACCAGATAGTGTGTACAGCGCTGTAAAAAAGTACTGGCTTTATCACTGCATTTTTATTTTCAGCCTTGTGGCTGTCAAACAGCATTTGGGTCTAATTCATGGCATCGTCACAGAGGCTGAATGCAGGCAATACAGAGCTGGGCAGCAAGGGAAGCAGCATGTTCTTGAAAAGCCCAATTTGGCCTTTGCTCAGAGAGGAAGCAAGTTTGAGGTAGCCCAATCCCTTAAACAGCTTATCTCCTCCTCCCTGCTGCAGCACAGGGGGCAATGGTGCAGTAAGCACTCCAGCCCCTGCCTGCTGATGCAGAGACACTTTGGACAAGTACAAGGTTAGGATGTTCAGCAGAAACCTAAGAAACTGAAGAGGAAGGTCTCTGATCTACATTCTCAGGAGAGTTGAACACACATCTTCCAAAGGCAGAGGACCAGATGCACAGACATATTTGGAGGAGCATCACTTTACTCTGGTGAGTAGCTGGTTAGTGATGCAGAATCTGACATGTCCCAGAATGAGTGCAGATCCTATGCAGCCCGGAAAACAGGGCACCTAGTTTCAGTTGGAACCTCCTGGCTAGGACTGAACAACCTGAATATTACAGCCTGAAGACTGGAAAAAGCCTTCAATAATATGAGCCAATCTATTCATACCTAGATAATCCCCTGGCAATTAAAACATCATAATCAAAAGCCCTCTTAAGGGAGGGTGGGCAGTTGTGATTTGTAGAGATCATTGAAAGAAAAATAGCAAGACAAAATAGCAAAGAAGTATGAAGGCCTTAAAAGACAAATTATCATCTCCCAGCCCAAATCATTAGTCAAGAAACTTTCTACAGAAGGAATAAATATAGAAAAGCATTTTCAAAATAATTGTGGAAAAAAGGTGAATGTCCAGCAAAGTATTAGGAATACTTCTCCCCAAAGTAATATATGAAGTGACTGCATATAAGAGAAGAAGTGGTATTTTAGGTAGAGCTGTCTGAAATGAATCTGACAAGAGGACAAGGTAGAATTTCTTGTTTATATTGTATGAAAAAATGTTCGTCACTCTAGCTGTGATGGTGGCATGTGATACCCGCTTGTCTTATTCCCCCAGGGATTCGTGGTGGCTGCACAGAGCCAGGCAAATGTGAGAGTGCTGGTGCCAGCTCCTCAGAACTCCCACCCGGCCAAGACCCACCACACATCTACCCAGACGTGTAGTCTGTCAGACCCGGAGAGTATCCATGTGGAGAGCCTCATGAAGCAGTGTGGACCTAACCTTGTGTCCACCACAGCACGTTCCAGAGCTTCTCACTGAGTGACCATCACAGGGCCATGCCATGAAACACATCAGCAACTAAATCACAGCATCCCCTCAGTGGCTGCTCTGTATCATGAGACCCCACGTGGACACACCAGTGAAGAAAAGGAAAATCTTGTCCTTGATTTTAAATAGCCAGAAGGATATAGATCACAGCAGCAGCAGCCAGCTAACAGTCTCTCTCAACTAGGAAAAAAGTTCTGCTTTGCTCAGGCAGAAGTGTCAACTTAGTTTTTTTCTTTTAGCTGTTGGATCAATAAATCCTTTCAGACTAGGACAATTAGCCTCTGAAATAACCAATCCTCAAAGGGAGAAGAGGTACAGAATTTCTCTTTGCTGAGGTAACTGCTGCAAAGGTAGGCCTTTTCTCGTGAGCTCACCACTTATTGAGAATTTATGTCATTTTCCCCTGATGCTGGGGGGCTGAAGCTGAATCCACGTCTTTTTACTTAGTTCTTCCATGCCAGTTTAGAAAGCTTTATTTGTCCAAGCAAAGTTTCTTGTCTCTTCAATTCACCTGCAGAGATACCTCTTCAATGGTGACCTATCACTATGTGGCAAAAATTCCATCTCTAATTCCTGAAAAAGACTCATTTCAGTAGCACTGAAAGAGAAACTGAGGAACCACATGTTTTGGGGAATAGCAAACCATTCAAGAAACAAATGAGAAATCCTTGTTCAACTTTTTTTAAGGAAGCATATAGAACAGTCTTTAGTGAAATAAATGACCAATTCTTGCCAAAATTTGATCTTAAAATTTTCATGAGCTGTTTTCAGCACTGTTACCAAGTTTTGGTATTTTCTTTTCCCAGAAATGTAGACTCTTTTTCTCTCTGTCTCTCTCTCCCTTTCTTAAAAAAATATTCATAGCTTTTTTAGTAAGGATAATAAGTGAATTTCAAATTCAAAGCCATTATGACAGTCAAGGATGCTGTCCATCACCTACAAACAGAAATTGTGTCTTCACTCTGATGTCCCCATCCCTCCCAAGACTGACTATACCACATGAAACCTTCTCTTTTTGAAGTTTCTCTTGGCTTACATCAGTCTCTAAGAAGGAGAAGATCCTTTCTCTCCCATCCACTGTAGTCCTGGCTCTTTCCTGTGTGAGATCACTTTGAGTAATTAATTTCTAAAAAAGCCTGTGCTTGTATTTGCACTGTAAACACACACACAGCATCAGAAATCTTTGAGTACATTCTGCTAAGCTTAAACAAAATTCTTGATTTTGGAAACACTAGACAGGACATTGTAAATCACCACCTTTGAAGGCATAAGTCAATGCCTTCCTTTTGCCAAGTACACTTGTAAAAGTGCACACAGACATTTTCCAGAACTTTGAACAATTCGTTCTCCCAGTTAGATGAAAAATGGTTTGCATACACCTGTATGGAAAGTGATATCTAATCTTTTATGTTTGCGATTGGAGAGTGCTCAGGTCAATCAACATGCAATAGAAGGTAGTGGTAACTCTTATTTTCTATTTAATTTTACGGTCAAGGTTGAGTATTTGTTTTTGAAAGATTGGAGGAGTTGGTTGGCAGTGCCAGGGAATCGGACTCTTTTTATCTTTAGCGTGCTTGTTATGAGGAGGAGGCAGGTGCAAAGCAAGCTTCCTAACACTGTCGGCAGCAATAATCCCCACCTGAGCACTGCCTGGCCACCTGCTCTCCAGGCACAGAGATAACCCAGGCTCTAAGTTAGTGCACTTCTAAGTCTTCGCTAAGTAAAGACTCATAAAAGACTCAAATTACAGTAACATCAGTGGGTATGACAATATATCAATATTTGATCACGGACAGTGATTTCTTCCGGATTCACCCCAAGGCATGCAGCCCAATCCGAAATGGCCTAACCCAACACAATGCACCTGTGGTTTATGGAGAGCCTGTTCAAAGCCTTGCTGAAGATGGCATCTAACTTCCTGATCACCCTCATGCGACCAGCCACCCAGCTTGTTATTAGAGCCAAGGCATCCTCAAAGCTACTGGATGCTGGGCTTGTCTTTCAGTCAGTAGTTAAAATCCATAAGCTTCTCATGCAGAGATTGGCCCTCACTTTACAGTGGGATTTATCATTTTTATGGGAAATTGCTTTCCCCTGCTTAGTGACACATCCATCCTGAAACACACAGTGTGAGGTGGATGCCAAGAGGCGCAGCAGACAGGAAAAAGCAGAGGAGTGCAGAAGCAAGTTTGTTAGGAGGTAATGCAAAGTCTCTTATGTAGGGTAAAAAAAAAGAAAAGAAAAGACAGATGAGGCTTGGCTTCATTTTTCTGTTATCTAAATAGATTCATTTATAGCCTGTAAATTACAACTGTCTGCATGGCAAACATTCCTTGCTCCCCAGTCCTGGTACAACAACGTTCCTTCCCACTGATTGAACCACCAGGTTTTATTCTCCTGAGAGATTTTAAAGCTGCACATTATGGAGGTGCCACAAAACACGCTAAAGAAACCATCTGCAGCAGGGAAGCCCTGCAGAAATAGAGCTTAACCAGCTGATTTGTTTATTCCTTTCAAAGAAATATGCTACATGCCACTGAAAGACCTGCCAGCTGAAAATTCCTGTTTCCATCACTCTCGCTTTCCTGCAGGGCAGACATCCCTGGGCTAAGGGGAGGTGGCAATGGGTGAGCAGTGCCAGAGTCTGAGCTCAGATGAGAGGATTGGAGGAAGATGTGTGAAGGAATAAATACTCAGTAAAAACCTCATTAGTACATGATTAAGAAGCAGAGAAAGTTATTTCAGGCTGATTTTACAGCTATGTCAGGGGAAAATGAAATAAAGGCATTGGCTTCCACAAGTTTGCAAGGGATGAACTTGTCCGTCATGTGATGGACATGATAAACACGCAATAGTAGATGAACTGGTCATTGCTGACTCCTTGCATGGACCCAGCTTAACAAACCCACAGTAAAAATCTAGCCCAAAGCATCAAATTTTCCCTCACCCACTCCCCCGCTTCAGGAAACTGCTAAAATTTACAGCCTACTCTCTGGACTTCAGGTGGAGCAGGGAGTTACCAGTACCACCTTTCACAGTGCTATTGGCTTCTTCTTTTATATGGTCTGGGATGAGATGCAGGTGTCATTGTCATCACAGTGCACACTAAGAAGGGAGAAGTTGGATGAAATGGGGAAAAATGAAGGGGAGAAAATGAAGCTACCAGGTGAAAATTAATGACAGGTATGTACTGCTGGTGAAAGATGGACTAGCACGAAATTGTGAAGGTTTTTAATACTCTTTCACTTGAGATTATGCAAAAAAAATATTCTTAAGTTTTAAATGTTTCGGGGTTTTTATAATCAAAGCATTATTTATTCCACCCCACTCTTTCAAGCAAGGAGAAAAAGTAAAAGAAATTACAAAACTAAAGCCAAAGAAATCAGCAACTCTTCTGCTAACAAGGTTATAAGACCTTTTGATGCTACTATGCTCATTACCTATAAGCCTTTCAAACCTTACAAAAATTTTAAAAATATCTTAACAAGTCCACTTGAAAAGACCCATCAAGAAAACAAAGTCATGGTCTCATGTATTCTAGGAACTCTAGAAACTATAATTTGTAAACTCTGTAAATGTTGTTGGTCAGCATACTGAGTGTCTCCAGCTTATTGACACTGCATGTTCCCTTTATCAGAGCTTGTCTTTCATTTTGTTCATACATGACACCTTTTCAAAACAAGTGCTGCCAATGGCTGACCAAGGATATGCAGGCAATAAGAGTGCAGGAAACTGCAGCAACACTGTAACTTTCATTATTCCTTAATGTGGAACAAGGCCAAGAATATTTTAGCATACTCAGGAAGAAGAACAAAAAAGAAAACAGCACGCGGAGAACTGTTCTACACTCTGAATGAAGAGAGTACAGTTACTTCATGCTGGATTTATTTCAGCACAACATAACAGCTTTCCACAAAGTGGTTTAGATGGGATTCCCAGGTGACTTGTTGTGTATTTAAATACTGCCTGCCTAGGATTTAAATAAACAGCTTTTATATTAATTAGAAACAAATCCTCTCAATTGGAAGGTATTAACTGTTTCTAAATTGCACGCACAACACTTACTCAGACTTTGATTCAGTTATACGCTTTTAAACTTGCCAGCCACTTGTAGTCTAATATGCTATAACCACAGTTTACAGCAGTGCAATAAAATATTGATTCAACTGTTTTAACCTTTCATCGATCGGCATAACATGTAATTAAGTCCTAGGAGCAAGCGAGGAGCTCATTGCTAGCACATCAGCCTAGGTACATATTTACAGCCTAAGCTTAGCGGAATTGTTTTATGCATGTTTTGCAGTAATACACATGCCAATTATCTCTTTGCTGGTTTCTGATTACAGTTTAATCAAAGACACTCCACACCGCGCAAGCAGGACCCGAATATAGACTGCCAGGCTCGTCACTGACCAACTACATTGATCTCACCAGCTGAGAACCTAAATCAGACGCTTTGTACTACACTGGTTGCAAAACCGCTGTAAAAGGGCCTGTGGCTTCCAGAAAGCACAGGACTTGTTAGCTCCACCTGATACTAGGAGTGCAAACTCCCTCTGAAGGCAGAGCAAAGCTTCCTCCCTAAATTCACAGGGTTATTTAGTAGAGCTAAAATTTTTAGAGCCTCAGAATCATCCCTCTCCATGAGATAACCGCCTTGTCTGGCTCCCGGGAACAATGTTCTGCTTTTCTCAGCTTTGACCCCATTAGGTAAATCCATGTGGATTTTTTTTTTCTGGCTGACTAGCTGAAAAAAGATGTTTTTTCTTTTGGTTTACCTCACACCATTCAAAAAAGCTAAACAGATTCTCAAAATGTTTGTGATCAGATTGAATAGGCCAAATTAATCCTTTGTGCTTGCAGCCTGTTTTTCATTAATTAGTGGAAACCCAACCTGACAATATTCAATATCACAGTTTCCAGACTAAGAGTGAATTGCTGAGATAAATGGAGTAGAAGGAAAATGTCAGTTCCTGGCATTATCATACTTCTGTACAATAGCATTTGGTTTGTTTGTTTGAATATATATCTGATAGTAGCAGAAAATACTTTTTTTTTTTCCCAGAGCCTAGGACATTTCAATAAATTCATGTAAATGAAATATACAGACAAAGAAAAATTGTGGTTATTCAGCTCTTTGGAAATCTCCATAATCTTATACAAATCTCCTCTCTTTTGGGTGCCCTCACAGACATGCTGAACTCTGCTCCAGCCATCTGTGAGAGGTAAAAGTGATCATGGTGAGAATATTACATTTTCTAGATTTTGTCTCTTTCCAAAATAAACACATTGGCAAGAAATGTTGGAATTCTTTAAAATAGCTCCAGAAAAAAAAAACTTTCACGTGAGAAGCAGGTATTGAAAAAAACCCCAACTCAACACACAAACAAAAGAATCCAACAATACAAAGCTAAAGTCAGCCTGTCTTCTTTGTAACCTTCCTCCTTCGCTATGGAAGAGTGAAAGTTTTGCTTGAAAATCAAATCCCTGCGGGTTTTCAGATTATTCCCTGCACAAAGTGATCAAAGAGCAGGCTGTGGTTCTGAGCAGACCACAGAAATGATAGCCAGAGACATTGGTCTGTCAGCAAGGCTGACACCCTGCCCCGGCACAACAACACCTCCATCGCTTCCAGCAGCTGGAACATCTGACTTTTTGTGCCACACAAGTCAGTCTGACAGCCAGCACTTTTCTCATCCTGTTTATTCCCTTGCAACTGGAAAATAAGCCACTGTTTCTTTTTGCAAGGATCCATTTCTCCATTAGCCATATTTTCCTGGGCTCTCACATTAGTTCTGGACAGAGTTTTGCTCACTGATGTGACAAGTACTGTGTTCTGTACCCCATACTTATTCCTGTCATACAGCACTTTTATAAAGCAGAATTTACCTGAATGTTTTACTAGCTGTATAAGGGGTACATTCCAGCCCTCTTGACTAAGTCATCTTTATATATTTAAGAAAAATTCTCCGTGCTCTAAAGGTGTCATTTTGTAGTCAATATGTTAGAACTTCAATTACAACTTAAATGTTTAACAGCTGTGAGGGGGTTGCCTCTGGAAATCGTCTCTACAGAGTCTTTACTCTCCTAGTTCTGTTTGATGAGTCCTATGAACACAGAAAATCTAGGCAAGTTCTGTGGCCAGACCCATTGCTAATTGAAAACTGGAATCATCCACAGAGAACCACTGATTTGTGTCCCCTAGCAGTCTGGCTTATACAAAACGAGATGAAATAGTGGTTTTTAAAGCTATTGCAGAAAATGCTAGCAGTGAATTTCTCAGGCTGGCAACAAACTCTATTTTCCTGTCATCCTTCTCAGTGGAACATTCTTGAAAGACATGATGCCCCACAAGAGTTCAAAGGAACGAGGTGCTGTCCCAGCAGGCCAGCAGGAGACTTGCATCTGCATTTTCCTCACCTCTCTGCAGATCCTCTGCTGGTAATAGTACAGCTGAGATTAGGTTTCGGGCTTTATTCCAGTAAGAAAGATTCATCTGGCTGTTTCTCTTCTAGCTAAGCAGACAAGTTCAAAAAATTGAGACCTGGAGCCGGCTTAATCATGCATCGCTTCCTAGGGAACAGGGCTAAAAAGGAGGAATACAGAAGAACCTCACCATATCCATACCCATGCATCAAAATTCAGGCAAACCGGCAAGGCAGAAATACACTGCTTGGCAAGCTTTGCTGTCAGCCATATCTAATGAAAGGATGTCTTATCCTGAACACTTCTGCTGATCCCAGCTACTGCATTATCACACAGGAGGTGCAAATTTTCATGCAGAGCTTGACCTTCAGGATCATGAAATATTTATCCACTGGAAGCTGTCCTGGGAACCATATAACTAGACTTACCCTGCATTTTCAAATTAAATACTTTCTTAGGCAATACAGAACCTGTGAACAAAACTGATTTTACTGATTTGTTTTTTGGGGTTTTTTTTACTAAAAACAGGAAAAAAATTGTTTTGATAATGCCAAAACATTTTGTTTCAGTAAAGTTTTTCCAAAACATAAAGAAGTGCTATTTATTGACATGTATATGCAAAAATGAAAAAGTAATTCAAAGGGAATGAATTTCTGATTCCTGAGTTCCTCTAAACCTAGACATGATCTCAGAGGTCCCCTCTTGGCTATGTTATGACACAGACAAAGTAAGATAAAAATGTTTAGTTAAGGTCATCAAGTCAACACCACCGTTTTAAATCCAGATAGAAACTGAATCTGATTAACTACAAAGTCTACTATGTGTGTTATCTCAGGGCTCTTTCTGGGACAGGAAAGTGTCAGTCCTTCACAGCCCTGGCTGGAGGACTCGGAGCATGTCAGCTGAAGGAGTAGGATCAAAACGACAATCAGAAGGGTGACGGGTCTTGCTGGGATGACAGGCAGGGCATGCATGTGGAGTGAGCACATACATGTGTACTCTGTTGCCCCTAAACTCCCCGCTGGCCCTTTTCTTGTGAGCCAGCGGGGCACCAAGCCCGCTGAGAGGACTGACTTGTGCAATTTCAATGCCCTTTAGTGATGCACGAGAACAGAGCCGACAGGAAAGCAGAGGGGACGGGGCATCGCAAGGCTGCTGTTTATTTGCATAGCCATGAAGCCCATGATTTGCCCACACCACGTGATTCAGGGACCAGCAATTACAGATATTTACACCGATAATTCTTTATAGCAAATATTCTAAGGAGACCTCCTTTCAGAGACTGCCACGTTCTAATCACAAAATGAAGCCATAGACGCCTTCAAAGTCGTGCTTAGAATCATAGAAATCTCACCATAGGCATTAGTCGGGGGAACACCAACATGTCATCCCGGGCCTGTCCTACCACCCTATTACTCTTACAGATCTTTGTGGGGACCAAAGTGGTAGTAACCAGCCTATAGTTACCTGGAGGCTGACCTCAAAAGCAGGGCAATCAGTAAGCTAAAATACTCCCCTGTTCTCAGTGACAGCCAGCATACAGAGGTAACACAGAATTCTGAGATGGGCCACTTTCCCCAGTGACCCAAATTCCTGAAGTATTGCTTCTTTCTACCACAAAATATTCCTGAAGCTACCATTTGAGAAAGAAGGCGGAATACCCAAATGTCCTGTTCTCTCCCTCCCCAGATTATTCTAGATGTCCATATCCAAATCCTCCACATCCTTGTTTGTGGTAATTAACAGTAAAAACTGAAATGCATCTCGTGATACACTTCATAGTCAAAAGTGGCACCAAAAACTTTCTCCAAGGTTAATCTTGCAAAGGAACTTTGCAAAAGTACATAATTATTTTCTGAAGAGATTAAGAAGTATCCATCTTGCTCTAATGTACACAAATAAATCAGCACACATATATATACTAAAAAGGTGACACCAAAATATAATGAGCATATGCTTATGTTGACTGTTTTGCTTGTAAAGATATTTTAACTTCATTTAGAAATGCCTTCCTCTCTCTTTCTGGACACACACATGTGGAACATCCAAAAAGAAATCCCAGTTTGCAGCACCCAGTTTGCAATGAGAGTTCTTGGGAAGTGAATTTCAGAGTCTATATTCTTCTTATTCTTCTTATCCACTGCAAAATTATTGCAATGAAAAGGTGGGGGTTTTTAGGTAAAGCACAATTAAAGTGATTTCTTTTGCTTAAATTAAAGCAGGAGTGAAATGAAGAACCTGACCCATTCCTCTAATTTTACAGGCTCAATAGTAATCTAGCTATGCTATTCACTTAGAGAAACCATTAATTTTGCTATGTGGCTGAAACTAGAAGGCTTCAGCTTTCTTTCTCTCACTTTACTCCCCTCTTTTTGCTCTTTGTCTATGCACCTGTTTGCACCACTTTACCATCCCATTTGAAAAACTTTGGGTAATCCTCTGGCACTAACCCTGGTGTGATAATACTCCTGTTATTCAGCAGCATAATTACAAAGGACAACACAGATAAAACATGTCTTTCACTTCTGCTGTGAATATGCCAGTTTTGCCAGTCTTCAAGGTGAATGATTTCTAAAACCTTCTGTATTTAATGTTAATCTAAATTCTTCGCACAATGAAACTTGTAGCACTTTAGGGAAAAATGGTTACTTTTGATACGTCAAAGTGAATGCTAATGGTCAAAACTTTTACAGCAGCTTCTTTAGCAGCAGCCCCTTCTCCAAAACACTTTATCAGCCTTGAATGGATCTGCTGAGGGATAGTTCAGTACTAGATTTTACTTTGACAACAGGAAGCTACAGCAGAGAGAAGTGAAATGCTGGCACCAGGCAGCAGACCAGTGGCAGAGGCAGAAAGGATTCTTTTAGCTGCTGCATTATAATCCTTTGGACCTGGGTAACATCACTAAAAATTATGAATTGGGTGGCGTTTGCTTTCTTTTGGTTTTACAGGGACAACTTTAACTAACTTACTTTCCACCTGCAAGAAATTTTGCTACCCAGTTAAAAACTCAACAGGACAATTAAATCTCACCTAGTTCCCTAGTTCCTAGTAGGGATAGGGAGAGTCAGCATCTTCACATCCCTTTTTCCCTCCTGCTATTTCCCTCAACAGGGAAGGTGAAGCTTTGCTTTGTTCTGTATTTCTTAGCGGGTTGGGACTCATTTGGGCTGGAATCAAGTGGGAAGAGTCCTGGTGGCTTGGGTGTCTCCTCATGGATTTCAGACTGGTGGCCACTGTTGTTAAACCCACAGGAGCATTTTCCTGAAGGTCAGGTGCAACGGCTGAAACATGACCCAAGAAGAAAGCTCACTCAAACAGACAGGGGACAGGGGGCACGTGGAGCGCTATAAACAAGATAAATTACCCTGTACTCTCTTTTCAATAGCCTAAACAAATCATCTAAGTTTAGAACCAGTTGTTCTCCACCACAGGATAGACAAATGCTGTTCCCTTATGTTCCTCAGGCATGTTGTATTTTTCTCAGGCTGCTGAGCTTTTTGGGGCAGGACAGCTGTTCCAGAGCCATGCTCAGCTCCGGGCCCACGTCTGGACATGGTGATGATACAGTGATGATAACAGTAGCAAATCTGACAGATAAGAGGAATCACGGGTAAGTACACATCCACCATGAATCTTCAAAATATTTGTGATTTTTTTACTGGAATGTTTGCTCAGCCAGAGAGAGTCCCCAAGGACAGTGCTTGCCAGACAGGAGCCAGTCTAGCACAGCCTCCTGTGATCTCTAAGAGAGAAGAATAAATTTATTGATCAGTACCTAGAAGAAAGTCAACCACATTATGTGGTCCAAGTCAGCAGGGAGAACTTTGGGTACTCTCAAGGTCATCTCCAAACTACTGGATTTTACCTTGCCCCCCAGAGAACTGAATAAGGCCTAAGGAGAAGAAGGACATCTCCAGTTGGTTCTTCACAAACTTCTCAACAATCTTTTAGCCAAACTAAGAAAACTGTCACACAGGAACAATAATTAGCCACAATGTCAGCAAAAGGTAAGCTAAAACAGAGGGAAAGATTAACCTCTCCATCTATAGGTTTTGCTCCTCGCAGCCTGTCCCAGCATCTCAGATTGCTCTGTAACAACATCTAGCCTAAATCAAACTATGCACAATGCGGAACAGATCTCCATATATTCTTTCTAGCACTTGCAGAAAGGCAGTGATCAGTTCCAAACTCTGTCATTTTCTGCGCAAAGAAACCACGGGACTGAGAACCTGTTTCAATGTCTGAATCAAAACAGAAACTATCTAGGTTTGCAACTTAGTGTCTGTGAAAACTTGAAATGTGTAGAAAACATTATCCCAAAGAGAGCACAAATAGCCTGTGTACGTATCAATTCCATGAGGATCCTTCCAAGGCCAAGAAAAAATAACATGTTCTGCACAAAAAGGCAAAAAAGAAACCTAATTAAAAGAATTATTAAGAAATTAAAAGAAACCAGAGTTAATTCTCTGTACACAGGTTCATCAGGTGAAGGATGTCAGTTATTTTGTGGATGGGCATATTTTCAAAGTTTCAATTTAATTAGGATAATTTTCTAATGGTTTGGCTGTTCATCAGAACCTCATCAGAGAATTGAGCAGAAACCCTTCTAGAACAGACCTGATTGTGAGAGATCTTTCATTCCATGGTCCTAGCCAGCTGGAAACACTGTGAATAGCCTCTTCAATGATATTTCAGTCTCCTGCTTTTGGACCCAGATGAAACCAGGAAGTGCTGTGAAACCATAAATGCCATTAAAAGACAGAGAGGGAGAAAGATTAACCAGAATTTGGCCAAACTCCAAAACTCTGCATTTCAGTTTGGGGCAAAGGTTCAGGCTGGTTTTCACAGATCAGTTTGTCCACCTCAGTTATTTCCCACTCTCACATGATATAAAGTACGTTTGTTTATCTTTTGCTCCCTTACACACTAAGTGCTGGTCATATTCCTTACACATCAGGCAATGCATGTGCAGAAAAAGAAAGAGGACAGAAAGCATGGCAAGAATCCACAGCTAATTTAGGATCAGAAATAGTGGGCGGGAGAAGCTGATTCCAGCTGCAAGGGGTTATATGGAAATATCCCTCTAAATTTTTCAAAGTCTTGTCCCATGTAGCATTGTTGGTCATTAGCTAGAAATAATAATATGTGTTATTGATCACAAATGAATAGAGAAATTCATTACATAGGTCATCAGATACAAAAGAAAAGGTTTTTGTTCTGGTCGTTAACAGAAAGAGGAGCCAGAAGGAGTCCTTTCCCCCTTACATGGTCCTGTGTCCCAAGAGTCAGACACATGGTAGGAGTTGGTAGGAGCAAGGAAGGAGGGTTGCAGACCCCTTAACCTCCTGGGTTTTAGAACAGCTACTCAAATGCCTTTAAACACAAGTGTAAGTGGTGTCCTAAGCAGAGACTGATGTGTTCTCTTACGTTTAGAAACTCTTCTCAGATGCTGAGCAGCTCCTGCACGCACAGGGTACCTTCAGCACTCAGCTTCAAACTGCAGTGTGGGGTGCTGCCTCGGGATTTGAAATTGTGTTGTAGGATCATCTGAATGGGGTAAAGTGTCTACTTTAGTGCCCACAGGACTCCTGTGAAAGCACAGCCACAGATCCTGAACGTACCACTTGCCACTGCTGATACAACACGGAGTGGACAGACACATCTGGAGCAGACCTAGGCAACAGCAACAAAAATGGCAGGTAGAAAGCAGCATATGATTTTCCAGAAATGATTTTCAGACAAATATATTTACTTCTCCTTTTGGGGAGAGCGGGGGAAAAGAGAGCTGCACGTCCTTTACAAACAGTGCTGGCATTATTCACACTGCCAACCAAACCACTTAAGCTGCAGAACCTTTGCAGTACCACAAGTGTAATACAAAAAAACAACCAAAAACCACTTACTTCCTTTTTTTCCCCCCTGAGTATTGACATTCTTGTGCAGTATTAGGAGAGCTAATTTAGCTTCCAGTTCTAAGAATTTTTGAATCTATAGCCAGTAATTATTTGCATTCAGGGGTACAAAAGAGGAAAACAAAGCCCACAAATTCTAGCACATTCATGTGGGATTGGGAGTTGAATTAGGATCCTCACACCCCATTGAATTATCGGCCCCCCTATTAGAGCCTTATTAAAATGGTAATGATTATAATGCCAGTCATAGGCAGGCTGTCGCACCTGTCAAAAAAAATACCCCGATTATCCTGTTCATTCAACTGTCTGGCATTCGAATCCGTGTCTCAGGTTTACTGTTCTGTGAAGTTTTTCTTTTTCTATCTTTCTTTATGGTTTTTTTTTTTTTCCTTTTTATGAAGAAAAAGAAAAGATACAAGAACAAACACTTCGACAAAGGTGATAAAAAAAATCCCCTCTAATTTAGCACATCTACTACCCATGTGCTGTTGAGGTATCTAGGACAGCAGCCTGAAGAAATAGATACAATTTCACTAGATTTCTCTATAATGAGGAAGAATACGGAGGGCCACACTAAAATCTCTTTATAAAAAGGAACACCGGTTTTTAAGAACAAAAAGAACAATTGGCCTTCCTCTTTCCACACACACGCACACACACCCCGTTTCTACACACAGCCAGGATTACGTTACCCAGAGCAGTAAAATCTTTCTTCGTAGCAAAATAAACACCTTGGATGGTTTAAAGGGACAGTCCTGAAAAGATCAACATTAGTCCACAGGCTTTGCTAAGGAAGAAATCGCATTAATTCATTTTTTCCTTTAAAAGTAGTGAACATATAATTCAAAATAAGCAGCACAAATCTAGGGTCTAATCCTGAACACATTTAGTAAAAGGACACTGAGGCTTGAAGGCCTCAGTCATCTTTCAATTTAAAATACTATGGGGATTATTCCAATAACCTGTTGTTAATAGCTAAAACAACATTAATTTTAATAAAGATATACGGATACTTGGCTTTCCCTAAAGCAGAAAAATAACACAGACAAGTTCCTGAGAATTTAAGTGATAATCAGGTGGAGAGAAGATTAAATATTTTCCACCCTATTCAAAAGATGCCTTTTTCCTTTCCTCCAGCCCCGTTGTATGAGTTTTTCAAATACCACAGCATAAAAGAACGTCAGTGGAAGAGCATTTAGGGGCTGAATGCCTTCAATAGCATCTAAGACAGATGCTGTCTCATTGAGTGCCCTGGACCCTTTTGGGAAGTGGAGCAACCAACAAAAGACTGATTGGGTTCTGTTTGCTTTGGTTTGTTCCAGAAAAACATTTTTGATAAAACATGAAAAAAAAAGCTAGGATTTTCTTAGCATTGGGAATAAAGTAATGTGTAAGAACTGCACTTAGCAGGCATAAAGCACTATTCCTGTTCCTGTTTTCACAGAAGTAACTAGAAAAAAATCCTTTTATTTTAGAAGCCCACATATAAACCTGCAATGATGCCCATTCTAGGATGATAGGGGTTGTATCTAAATGTTATTATTAAAGTCATTAATTGTGTTTCTAAATACAATTTTACTGAGCTCACAACAGCTGAAAGAATATTTTTAAGTTGAAAGTGAACAGAATTTGAAGGATGTTATAGTGAAAAACAAGAAGTAACCATAGAATTGTAGCAAATAAATGAGTGAGCAAACAGCATACAGCTGCTGCCTATTACCTCCTTGGTCTGAACACACACACATTTTTATTTTTGGACCTGAAGCTCCTCAGTATTCTGCATTCTGCTTTTTTAGATGGTAAATACCTAACAGTAGGGATAGATGCTGCTTGTTCAGTGCCTGCAAAGGGAACACTGGGCCTTAAAGAAGACTTTCAAATGATGCAGTGGTTCCTTTCTTTAAAATCCCAGTTGTCTCCATGCAAGTAGAGCTGGGCCAAGCTCAGAAATCCTATCTATAAATAATCACACTCACTTAACCCAGTCACTCACACAATTAGAGGCATTTGAGCAATGTGTTTGAACAGTGAGAAATAAGCTTTCATATTTCCATTCTCCACTCCTAAATTCAGGGGGTGACCAAAACGCTGAAGCATCAAATTTAAGAAGTTTGAAGATCGGCTGAGCTTTAGCAAAGGGTTAAGGATGCCTTGAGACTACACCACTAACTTCATACCATACGTTGCCCCAACTCTGCTGTCTACTCACTTTTTCTTGCCTTAACTGGCCTCTGCCAGCTCAGAGCTCCTCATCCCCCATCCCTGTCTCCTTACTGTCTGAATTGCTGAAATAAAGATCCTCACTATTGCGTGCTGTCCTCAGGAGAGCTGCAGCACTCAAAGCGATAGAAGGGAGCTGCAAGTTCTTGAAGGAATGAGAGAAACTACAGAGGATGGAGAGACCGGGACAGGATAGATGCAGGTGCTGCCTGAATGTATTTCTGCAGGTGGCACATCGTAGCAATGGGGAACAAACGCACATTGCTTGGATCAGGTGAGGAGCAGCTGGAGCAGTGAGACCACAGGCTGTTTCCCACCATCTTAATGCACCTCATCTTAGATGCTTCAATCAAATAGCTGCAAGAAAATTCAGCAATCTGTCTTCTGAGAGCATTATTGAGTGAAAGCTGGAACTGATTAAATGCTACCATAGCAATGGTGACAAATGGCTTCACTGAGAAGGGTCTCAAGATCACTTCACCAATGACTCAGTTGCCCAGAATTTGCCTTCCAGAGTCCAGAATGTGAATATTTGAGGCGGTCCCCTAGGTTGCATCCTCCTCTTTGAGGCGTTTTCCTGCTTGAATTTCACCAACACTCATGTGGTTCTGTGGCTTTTAATCTTGAGTGAATGAGTGTTGCCACCCTTGTTGATGTGGTAGCTAGAGAAACTATCCATTCCTTCAAAAAAATCCTCACCCAGAAACAGACCACCTACCCATTATTAGCCAGGGTTACCAGTTAAAATCGTATGAAGGGGGTCACATGAATGGAGAGCAGTGTGCATGTTTTATTAGTTTGAACAACAAGGGAATAGATGGATGAAAGATAAGGTAATGATTTGTGACAGGAGTCCAAAATTCGATTTCAACAATTAAATTACCCTTCTAAGAGATCCCCAAGGAAATCTATTAAAATACCATCTTCCCCTATCCCCAAAGTATACAAAAGCTGCCTAGTAACTGTCCAGTATCACTGCCTTTGTGACATGTTGGATGATTCCCAAGACAAAAACCATATGCTGTCCGATGAATGGTAGAGCAATCAACAAGGAAAGGCTATTCTTTAAGCTACTTGCCCTAAAAAAAAACAAAAAGGAGAGAGAAACTAACAATTGCACCACAAAGTTCACACTAAAACATAGAGTTTGGTTTTGCTCACTAGTTTTTCACCAGATAATCAGAGCTACTCCCAAGTCACAAAATCACATCTCTAGAAAGTGTGAGAGGATTTACACTTTTGAAGCCGTAAAACTCTGTTCAGGGGAGCATACAGCAGTGAAAAGTGAGTTGCCTAATGCTTGATCATTATATTAACCCTTTCACCAGTTCCCTGGGACTGTCACTGAACCCTAAGCTTTCCCTCTCATCACCACTCTTCAGCTATCTTCTACTATTGTTATATCTAAGGCTACCCTGCTGCATAAATATTACTATTTAAACCCAGAAGTTTCAGCTGTGAATCAAAGCAGATGAAATAAAAGAACGTATGACGAACTTCTGCATCATGACAGAGCTAAGGGAGATCCTTGATTTGACTCAATCTAGATACAACTTTTTGGCCCAAAAATAACATTCGCAGACAAATGTGGAATGCAAAGCGACTGAGCAACACAGGACTTGGATTCTTACTTACCCACGTCACATATCAGGTGCTCAATTTGCTTACTCACACTGAAAAATGTACCTGCTGATGATAAGAAGCCACAGTTCAGATGTGGCATCTTGAAATACCAGCATGGTATCTGGTACAAGAAATCAATATCATGCACTGATGTGGTTGGTATCAGGGACAAAGCTTGTTCCTAGTCAGTTCCTCAGTATAGCTCAGAATACTTCCCTACAAACTAGTATCATTATGAATCATATTTTAGAAAAAACAACTTCCAATCATCTTCTGTCTATGCAGTGGAACATTGTGATTTCAGATGTGATTTAGGAGCTATGAATAAAAGGCACTTTTTTTAGCGAGAAACCTCAGTTTTTCGAGGCAAGCATAGATTTCAGTTTACTGCATTGTCCACACGCATGCTCCAAATCCACAAATTTAGGCATTCACAGAAATTTCACTGAATTTCTCTTTCAGAATAACAAAAACTCATCAAAATGAGCAGAATATTAAGCAAAGGAGCAGTTTATTTTTAGGCAGATGCATACAGGCAAGTGTTTGCAGGACTAGGACTTAAGAGGTCTGGTATCTATCTAGTTGTAGAGGGCTATGTGCCTCTCAGGGAGGAGCTTTGTGACGAGCACTAGAATGCTTTACCTACCCAGGCTGGAATATTTCCAATTCCAAAGCCCTCAAGTCCATTTAACTAATCAAGAATCTCATAAAATTGCTGCAAAATTCAGCAGCAACATCAAAAACAGAAAAAAAAAATTTAAACAGCATTATGTCCCTTCTCTTAGAGAAAACTTCCAACTCTTAGGATAACTAAAGAAACTTCAAAGTATGATATCTGTAAATTTTCCAGATACACTTTTCCTTCTATATTATTACTTATGATCCTAAAGCCAAAAACCCAGATCTGAAAACCGCTCAAACCCTTCTTCAGTCTGGCCCCAAGTCTAGTTAACATTCTGTTCAGAATATCCTGCTTTGACTGTGAAAAGGAGCAGTTACCTCTTTCATAAGCTGCTTTAGAGAGGGGAAAAAAAAAAAAAAAAGGAAAGAAAGAAAGAAAAGAAAAAAGAAAAATTCTGTCCTTGAAAAGCTTGAATAGATGCATACCATTATGAGTCTGGTAGGAGTGACTGGGACAAGTACCTGAAAACACACTGAGGCCAAAACCCCCTCTGATTTACCACAGTCAGGGTTTTACTCCATTGCTCCACTACACACATCTACACATAAATTCTGCAAAGCTGCTGCCTAACCTCATGGATAGGTGGGGTCCCTGTTCTAGTATTTCTAAGGATCCCTAAAGATGTTGTGCTGATATGGGTATGCCCATTAAAGTCTTGATGTCTGGAATACACTTAGACTACACCTGAACCTGCTGAGATTCCTTGTTGTGGTGTTCTCCTGCTTTTCTTGTCTGCGAGACATGACAGTCAGTGATCTCTGTGCCCATAAGTAAATGCAAAAATCAGCAAGGCAAGAAGAATCACCTGCCCTGCTGCAGTAGTGGTTGGGTGTAATTCTTCACTAGGTAACTAGGAATCTCATATACAGCCCACTTTCCAAAGCCATTTTGTGATCGGAGAAGATCTTAATGTGACAACAGGAAACACAACATTTAGAAAATCAGTGTTTTGTGACTGTTTTTGTATGGCAATGATCACATAAAACATGGTGTAAAAATGCTCATACTGTTTTCCATTACCTTTGGTGTTGGAGACTGCTGTAGCTCTACACTCAAATCTTTTGTCAGGAAATGTGTTTGATACACATGCACTGCTTCCTGGTACTTTTATAATACCCTGGGCCATGAAGTGGATACTGACCTGTTAGGAAAAAAGAGTAAAGGCAGTCAATTTTTCTTCCCATTCTGATTATTGCAACAAGTAAAAAGAACAGCCTTTAGTTGATATACAGAATAGAATGGAATAGGAGACCATTTCTCAGTGACTGCACTGAAAAGCATCTTTGGCTATGATTGTGGTTTATGGAAAATTCAATTTTTCAGTGACAGACCAAAAAAAAAAATCACCTTTACTTTTCTTATGAACACTTTGTTACTTCCTTATAACCTTCTGTCATGTTAAAATGACCGGGAAGAGACTGTAGGATGCTCACAGGGATTTCCAAATGTTTCCCAAAATTTCCAAATCAAATCCTTTTGACTGGAATTTAGCCATTAATCCTGACTTGGGAAAAATTAACACAGTGTAAACTGCCTGAAAGAGCACATGGTAAGGAAGAGGTGGAAGAGTGCATGTGTCCAGCCAGCATCTGAAGGCACTGTTAAGCACCATGGCCACAGTGCACTCTTTCTGCATCATCCCAAGTGGATCATTTGGAAGATGCTTGGGGCATGTGGAGCATGTTTGGGCAGTAGTCAGTACAGAATAAATGAATGTCTGATTCGCCTAGCAGTCAAGCAGGTGGGATTCAGCCCAGCCACTGGAGATGTAGGGAAGAGCACAACACCATAGAATAATACGTAAAATAAACTGACACACACACATATGCATGTTTTAGCTTAGATCCTCATCTCTGACTTCAACTGTACGACCCTGGTAAAGCCACTACATCTTCAGATCTCATGTTTCCAGGAGTGAAACCTCCGTTCATTCTCCATTTAGCCCAACAAGGGCTAAATGCTAACCTAATACAACAACAAGAAGCAGGTGTATGTTTTCAGGGAGCATTTTGCCAGTTGTGTTTCCAGTAACCAGGAAAAATGCTGGTTACCCCCATGAATGGAAGGAGGGGAGCTCGCCCAGCGGCACCCTCTCCCTATACTTCCTGGATCCCAGCAATGCAAGAGCTGCCTGTGCCTCCTTGCCAAAGCCAAGGGATTGCTTCCAAATCTGTGAGCCAAAAATGTGATTATACTTTTTTTGGACACACCTCCATTTCCCTGGTTGCTCCTTTCTACACTTCTTGTTCCAGCAGAAATCTCGTTGTCTCTTATCTTCCCTCCACAGGATCTTGTCTATTTTTAGCCAGAGCAATATTGGATTTTATTTCCTCTTCTTTCCTTCCATCCAGTCCCCTCACCACGGCCCCCCCACCGCCATCCTATGCATTTGCAACAAAAGTTTAAACTTCAGAAACTATTTGTATTTCATGGGCATTCACACATTGTGCCAAAACGATGGCCCAAAAGTTTGGCGGGTAATCTCAACCCCAGAATTCGTGAGCTGATGATGAATGGCTGTGAAGCCTTTGTGATTGCTCAGGCTCCATTGTGGCTGGAACAATGGAGGAGGACACAAGTCTGGCTCAGGAGAGCAACGGATAAAACTGTTGGGGAGAATGGCGGGCTCCTGCCGACATGACCACTTGTTGACATTGAAAGGATTCAAAAACAAGTGAGCAGAAACAGAAACGATTCTGTTCGGCGAGGCTATTAGTTGCAACGTGTGGCAGTGGAGCGGTCACTCCTGATGTGTTTCCTCGCTAATGAGCCCTGAATGCCCTATTAAACTGGGATGCTATAGGCCCAGCGCCACTGGGACAATGCTATGCATGAACGACTCCCCCAGCACCTATTGGCTGCCCGCATGAAGGAAGCAACTGGCAACACTCAGATTTAAACGGGGCTGACAGTACAGTTAAATGATCATTAATTAGAGTTGCTGAACAGATAGGGACTCAAAGCAATTCTTAATGACAAGATAACAGTCTAGTATTACTCAGCTTTGTGCAAGTTCAAGCTCGGACCCCATCTCGGTCTTTGTACTGTACATGACGGGTGTCAAGTTGATTTTGGTTTCGTTCCTATATTCACAAACCATAAAAAATCCTGACTGTGTGTTGAGGCAGTAATAGAGATTTTTATAGGTAAAGATCAAAATAATCATGTTGTTAAGAACAGACTTTGTGCAGAAAAGTTCACATTAGAAAATGGAAAAGAGTAAAAAGAGTCATTCCTTCATTAATGTTTGTTAATGAATCCATAAGAAAGCCACCACTCACCCATTTTCTGTGCTCCTTCATCAGCCTCTCTCCCCAGTACTTAACATGATCTATTCATCCAACTTCACTCCAACCTTACAGCTCAAACCCCTGGTTTGCTCGATCTATCACTCAATACAAATCCGAGAAGAGAACACAGAATCAAAATATTGAGCATTAGAAGCAAAAAGTCAGAATGAGATGTAAACTCTGTCTTGAGGGCATCATCCACATCCGTGGGTTTGGGAAGAGCCTTTTCCCAAGAGCACATTATATCCTAAATGGCAGCTCCTGGGCTGGCCGCATCATTCAGTGAAACAACATATATAGCCCCTCCTTGCATCAGGATATTGGATTAGCACGAGTCTGATTTCCTACAAGAAATCCTGTTCACTGAAGATCTTTATTGACTATATACAGTATAGGATACAATATAGTATAAAGTGTCTCAAAAATACACAGTATGGCTCCTAAAGGCTTACAGGTCCAGGGCATTCGTCAAAGTTCTCCCACCAGGGAGTGAAGTGGTGAGACAAGCAATACCCATTTGTGATTAGAATAGTGCAGATCAGTATTTGGCATTTGTATTTTCATTTGGCATTGTGGATTTTGTTAGAATGTGTTCTTGAACTGTGAAAAGTATACTGCAATAGCCCTGTTAGTTCCACAATAGGTTATTTGGGAGCACATGTATACATGTGATACTGCAAACTAAGAATAAGTTTCTTCATTGAGACATAAGACTACATAATCTCTTAGTAGCACATTATTCTGAAACTTTTTATAACTCTATTTGCACATTTTAACAAAGATACTGTAGACAGGGAGGTAGATCATGGCTATGACAAGATTGCTGCAGATTGTCAAGCAACTCACTTTATCAATTATTCATATTACTTACGGAATTCTCTGATATGATGCATACAATATAACATCAGTACATTCTGTGAATCTTAAAACACCTTCATATAGCCCCTAATACAAGAAGTCCCTGGTCCAGAGGATTTGAGGCAGCACTGAATGCAACTGCCAAGTAAACAAATTTTTTCCTTCATCTCTTCCCTCCTCACCTCCGTTGAAAGGAGTAGCCTTTTTAAAGGAAACAACAATTTCATGGTAAATGCTATCATATCAGCCAAGAAATGTGTCACATTCTTATCTGCTTTTAATTTTTGTTATGGCACATTTTTGGGGTGGTTTTTTGTTGTTCTTCTCCTTTGCAAATCAGGCTGCGAAAGCTTTCCCCAGAACGCACAATCTAGATCCAGAGTATTTAGCTCTCCAAAGGGGAAAGAGGTAAATGACAGTCAAGCCTGGGATTATGGGAGGAATATGGTTCTCCCTTTAGCAGCAGGGCAGAAAGCATTACTCTACAATCCCTACTGAGGTGCAAAACAGTGGAATGGCATTCTGCTTAGTAGTGCTGAAATCTTGGTTTCTAAGTGTAAAATTTTCCCAGCAAAAGAGGAATAGGAAAGATACTAATGCAAAGAATAGTATTACTTTCCAGGTAGTGGGAGTCTTATCATGCTTCACTGATCAACAGGACGAGTAGAGAGGAGGATGAGGCTGCCTCTCTACCTCCCTTTTTATTTCCCCTTTCTCCCTCAACAGCGCTGCTAGCATCCTTCCAGCACATACAGACTCAGCAGCAGAGGGTGATGGACTTACTCATTTTGATCCATTAAATGCTGGGCCAGGACATGGCAAAACTCACTCTGACATCATGAGGTTGGGGGTCTATTTTACAGAGGCAGCAGGTGGTCGGGCTCTTTGTCTGGTAGGAAAGGCAGCCTATCTACATCAAATTCCAGCACTGAGACTCTCAAGCACGTCTGAATTTTCAGATGTCCCAAGAAAACCTGTTCTTTACCTTCTGATTTCTAGGCATTAAACATAATTTCAGACAGTAAATCTCTAGATTTGTAGAGTCTGTCATAACATTTTTTTTTAAATTAACAAATTTTAGACACCTCCCTAGAACTGTGAAATAACAAGATTGTTTGACAAAGTGAAAAAAGAGCCTGAAACCTTGCATTCTTCTGAAGATCCTCACTGATTTTATAATTCTCTGGAGCTTTACATGACATGTTCTGTGGGACTTCACACAAAGCAGGTGAAAACATGAGCAGACCCTGTGAGAAACACAAGGGGAGAGAGTGACATAGATATGGATTTGACTCCTTGAGGGTTTATTTCTCTTTAAAGTTTTACAGAAACTGAGAGACAGCTGTGCCATTGAGCACTTGCCTCAGAGAATTTGTAAATCAGCTTGTTGTAGCAATATTTGTATAATAATCCCCATTTACTTTACTTACATCTTATTTTTACATTTACTTCTAGTTCAGGCCTCTGTCATGCATTTGGTTGCTGTGATGTCCAGAGGTCCCAGCGGAGAGGGGCCCCAGGATGCTGGGTGCAGGATGAACATATAGGCTTTATTATGTTAAAGCCCACACAATAATTACATCCTCCTCTTGGTAAAGGGATCATTGAGGAGGAGTATTGTGCATTTGCTATTGTCTCTCCCGCCTTTGATGCCTGGGCTGAGCTCTCATTAGGCCTAATTGGATATTTGCAACATGCCCTCAGTGGAGGATATACCTGTGTGTTCTCCATACCCAAGGACTGGCTGGAAAATGGGACGTCTCCTTCAGGGAGGCTCTGGGGCCACGTTCTGCTGGCCAGATGAAGATCTCTGAGGGCCAGTGCTGCCAGAGCATGGCTGACAGGCCCCATGAGCAGTGGTTGGGGTTGAGACCTCAGCAACAGCAAGGCAGAGAACTGCAGCATCACAGAAACCCTCTTGCCTCATCTGGAGAAGGAGAGGGATGTCTGATCTATGCACAGTTTGTCCCAGAGGGTTTAATTTCTTCACTTTTTCTAAAGCAGTATTACAGCTTTCAGGTCAGACTGTGCTTCCTCCATGGCACTCAGGCAGCCTGTTAGACTGGGCTTATTTATGGCAAAAACAAACAAACCTTGCTCTTTTGTATATGCTGGACTCTGTTTTAGTTGTTAAGATCGGGAAAAATAGCATTTCATTTAAGGTAAGCTGGGAGGAACTATGTAGCCGGCCTTCCCACCCACCTGATGTATCTGTTACAAGTCTCCTCTGTTGATTTAAACCTCAGTGTTCATTTATACTCTGAGATGGAAACCAACACCAAAACAAACCCCACTTTTGTCAAGGAATATTCAAAGGAATGTCATGTCAGCAAAACTTCAATGAAAGCAAGGAGCATTGAGATGCATAAAACTATAATGTCTCCAGTCCCACATAGTTCTGTACCATATGGCCACAGAGAAGCAGATGGGCCAGGTCACAGTGGGGGAAGAGAGGGAGAGACTCGGGATTGTTATCTGACCCAGTGGGCCAACACTAACAGACTGTCCCCAGTGACCAGGCTATTATTACCAGAAAGAGTTGATAAGAATGTGATCCCCACATTTATTTGCCCTCAGGTAGTTTTCACATGTGACGCCCAATCAAAATGACCTCTTTTTTTTTTTACAGATGTTTGTTTTGGGCTTGAACATTTGACTCACAAAGAAGCCATGAATTGCACTGCACTTGTCTTTTATTGATTTTAGATGCCAGCTATTCCTATCTGTTTACTTCACTACAGTTCAGAAACTTGCTTGTCTAAACAAAATAAATTCAACAACAAATAATGCAAAAATATTTTTTTAAATTATAATTATTGCTGTTACATGGCTGTGTAAACATCAGCCCAGCAAAAATAAAGCAGAATAGCATGGTTACTGTCAGAGAAATCCTTGGATGTCTGATATGATTTCAGCAGGAGAGTTCTATCTTACTGTGTTTCTCAGTGAGCTGCCCAGTATTAGCAATAAGAAAAGTTCCCCAAACTATTAAAGTTCAAGGTATAGTTACCTAAATGTTACACAGAAAGATTTTTTAGAGGTACTATTGCAAGGAAAAAAAACCAAGAACAAAAAGGTACAAAACTGCATGAAAAATACTTGCATAGAAAAGTTGGAGACAGAAGTGAGCTATCCCTGGTTATGATTCAAAGATGCCAAATATTTCACCAGAGATGCAGAATGGATCCATTAAGGCTAGTGACACCGCAGGTTTTACTCTTGAGTAAGCTTGTCTGTGTTGGATTTTATGGCTTTTCCTCTCAAACACCTTACAGCTCCCAGCTGACGCCTTCCTGAAGGACTAAGTACCACTACTCTCAACTTTGCATCTAAGAGACCTCAACAGCAGATAGCTCAGCCTCTGCCCCATGGTGGGTGCAGAGTTCCTGACCTCCTGGATCTTGGCCCCTCAAATCACAGCCATCCTTGTTCCTACTACTGAAAGAGGGACCTCAGCCATGAACATGAGGGACCAAAGTTCTTGCTAGAGCCAGATTCCCCTGTGCTTGCAACAGTGTGGATCATGTCACTGCTTAGTATTTCCAACCAGCTGGAACACTTACCAAGGTTTATTTTTGCCCAAGACTGGATGCTGATGTTCCTTTTGGGGGAGTTATTTCTTAGCTGTGCCACTTGGATAAACAATAGGTGGAGATGGAGAAGCCAATTTTACAACAATATCATTTGCTCATCCCATTCTGAGCTGTTTTGTAAAATGAAGATTTTGCTGACCAGATATTGTTGTTTGACCTTATGCACAACTAACTAGTTATTATGGTTAGTCGTGCATAAGGTCAAACAATAGTTTAGTTATTATAACGAACTAGTTATTTCCTGCAAAAACAGGAAAGCTCTGTGTCCAGAATCTCTAAACCTTATTAAAATGGCCATTTGGGACAGTGTCACTCCAATTAAAACAGAGACTTATTGCTGCCAAATGACATTACTAGAGCTCATAGAATTTAGGCAGATCGTTACCTCCTGCTGAGCTTGGAGCCTCTGGCTGACGTCTGTGTGCATCCTCTCCTCAATACACCATCCTTGGGAAACTCAGCGCTTGCACTGAGCCAGAGATTTGGCATGGAGAAGGGTGATTTTCTGCATCCCAAAGGTGCAATGGAAAGTCTCTTGGGCCTCCCTGTATTACAGCACTTAGTCCAGGTTGGAGGTGTGCTGAGGGAAGGAGGATGAGTCTGTGTGTGTGCATCTGCATACGGGTAGAGGCAGTGGACAAGGGGTAATCAAGCCCTTCAAAGAGAATTTTGTCCCTGTAGGATAGTCTACACCATTTACCAGTGTTTGGGGCTGTGGACTAGCTCTGGATTAGGATCCAATGCAAACTGTGGCTGAGCACACATTTTGCGGAGTGATATATCGCATAGCTATTCTTTGCAGTCTTTGCGGGCTGGAATTAAACTTTCTCTCTATTGACTTCCAGTGGGACAAGTATTCCTAAACTACAGGACCATGTAAGGAAAGCCCACTACTCATCTGAGTGTGTCATCTGAGTGAGGTATCAGAGCACATCTAAGACAGGAAAGGGGAGACATTTGTTGGCTTACCACTCCTGGATTTTCCCCTCTGCTGAAAACAGTAAGGTTCCTACTGAAAATTAAGGTTATTCAAGGTAATTCAAACATTTCTGAGTAGAAGTAGTCCTGGAGTCCCTGCTGTGAGTGTGATTGTGAGGACACAGTACCTCTGGACGTGCCTCAATGGAACTGGTAACCCTGTTGTGGGAGACGCACAGCACCTACCTCAGCCATACGCTGCCAGGTCACACAGAGTGACATAGAGATACAGCATAGTCACAACAGACTACCTTTAGTTTCAGTTCCATGGAGGCTCATTTGACCTCATCTCTACTTTTGTAAAGTACTGTTGCTCTTGTGCCTCTGAAGTAACTTAATCTAGTTATTTTTATTTAGTCTAATCTTAAAAATACTATAAACCAGCTCTGGTTTGAATACCTGACTGATTTGCTTTAAAGATGTTCTCTGCTCTTCTGAACTGTCTTTTCTCCCCATTTCCCCTACTTTACAAGAAAAAGCTTCCATTGAGTGGTCAGACACAGAAATGTTTCTGAAAGGCAAGCAGCTAGACTTCTGGGAAAGGGAATGATATATTCAGAAACTTCCTAGAAATGACAAAAAGCTATATGAGGGTGCCAAAATTCTGGTCTCTTAAAAGAACTCTTTCAATATGCATACAGAAGCAAGAATGACAAAGAACAAAGAAAATAGAAGATGTAAAGAGGGCAAGAAAACTAGTTCCCCAAGTATTAAATGTTTAGAGACAGAATATTGCTCATTTAGTGCAAATGATTTCCCCTGCTCACTAGGAATGCGATAGAAACAAAAATCAAAGTATAACTCTGCTCAATATACATTGTCCCAGCTTGATGCTGCAAAGTACATTTCATTACAAGCCAAAAGAACAGCCCTCATTGATGCTTGCTCGAATGTCTCAATTTCTGGATTAAGCTGTCCCATTGTTTTGCAGCATAGTTATGGTTTAGAGATCAATGGGACATAGACTATCCTAATCTACTATGAACAGCCCATAGCAGAGAAGGGATACTCTGCACTAGAGAGCCATCTAAGTCTTCTAATTACTTTGGCTACTGATAGATTGGCTCTTACCCCCTTGAATTCCTTTGTCACTGAGGAGTTAAAATTCATGAGCGTCGATGCTGCTGAATGCTTACTCCACTGCTGCTATTTTCTGCGCCAAGCTAGCCATCACCGCAAAGAGTCGGAGGTCTGTCAGGCCATCTGTTACATAATAGTCAACAATCTCTAAAATCTGGGGAAACTGAGATGGAGAGAGCAAAGATGATGAAGGGTTTAAAAAGAACAGATTGCTGCCTTGCTTGGAAGGGAGGGAGGCAGGGGGAAGGGGGGAAGGCTGGATAAAAAGCCCTGATGGAAGCAGAGACAAACCCGATTAGCACCGGCAGCAAAACAATCGCCCCAAAATATTAATGCTTTCTCCAAAGAAGTTGACAAGGACACCAGATTGGTGGGGAAAAAAATGCTTTAGGGCAGGAAAGCTGAAGGAAGCCACAAAAAATTACAGCTGTAATTTAGGCATTGCCATACACAAGTAGACACTGAAGACAATTTAAGCACATCCTCTAAATCGGTAAAGAATACCACCACAAATATTTCTGTCTCTGTGTTATACAACACACTGTTGCTGTACCACAGGAAAGTAAGTGTAATATTTTCATTCCACCCTTTTCCTTTCCTTCTTTCCCCCTCCCTTTGCAAAGGAGGTGTTTGCTGATTTGAAGGCACTAGAATGGTGATGACTTGCAAGTAGGGCTCAGCTACCTTGTGTTTGTCTTGCTATGTGTCCACATTTTAAAAAAGACTGACTATATCTGGTGCAAAATGCTCTCAGGAGACGTATTATCCGTTTAACTGCCTCTGCAGCCACTGAAATTATACTAGCAGTAATACTGGCTGGGTGAGCCACCCAGCTGCATTTAAACTCTCCTAACATGAGCTGACTTCTAGTCTGCTCTGCCCAGTTCTCTGTTCTTATACTTCCTCCCCTCGCTAAAGCTTGCAGAGCTTACTCTACCAGCAATAACCATGATGCTGGTGTCTTCTCGATTTCCTTGTCGTATGGGGATGTGCCAGACTAAGCACACTGCAGGTCTCATGATCAGACTCCTTGGAGCTTCCTCAAAACAGATGCCCGTTCTACATCAAGGTACAAATTTTACCCCCAGACTCTCTTGACATGAAAAACCACTGAGAATCAAAAGTCTTATGGCAGTTTCAGGAAGTTGTTTCTGCTTGAACAGAATTGTGAAGGAACAAGATGTCTTTAGGCCTTGGTTCTGTCAGCCCTCTGTCTTTCAGAGACTGGTTCCTGCCCATGGGACTCAGTGGCCTCTCACAACAGGAAAACACATGATCTCAGTGCCTGTAAAGTTCATGTGCTTCAGAGCATTTCCTCAGACCACACTGGAGTTGTATGTGCTGTCTTGCTCAAGTGCTTTGCTTTGTTACCCTTTCGATCAAATAATTTTTAAACTACAGCAGTAAACACAAAACATGGCAGTTGAGGAAGGGAGAGGACAGGGATATTTTCTGAATGCACGTATACAAACAACTAAAGATGCAGGGATAACTTTGCTGGTTAACTTTTCATATGACAGTAACCACTGCCAAAGCAAACACATCATAATGGAAGCAATTAAAATCTGTGTTCATTCACTCATTGTTCCTACAGGTTAAGGTGGTTCATTAACTGAAATGCAAGTGCATAGTGTAATGCATCCTTCTTAGCTGTATTAATGGATCACATAAGATAATGCTGACAGATGGAAAAGATGAGCTTTATAGGTCTGATAAAAATAAACAATAAATGCAGGCAGTGCTGAACTGGATTATCATAGTGCCACATGAGTTGTGTAATGATGTTAGCACTGGCGCCTGCCTCAGAGCTGATGCTTCAGAATACTAACATCGAGCCACTCGATACGTCTTTGATGTCTAAACAAGTCACATCCTTTGCTGAGAGGAACAAATTGCGATGGAGACTGGCTGCGGGGCTTCAAGTTTCAGATAAAAATCTGGCCAGAGAAATTCCATACAAATAATTCTCCAAAAGACTTTTTACTTTTAATCATATGAAATATGTGGTTGGACTCTTTTTACTTTTTTCTTGGTTTCTTTTTTTTTTTTTTACCATCCAAATAACTTGGTCCCTGCTCTAGTGCTAAAGCCTTGTCTAACATTTCGTGCTGGGAATGCAAAGCAGGGCACCAAGTACAGTAGTACAAATAACACTTTATTTACAGTTTCATGGCTTTCAGATTTCCTGTCTCCATAATCACTTCCTACTAATTTCCTTCTGTTTTGTTTGAAATGGTAGTCTTTTCAAAGAAAGTGCCCAAAGAAACAACGCCTTTGTAAGGTTTGGATTAAATCACGGAGGTTTTTATACTTCTTTTTCTGTATTTCCCAGTACCGGTTTTCTGCATTAACAGAGTTTGTGCTGTATGTCTGGATGGTTCAAACAGGATCGTGATAAGAGAACTGCAAAAAGGCCAGCACTGAAGGGCCAAAGTCTCAGCTGGAGGAAGCTGGCACAGCTCCACTGATGTGCATCAGCTACAAACGAGCATCATTTGAAGAGCCAAATAAATGTTTTAATGCTGGACATGAAAACCTTTCAAGCAATACCACAACACTTGGAAAATTTACTAATACTTGAGCACACACAAAACATCAGGATAAAATCAAACATCTGTGCTGTAGGAAGTAAATAAAAGCAACTACCAAAGAAGTGGAGTTTCTATATAGGGAGACTAGCTCAATCTGAAATTAAATCCACAGAGTATTTGACATATTTTTATCTTGTCTAGTGGTTTCAGTTGCCTAATGAGCAACATCTTCTACAGCTATATTTAGACTCCTTTATGTTATGCCAAATTGGCTGACCAAAATGGGAGAGATCCCAAATCCTCTGTCACTTTTCAAAATGAAGCTAACATTTGAAAAAAGAAAAAAATCTGTGCAAAGACATAACATTGAGTAGCACGAGTAGACTGTACCCTTAGTGTTATCTTCTTGTTCTATCCCAACTACCTGGCCAAAATTACCTGTATAAAAATGAAGGCGTACACCCCATTTCCACTGCTGACCTCTGACCTTCCCCTTCCTTCAGAGCTCTGGTTTCTCTCCAGGCCTTTCAGACCTTGAACACTACTCTTCCAAAAACTGAAGGAAAAGGAATGTGTGTTATTTAATTTATTGATAGGTTTGAATACTTGAAATGTTTGCCACCCTTCTCACACTTTTCCAGGAATGGATCTGTTGACTTTACTTACACTGTAAGTCAATAAAGGGGCAACTTCTTCCAAGGCCATCAAAACTTGCTAGGGGTTCAAGTATCCATCTCATCAGCATCCTCCTGCAAGGACACTCACAATATTAGTTTTCAGAAAATTAGACAGTTGCCTCTGGGCAGAACTCCACTGTCTCGGAGTGTGGATTTACAATGCGCAGTTAAGCCCTGCTTTCATTTTTCGAGTTGAGGGAAACCCTCAAAACCTCTTATTCTTTCCCTTCATTGAGCACAAAAGCACAGTAGACTAGCTTTTTTTGGCTCCACACCACCTTCTTCACCAATTAGTCATTTCTCAATATGTAATACAACAGTGGTAGAAGAATAACTTTGAAAATTCAAAAATTTTATGAATATACAGAAATTCTGAAAGAAAGGAGGGATTTGATATCTGTCTATGACTTTCCACTATACTGAGCTAAAGTACACTACAGTCTTTCTACAGAGATACTAATATTCATTCTTTTTCTCAGGGAGATGATACACCAGATATTTACAGGTACTGCACAGTCTAAAAGGCTTTATGATCCTCTAGAGACAACATAGAGACAGAGAAGAAAAGACTTGAACAGGCAAGAATTGGTGTGTTTCACAGCTTCTTTTACACGAACCAACCCTTTTTTACTTAAAAGTCATTCACATATAAGACTATTACCTTTTTCTTTTTTTTAAACTCCAGCTGTCTCTCATGGACCTACATTGTTTACCTGGCTAATTATAAGGAGCACCTAGCTTTTGACTGGAAAAGTCCTTACAATAATCTACAGCACACTTACTAGATTTGACAGATCCAAGTCACGCAGGAAATTATGGTCATGTCTTCATCATAAGCTGGAGGACAGTGCAGAGATTTCCCAGCTGATGGAGCCCTGAACAGATATACCCACGAGCTTCAGTGCCCCACAGCCTACACCAACCAGGATGGGTCTGGGAACAACTTATCTACAGTCAGGGCAGTGCTGCTGCTGAATCTACACACGTTATCCTCCACAGAACATGTCAGACTGTGCACCTTCTAACACAGCTGTTAAATGTCTGGGCCTGCTTTGCCTCATGCCCAGCTGGGTTGGCTCCCTCTGGACCACAGATCCTTACACATCCACTTTAAAAGTTTACATGAATTAAGGTAAGTGTATGTGATCAGTAGAGAAAATCTGTTCGTATTGTTCTCTTATTACACTTGAAGTTTTACCAGTCTCGTCTGTCTTAGTCAGACTGGCATAGTGAAAATATATGTTCCTCAAAGGATCATTATAAAACATTCCCTCTTCAGGTCCAACAGTCCACGTAGGACATGGTGTAAGATTGTGAGCTCTCTTAAAAGTTTGTGTTCAATTTTCTGTTTACTGTCTCTGGCAGTCAGAGCAGAAACGAGATCAATTAGCTCTCATTGTGGTCATAGATGGAAATACTTTTCTGGAGAAGAGCTTAAATAGGGGCAGGACTGATCTCTTAGAGACTTTTATCAGCCTCTAATGGTGCTTAGAACCTCCAAAAATAATTAGTAATGGCAATTTTAAAAACCCAAACAAAACCTACTCCATGCTAAAGTGGGTCTTGGTTACAAACTAGGAAAATAGGAAAAGGACATAAAACTTGAAGTTGTAATGCAGACATTGGACAAAAAGAGAATGAATAGTTTGTGTTTTATGGGGAGAGAGAGAAAATATGGAGGCGTTCTATGCTTCTTATAACCACAAAGTTATGGATTCCCTCCCCTGCTTTCAAGTTCACCAGCTGCACTGGTTTATACTTGCAGTTCAATCAAGATGGTAGTGAAGTATTAGCATTCAGGAAATGACACATAGAAAGGAAGAATCAAGCGAAAAAGCGGTATCAGGCATAACCTGAAACTTGAGCATGCTACTTCAATCAACTTTATATCTCAAGTAAGGGTGAGAGCTTAATCAAGCTCTTTAAATATGCCTGTGATCTGTTCAGATGCTCAGGAGAGAGTCTGAAACCAAAAACCTGGCACTCAGGGGAGCTTTTGTCAAGAGAAAGGTGCTCTTCAGGTCCCCACTGAATGAGAGAGAAGCAGAAGCTTTGTGGGAGGTGTTCTCCAGCTGTGGAGAGATGCAAACACTTTGCTGCTGTCCTAATATTTCACACCCCAGACCAGGCCGCAAGACAAACAAACTGGGTGTTGTTTCAACTGTCTCATTTGACATGGTCTAACACTACAAGAAGTGAAAGAAAACCTTAGAACCCCTCCCACCTCCCTCCTTGGACCGATTGAGCTGTCACTGTCTGCACAGAAAGTGATTGTTCAGTCGAAAACACATTTCGGCCTGATGCAAACGGAACAGTCTTGAAAAGTGGAGTTTCCTTTTGTGCCTCCCCTCCAAGGGGAGTGAAAGGCAGGAGGGAGGGAGGTGACCACCATGCACCACCAGCACTCCATGCTGCTTGCTCCGCAGCCCACCCTCAGCAGGCAGCCCCAAAGGCAGCCAGCTGTGGCCTTGCCAGGAGGGTGAACAGTCTTGTGCAGCCAGTGACAGATATTTTCAGGGGGAAATGTTCAGAGGGAGCTGGAAAAAAGTGTTGGGGTGATGGAGTTTTAAAACCACAGCTTTGCTAAACAGCAGGTTGCAACCTTTGGTTAAAGTTTATCTTGCAGAGGTTGGTAGCTTAGCAACAAGGAGTTTTTTCATTTGTTTTGTACAAACAGAAGAAGCAGCATCAGGCATGTCAGAGTACAGATGTGTCAAGGCGTCAGGAGGGAATCACTGGGAAACAGTGATTTGCAGCAGGGATGAGCAGGGATACCCATCTCCAGCAACATGGGACTCTTCTTCACACATGAGAATGAGATTGTCAGGACATGGACAGGATTTTCAAGATCCCATGCAGAGTAAAGTCGCTTCCATTCGATTTTACTTATATATGCTAAGAGTCTATTTTCAGTTTTAAAAAAAAAGCAAATCATATGTGCAAGTACAAAGTGCTGCTCTGCCATCATACAAACTGGGAACTTGTATCTTGAAGTATTTTTGCAGCCTAACTGGACTATTGATCTCTGTCCCCATTCAGCATCTTCCCAGGCAGCAGTTTTCACCTTCGCCTCCGTACTGAAAGTTAACAATGAAGAAGCCGTCACATCCCACCACATCATGTCCTTCATCCACTCCCTCAAGAACCTGCATACACAGCCAGTATCTCTTTTTGTTCAAGTCAATAAATAATTTTTGTTGGGGCTGAGTACCAGTGCATTTCACAAACTGTCAACAGAGAAAGTAGAGCAGCAGAAAGGAAAAGATGCCCTAATTACTCACAGGTAATGATCTCAGGTTCTCACTATACATTTATAACCCAACCGTCTGCAAATGAATTCATTGTGTAATAAGAGTTGAGCAACAGCAGAAAGCACACCTTACACAGCCAGTCTGATGTACAGCTGATATGACATTGTTGCACAGGTCACTGTCTGCTCCAAAAGGTTTTCACCTTAAAAAGGTGTGAAGTCAAAATCTAGAGCTTCCCATTCAGCAGAACTAAAGGCAAGCAAAGTAGGAGTACCCTGCACCAGCAGATGCCTGGAGGACCGCTCAGAGCCCCCATGGGACACTGCCTGCTCTCCATGTACCTGCCAGACATGCAGTGGACAAGGCAGGGCTCCAAAGAACAGGGGAGCTTTCACCATTAACACAAGGATATTCCTCTTAGACACTTTGAAGAGAAGTGAACTGTACAGAAATGCCCTCTGCAGCTAGACAAATTTGTGTAAACAGCCCTCAGACCACAGGTTGACACAGGTCTTACTGACCCTGGCAGCACCACAGGGTCATTTGCACACAGATGGTCTGGGCCTGGCAGCACATTAAGGACTAATGCTTTTGTCACACTCTGCCACAAAGATCTCGTTGTTTGGAAGTGGGCTTGAGCAACCTCAGTTATCCATGTGGAAACTGATCTAACTGAGTGACTAGAAAACGTAGTCCCTTCTTCCTATCCAGTCGCTAACCCACCTTTCACTGTCTTGGAAAACACTGTTTTTTCTGCAAAAGATTGCAGACAGAGAATAAAGTGGACTTAGGACACCACTAGGCTCAGCTTGCCAACTCCTAACATTCAAATCTAAGTGGACCCTCCTAATCCAGACGCCTGGTGAACATCTTATGGTTTGGTAGTGCTGGGGGACAGGGGAAGGTAAAGTGCTGGTGTATTTCTGGTTTCAGTTTTGTGTATTCAACTTCCTTCTGTTTTAGATACATACATGAATACATGTTTTTCACAATTTATGTGATACACAACAACATGAATTTTGTCAGGTTGCACAAATATTTATCCTAAGAAGCCAAGTATTTCCACTACTTGCAGGAGCTCCCAATAAACAGAAGGTTCCAGCAGATCCACAGTGGCACCTTACCTGAAAAAATTTCAGTGTCCAACTTCATCTCACCCAAAACTTTCAAAGGATGAAAAACCTGGAAGCAAATGTTCACACCTTAAGAATTCCATTGGATTCAAAACTTCCAACCCGCCAGATGAAAATCTTCCATAACAATGATCCATGCCATCAACAACTGAAATTTTAGGACCAATCTTGTTTTCTTAAAAGGAAAACTTGTTTTCTTATACCCATTTGTGCTTGTTTTGCCAGTCTACGAAAGGTCTTCCACTTCTGCAGCAAGGCCAAAACACCTTCATCACGCAAATCACAACCCAATAGTGTCCCCATCGTTATGCAAGAGAGAGAACTCTCACTAATCAGCACACTTTCTGAAAAACACAGGCCAAATTACACGAATCTAAATGCAATTCCAGATTCAATATTCTGAATTGAAAGTAACTCCTACAATTATAACTATTCCATATTTAAAACGATATGTTGAGTGAACAAGAGAAAAGAAGGGCATGGAATGAAATAGAAACAGAAGAAGGACCTCTGTGTCACAGTGAGTCAGAGATTTGTCGAATTCAGTAATATCCATAGGATGAAAGAATCATTCCTCTTCCTGAGGAGAAGCACTAGGGTCAGGTGAGCAAATACCTAGCAGGAGAAGCAGTCGTTCAATTAGCAAAAGTTTAAAAAAGAGAAGAATCAGAGTGTCTCATAGAATTGGAAGTTAGGGAGGAGTGGAGGGGCAAAGTTCAGGTCAGTATCTGAAGGCTTATAATTCAGGATTAAGAATAGGATTTTCTGTTGTTAGACAGGGATGTGACAAATGAGGGTGACAGAGGAGATGGAAGTTCATGCAAGATTTGCCAAGTAAGAGAGAAATATGAGCTAGAATTATGATGCAGATGTGAAAAATGTGATGTAAGTTCTGTTGAGGAGGATATTTCCAATAAAGAATTGCCAGTAAGCAGCAGTGGAAAGACTTATTTTGTGCTAATGGCTGGAGGTCTACTTATCCCTTTCCAGACTGCCAGAGAGCCCTCTCTGATCACCCCAAAAGGCTCTGCTGCCACCCCCCCACTCCTGGGGCTGAGCTGCAGGGTCAGCCCTGATGTGGCACCACTGGCCAACCTGGCTGATTGAACAGCGTGGAGCCTCACTGGGGTCTTGAGCAGGAGCTCAGGAGCTGTGTTCAAGCTTCCACACTTGCCCTTGGACCCCACATGAGCAACACTGTTGACCCTGACCTGTGGTCTGACTTCTTGGCTCGACCTCAGACCTGCCTCATTGCTATGGACGTGTCTAGAGCCATTAGGCTGCATTTGACCCTGGTGACTGGCAGTGGATGTGCCTTACTCTCCTCTCTTCAGCGCCATGGCGCTTACCAGGGAGCCCCCTGCCCTGCCCATCCTGCTGCCCTGCCTCACACCCTTGATTTCCAACTCTCCTGCCCTTGCTGTGCCCAGATGCAGGAGGAGAGAGCCAACCTGGAGCAGGTTCAGGGTGATGAGAGAAGCACAAGGGAGACTGACAGGGCCTGCTTTGGCCAAGGTGGCAATAACATAGCTGAGCTGGAGCACAACCGCCTCACTAAATATCTCCAAGGCAAGCAGGTGGAAAAAGGAACAAGCTAAAAAAGCTGGCAGTATTAGCATGAAAACAAAAGTCATTTGGAAATTAGACACAGATTTCTTACCACCAAAGCAGCCTGCAACTTGAAAGGCCTGCTAATCAGTGCAGAGGGAGCAGGAGCAACAGCTTTTAGATGGAGCTTGAGAAGCTTACAGATGAGATTATATGACAGGGAGAGCAAGGGCCAGATTCAAGCTCTTATTTGTGCAATGAACACAGCAGTGCTCAGCATGTCCCTTGGGCTGGCAGCGGACTGGGGAACGGGGGATACCTGAGGAAGCCAAAGCTTTTCTTCTCACTTGTCTTTTCACTACAACCTTTGTGCCTTGTTCCTCTGCTTCCTTCTCTACTCTGCATATTCCCAGCATTGTGACTCCACCACAGCTGGCTAAGGGGAAGGAGACAGAAGTCCCCATTTATCTTTTTGGTAAATTCCCCCTTGTTTTAAACAATTTTTTTTTTTTTAATATTAGTGCTACCATGCTCATTTTGGGTGTGCCTGATTAATTCCTTGGTGTTTTACCTGGTGAATACTGAAGTTAATTACAGTCAGTGTGCTCACTGCAATAGACCTTTTTCTCTGCACTGTTCTCTCACAGTGAGCTAAAGAGAAAGCCTGAGCCCATATTTGAAATCCTCATTCAAATACTGCATTCAGTCAAGCAGTTTAAAATTGCTTTTAGGGAGGGAGGGAGGAGAGAGGGAGGAGGCTTGGGGGGAGTGTGGTCTTGTACTTGGTGACTGCTGCAAGCTGGAACAGCACAGAGAAGGAAGGGCCTGTTTTTTGATATTCATAGCAGGGAATTTAATTTAAGGCTGATGTGTTGCTGGTTGGAAATATGTATTAAATACCCAGATGCAAGAGAAATGGGTACAGAAAACAGCAAAATAAATACAGGATATTGGCTCATCTATGCAGAGTGCTGATTTCCTAAACCTGGCACATTGGGGATTCACTGCCTGCCCTGATTTTGTGTGTCACTGATTTGGCTAGGATCTAAACACAGAGCTTCACAGTTACTGAACCACCGTCCCAGACCCAGCCAAGGCTGAGCACAAAGCAGGCCTGAACAAACCAGCAGGCAGACTACAAAGGGAAAGCAATTGTTCTGCTTAGTAGCAGCACTGTTTCTGCTATGCTTAGCATAGGAACAAGTTAATTTGGGAGCATAATCTTCTTAAAAGGAAGCGCTCCTCAGCCCAGCATCCCTAGGTTTCATGCAGTGTGCTGCCCTTTTTACCATGCATGAGCCATGGATGTTACTCACAATGTATTTTTTTACTACTCAAGTATAAAAGCTTCTGATAAAAATCAGCTCTCTTAAACCCCTGGCTGGCATCTTGTTAAAAACTGACATCATGTTTGCTTGTCATCACTGGCTCAAGAGGAAGTTTCTGCCATGATTTAATAAGCAAGAAGGAGGATTTTACTGTTAAGACTAAACAATAAACTGCAATATCAAAACATTAATATAATTTTTCTCCACTGCCCTTGGTCTAAAATATTTGGTCTTAATTGACTGTCCACAGAGGTAAAGATAGATCATTGTGAGTGAAAAACATGCCTAAAAAATATAGAGCAGAGCCTCTAAATGCACATAAGCTGTCCACAGCTCCATCCATATTAACAGAGGTGTAGAGACCATCAGTGTCCAGAAATGTGCCCCAAGACAGTTAAGCAGCTCAAGAGCTGAGAGCAGAGCAAGGAGGGGGCACCTGAGCACACAGACTCACCATGCTGAGATCCGCAATGTCCAGCGTGGCCAGAGGAGCCTCAGGGTGAACAAGCTCCCTCGGCACAGGGGATGCAGTGAATTGTCCTGCCAGCAGCACAGCACAGGCACCCACCCACGTTCTTGCCACAGGGTGTGCAGGCAGTTCTGCCAGGAAGGGAGAGATACAACCTTGTCTCTTCTCTGCAGTAGTGACCACCTTCAGATGCTTTCACATTTCCTGGAGGCAGCTAACATAAATTAGAGCAATTTTCAACCCCCTGTAAGAAATTCAGGGCATCCAGCACTGGGCTGCCAGAGATGTAGCCCACACTTTTCAGTCACTGCTGGCTTAAGCTGTGCTCTCCTCAGCTGCATGAGCTGCTCCTTTGCTACCCATGGCAAGCTATTCCCTTAGCTGGGTACCATTATAATTTATTCTCCTACATTTCTGTGTAACAGCCTGCAAAATGCCACAAAAGGAGGGCAAGCAGCCCTTTGGACCCACTGTTTCTCACCTGTCAGGGAGCAGGGGACACTGTGAGGAACACGGGGCAAGAGGGTAAGAGCTCCTTCCCTCCTCTGCGCAGCAGCAGAGCTCCAAATTCCACTCTGGCCTCATTCACCAGAGCCAGCAGCTGCACAAGGGCTGAATGAAGACCCAGAAGCCCAGCCCCACACTTGGTGTTGTTCAGGCAGTGGGGCAGTGCTGCCCTTCAGCCGTGCCAGGGGCCATTCCAGAGCCATCAGCTGCCGTGGATGGAGCAGAGGCACCAAGCCCTGCTCAGGCACTCAGGACATGAACAAAATGAGTGCTGGATATAGCACCCTCATTCAAATAGCACAGCATTTTAGCACCAGAAATAGTATCTTTCTCTTTTTTTTTTTTTTTTGTTCAGTGAAACTACTGGCAGAGAAAGATACAACTTAGCATGAAAATAAGTATCAGAATAAGGCCCTAGCTGAATAGTTAGTACTCTGCATAATTCTCTCTTTTCATCCCCTCAGCCTAGATCCTCTCCAAATATTCAGATCAAAATTTGCAAAGTAGTTCCAGCATTTTGGCCATCAAAGTAAAAGCTGGAAAATTTAGATTCTGCCTCCATCATATCCCTCTACTTTGAATAAAATCAGCTCTCTGATTTTGCCATCGGGCTAATTATGAATCTCTGTCCCTTTCTTTCTCTCTCTCTGTCAAAGATCAAAGAGCCGAAAGAGATATACTTACTAGTAATAAAGAAAAGAAATATACCATTTTAAGGAATGTATTCAGTTCCCCTTTCTACTAATATTTTGTACATGAAACATCTTCCTTCACCTTCAGCATATGAAAAGGCATGTAAGGGGAAGGACAGAGAGAAAACCACAAGTTAGGATAAACTGTGGAATGATATTCCTGCCATTTAATGGTAAAAGTCTGTTTCAAAGATCCCAGCGTGCTTTACACAGAGTCTACATTTGAATGACGCATTGTTAGACAATAAAGAAGACCAGCAGAGGGAAGCAGTCTAAAATTATAAGTGAAAATTAAAAATTACAAGCAAAAATACAGAACAGGAGGCAAATCGAACCACACAATTTTCATTTTAACTCTCTGGGCAGTACAGTAAAAGGGCCAGCATACGCTCCCATCAAAAGCAGTGGGAATAACCCTAAGAGCCATCTTTCTCAAATCACGGATGAATTCAAATGGGAAGAGGCATGCAACAACAAAAAAAATAGTTGTTAATGCATAAAACTACTGTATGACTTCCAATAGCTGGACTCAAGAACCCTGGTTAAATACTGACTTTCTTTCAGAGTCAATCAGATAATAAGACCCCTTTAGAAGCACAGAATAGTTAAATTCATCACCATAATTTAATTGTAGAAGGTTATTAAAGAGCACTTCGACTCCCCTCCTGCTTCGGCGCTGCTTTTGTGTATTAAACTCAGACTAATCAAATTGCAGATTCCAAGAGTACTGTATTAGTCATCCCCATCCCTTTTAATTTGTTTAATGGCCTCCTTTTTTCTCCCCCCTCTTGTGTGTGTGTTCTGACTGGCTGTGCAGCGCTTAGGCTCACGACATGTAAATAAAGAATGGATAGGGGAACAGTTCGTCGAAAAGAATAAAGCGTGCCTCCATTCTAAAGTTACATTTGATGTCAGCGTAATTCATGGGACGTGTACTGCAAGCAATGGTGCTTATTATTTCTGCTTAGCTGTCTACAGACACAGGAGAAGAGGGAGAGGGAAAAAAAAGGAAGAAAGGAAAAGAAAAGAAGTCTGAATTTACACTTACTGCTTCAAAAGCCCTTTTGTGCTTCGCCAACTTCTCCTGGCTGAAGATGCAGTATTTTGCCAAAAAGTCGACCGCAAGAGCAGACAAAAAAAGGATAACATAGCCCATAAAAGAACTCTTTTCCCCACTTTTCCTTAAGAATTTTTGTAAATTGCCATAAAGATAACTATTTTTTAGATGCACAACAACACTGGTCACAGACACCTCCTCTTGCAGAAATTTCAATTTATGGTTTGCTTCTTGTGTTTTTGTTGTTTTTATTGTGGGTTTTCTTTTTTATTTCCCCCTTCTCTTTCTTATTTGGAAATGTCTTTTCACCTGGCCCAGGGCACAAAGTCAAAGTTAGCTGTGAATAGGAGATGTTTAACATGTATAAAGCATAAGAGCTCCATCCTGGTCAGGCAGTAGTCTGGGAGTGTGGCGAGGGCTTGTTGTTGTTTGTTTTAAATGTTAAAGAAAAACACCCCTTGAGACTTGAGATCTGCAGAACAGCATCCTCCCTAGATACTCCCAAAGATACCACTAGATATTAAATTCCTTTGGTTTGTTCCAGTCAGAAGAGATAGGTATACAAACAAACTTTTCTCCTTCAGTATTAAGCAGCTATATCACAGAAAAGACAGACCTTTTCCTATTTCTCTCTCTTATTGAGATCAAGTAGGAAACATTAAACCACTAAAAAATACCATATGAGATTCCCTATCCTCAAGTTTTCTTGATTGTTTCCAGGCCTATCATCCAAAAGGACAAAGTGTGAAGCCGGTCTTGCTTCCTCACACCTAACACAGCCTGAAAAACTGCTGGGAGTAGGATGAGAAAATTGGAAGGAAAAGCCAGGTCATGCCACAAACACAGGCTGAGCTCATGAGTTCTGTGGATGGTACCAGCTACGTCACCTCTGCATTCAAACTCCTCCTAATACTTATTAGTTCCTTTCCAATGTCCTTCTCTGCGTCCCTAGACTGCTATTTCTATCACCTCATCACCACGTTCATAAGAAAGAAACCATACATTCACATCAAGGGAAACAGCCAGGAAATTCAGGACCTGATAGGGGAAAAGTTGGGTCCCAGCTCTTCCAATTTCCTGTTCATTTAGAATGAGAACTGGAAAACAGAGATAATAATTTGCAAAAGTATGCAAAAAAAAATCTGAATTATCACCATCATCATTATCAGTAAAATTATTTTACTGTAAAGAGACAAGGAGCGATTCACAGTGTTGTGGTAATGTGGTATTCTGGCTGGTATCTAAACAAGCTTGCAACATAGATCTCTTGTTTCTTTTTAAAAGAGTACATTTGTCTTCAGGTTGTGTTTTGGGGCATGTGCAAGAAAGGGTCCTATTGGGAGGGAGTGTTCATTGTTTGTTTATTGCTGTGTCCTAAATGGTACAAAAGGACAAATAAAGATGCCTGGATGCCATTGTTTCTTATCCTATATACTCCAGATGAACGAAATCTGTGTGATAAAAACAACAAAAATGTCTTGGCTTTCCATGTCAAAACAGCAGCAGAGATTTCTATTTCAAGCACAAATTGACAGATGCTCTAAGATTGTTGTTAACACATGGTGTTCTTCCTAATTCTGAACTTAACTATGATGCTGAAAGGAATGAGAAAACTAATTTCTGGCCAAACTGGTTTTGCACAGGTCTATCTCACTGTCAGCATCTAAGAAATATTTAAGTCAAAGATGACAAATGCACTAATGGCATAGGTTCTGGAAAAGATTTGCACTGTGCTTAGTATTGAGCATTTCCCCAGGACCTAATACCTGTTTTCACCACAAAAAATTTCAGAAGTTGCCCTTTTTTTGTTTGCACACCGACATGGGCTTGGGAGATGTAGATGTTCCAAGTCTCTGGGAAGCATCACTGCTGGGAAGATCTGCATTGGCGCCCTCTGGTGATTCTGGAAAACAGCAAACCCTGAAAGCAAACCTGTCATTTTGCTCTTCATAAAAACTCAACGTTTCTTCTCACCAAGTATTTCACGAAGTTGCAACTCCCCTTGCAACTGAGTGGTTAACCACATAGTCCTGTAACAATTTCGGGAAGGTAAAGCTGGAAGGTCGTGTCTCTCCTGGAAATGGAGGATCAGGAAAGAAAACTTCTGTTCTTATTTAAGCAATTTTTAAGGTCAAATTAGGCTCTTAAACCATCTACTCTGCTTTGGTGAATGACAAAGGCCAAAGGATGTCGTATATTCCTACGTAACTGGTCCAATTATTTGTACCTAGCCAAAGCACAGTTTTCAGGAAGACTTTCCTGTGTTGATCTGAAGCTGGCAGAATATGGAGAATCCCATGAGGACGAACAGTACATTGTTTCTAAGACTAATGTTTGGCTTACATGACACTTGAACTCATTTTAAATCTCAACAAAATCAGTTTTTGCAAGATTAAAGAACCCTTTATGCAGTATATCCCCCCTGTAAAAGGACTCACATGTTGTAGCAAAGATTATGCTCAGAGGAAATTAAATGAAGCTCTGTAAATATTTCTGTTAGACATTTTTACCATTCCTTAGAAGATTTTTCAGTGATTCTTGTCCGCCCTAAAAAGACTGACAACTTTTTAAAACATAGACACCAAAACTGCATGGACAGCCTCACCAGCACCATTGATCTCCTCTTACTTATTTTTTTCCTCCAGTATGGCCAAAGGGGCAAACAAAGAGCAGTTTTCCATTCCAGTCTTGGGCAATAATTTCGACTTTAGGAAACGGATTTTCTCCAGCCATGTTCCTCATGCATCTGTTTCTCTCTCTTTGTTTATTCTCTCCATCCCCAGGAAGTTTTAAAATCGTTGATCAATTTTGACCAAGTGAGACAGAGGCGTAGAGGGTTGACAGGAATTAAGTACCTACAAGTTTCATGAAAATAGGCAGCAGAGTAGAGGGAGGGAGGGAGGCCCTATTAATTCCCTCATTGAGGGAAAGACCTCAGCATGAGCTCAACCTTTGTTACAGCCTGGAAATCCACACGAGAGAGAAATCCTGGAAAGCAGCCATCATTAGTAGCACCGCTCATGGAACCACCTGTTTAATTAATTATTCTCTGCTGTAAAGAACCGTTTAAAAACAGCTCCATAGCTTTCAATATAAGCTTGCTTGTAGTGCCCCCAGTAGGAGTCACGGAGACTGAGGTCAGTGGGAACTGGGCCCCATGTGCATTGTACCTCTCATAACATACACTCTAAAAGGCTGCTAGAGGTCTTCGGGCTCGGGCAGACCCACGTTTGGGTCTGCCATATTTTTCCTGCTGCTGCTCAGCACTTTACAGCCAGGAACACTCTTCTGCCCTCCCACCATCAGGCTCTGTCTCCTCTCCCTGTCTTTACCAGGGAGGGAGCCCAGAGCAACTGCTTCCAAAGTCATGCTCAGGCTCTCACAGTTTACACAGAGGAGGAAAGCCTAAGAAAAACCAGCTGCCAAACTCTAAGTAAATCCATCTGAGCATGACTGTACTGAAACAACATCACGAACAGGCCAGATTTATGGGGTAGAGAGTGTGCACCCCTCAGGCTGGGCTAGTTAGTCACCCTGTACCAAAATGTGAAGCCACAGAACCATAGAATATCCTGAGCTGAAAGGGATTCACAGGGACCAACAAGTCCAACTCCTGGCCCTCCATAAGACAACCCCAAGTCTTGACACCAAAGCAGATAAGTATTCCAGATTTGCAGAGACACAGTAGCAAGGCTGTTATATGTACAGGTAGAATAATGTACTTTTGCCTAATGCTGAGAATTAAAAAGACTGTTTTTATTGAAACCAGAAATAATTCTAACAAAATATTTCAGAGGGTTGCAAAACTAAAATTTAATCCCTTCAAAGAAAAAAGTAACTAGTAGTAGAACACTTCTTAGTCCAATATTTCTAAGATCATACCTCGAAAAGGCACTTGAGAGAAAAACAAGCTTTATTACTGCTGCAAAGAACAGGAAAAGTAATGTTTGGGTCTTTGTTCTCAAGCTGGGCACCACTTGCAACATTTACTCTATACACACAGTCGTGCCTGTATATCTGCTTTCTGAACTCCTGTGTGCTTCACAGGGTGCACAGGGCATGATCCATGAAAACAGTCAGAAGTTTGCAGAGAAGAGGGCCCAGCAAGTGGGTATGAACAAGGGCAGTGAAGGAAAAGGCCAGGGAAATACGGGAGGGTTCCAGAAACACTCAGGGGAACACCCAGGGGTGGAGGAAGGACACTTGCATGGGGATCTTGTGGCCATGCAGAGCTCATGGGCCATGTCAGCTTTGGCAGCATGCCTCGTTCCCGAGGAGGGAAGGTGGCTTACTTTGCTTTTGTGAACTAAAACTCTCATACTTGCAGTAAGCTTCTCATATTAAAAGAATATTAAAATTGAAAATTCACGTACTTAAAGGCCAGGAAATTATGGAAAATACTACAGCATTACATGCTCAAAGGCCATGTCATGATGCAAGGAGGGTAGAAGTCAAACTATACGGGAAACTTTAGCTTTGGCATTTCAAAACAAGAGAAAAACTGAGATAGCCATAATCACTACCAACCCCTATTCCTACACAGCTCCATAACTTCCATTTAGTTTTTTCTTACATTTCTTGTCTGTTCTTAAAACTATAAAGAAGATCTTTCAACATTTTATGAACATCAAAAGGTTAACCCTCTTAACCTTCCCTTAATAGCACATTTTTCCCGTTTTACAGATAGGGAAACCAAAAGATTAAGTAACATTTCCAAAGCCAGTGAACACAGTGGTAGCAGACACAGAAAATCACTGCTCTTCAGCACTGTGCTTTTACTGGAGACAATGGTTTCCCATGGGATATCTGTGTCAGAGCTTTGAAGGACATCAAACTACACGAGGCTGTCAATAGAGATAATGGAATAATTGGCAACTGTGTCTAGGATGCTTTTCCTTTCAGGAAAGCTGGATTAGGATGGTCAGCCAATTAAGTAATGCTGTTCACTGGGCAATCATAGATGTTTATAGACAGATAGAAAGGAAACTACAAGGGAAAGAATAACCAGGGGCTCAATTAAATTGTAAAAACAGTATACTACTTACAAGAAGCTGAAGAAGTCTTGCTGGAGTAGAAACTAACTTATATTGGGACTTGACCATTAAAACATCAGGGCTGGGAACACAAACATTCAGGCTCCTAGCAATAATTCTGAATTATCACTATGCAACTCATTGCATTTGCCCATGCAGTCAACACACTTGCTTTTCACAACCAATTGTTCTATACGAAACCAGAGGTCAGACTAATATTGTGTGAAAGACATAAATTGAATGTCAAAAGTATACGGACAGGCACACACCTCTCTTTCCAAAAATCAGCCCCTTTTGAAGTCCATCAATATTTTGTAAATGCAAGGGGATTCCTTTCTTATCTGCATTTGACTGACTTTAAAATTTCATGTTTTAAAACGAAATAAATCTTTTTAATGTACCCTATTGCAAGAAAAATATGACAACACATTCAATCAAAAATGTTTTCTAAGTGAGGCTGTCCAACACTTTACAGGCTTTCAATGTTTGCCATGAGCTATGGGCAAAGATAGACTTAACACACCACCACTGGCAGATAAAAGCACAGAAGAGGTTCAAGAGTCTGTAAAGTTTGTACTCCTGTGTTAAACAAGCAAAAGTAAATTAAGGCACACAGCAACACTTTCATATGAAAAAGGAGACCTCTTTTCTAGGTTAAGGGGGTCCAAAGGGCACCTAATTTTACAGGCATCCCCAACAGGCAGTCCTGTAACTCCCAGGTGTGGAATCCATGAGGCATTGTAAATAACTCACTTTATTCCCCCTTACAAAGAAATACACCTTATAAATTTAAGATTCAGACTTTGATCTGAAACTAGTTTCTCCACTCTTCTCCTCTCTCCTTCTCTTTCTCACACATGTACATAAATGTAGAAATCCTAATATTTTGGATACCTTTCGCTAGGTTAAACAAATGTTACCTAGTCTTTGCAAATAAGGGTGTGGATGCCATTATAACAGCAAGGGACAGCCAGTCTCCCATTCCCAAAGCTCTCCCATGAAATAGGAAAGGCCAAGAGGGGAAAAATTCAGCTGTGTATCATCAAACTCAGCCTCCCTGTGCAATAAGTATGTAAGCGCAATCTTTTCGATAAAGATTGCACAGATAAGAGAAGATTCTCAGCAAAGTAGGATGAAACTGAAGAAGGTCTGTGTGAACCCCTCCCACACATCCCACAGATGGGCAGGACAATCTGTTTCACAGCACCTTGATAAAACTTGCACATTACTGTATTGTGTAGCTCAAACAATGATATCTGCTATGAAGAAACGCATTTCTCTCAAGACCCCATTCTTTTGGACAGCTTTAGTATTTTAGCACCAGTTTTTCCTTTGCTAGCCCAGCTACCGAGTCTGGTCATGCTTTTCTTTTACACCTTGTCTTCATGTCTGCCAAAGCAGAAGTAGATCTGTACCTTTCTACACCCTCCTAAAGACTTTCTGCTGACTTTTGAAAATGTCTGGCTCTATAATATCAGGCAGGCATTCTGATTCATGCTACCCCTGTCTCATGCTTCCTCGGTTAGGCACAAGTTCAAGAATAAGGATTTAGAGAAAGTTATTATGTTTTACCTCATTAGGTCTTACCCTTTCAGAGTGTATTAAAGTTCAATAGCATTGTAGCTTGATGCCTGGCTTTGCAACTAAGGTTTCTTTCAAGATGCTCTGTCCACAGAGCTGTGGGTCATTAGATACTTTTCAGTTTCTTACCATCAAAAATGCGTCAGCAGGAAAAGCCTCAGTTATCCTGCTTTATAAAAACAAACAGGCAATCAAACTCAGATACTCTCATCCTTGGCACTGATGTGAAGGTTTACTAGCAAGTGAGGGAGAGCTAGGGGGCTTAATTCTTCACTTGCACGAATTTTTGGGGTCATCTGGCAAAAACTTGATCAAATCAAATCAATTCCAAAGCAGCGCCTGTCTTGTCAGAACAAAATGGGAAGCCTTTTGTTTCTGTGGGACTCAGGCCTTATCAGCTCATTCTGTCACTCATACTTCCTCAGCCCACATGCAAATCCTCCTGGATTTACTGCAGATGTATGAAGCTCGCTGGAAATAATAGTACAAGCAAAGAGGCTAGTCCAGCTATCGACTCCAAGCTCTGGGTAATACCAATGGGAAATTATTCACACAAAAGGTGCGCTGGGGTGACAAATGAAGAGTGTGCTTTGGCCCTTTGGAGATGCTGGGAGCTTGGACAAAGCTAACACACTAATGCCAAACAGCTCGCTTTATCTGATTACATACTGAGCACTCGCCTCCCCTTCCCGACACCAGCACCCTGCCCATCCCTCACACCAGCCTTTCATGCACACAGGTTGCTTTCTTCTATGCAGTCTAGCATGAAGTGGAAATCTACAGTAAGAACCTGTCTAAAAAAAGCATTATCTTCTCCTTGCTTTTCCCAACAGAAATATTTAGTGTTTAAATAAAGAAACATATTTAGTGTTTAAATGCAGTAAAACTGAATATTCCTCAAAAAGCAGGAGGAATGTGAGGAGAGATTTACGCCATGTTTTCTCACATCTGCCACCCACACCACTGAGACAAGGAAATAATTCTTTTGCCCCCTTTTCAACATCTGAGTTTCTTCCACCCCATTACTGCTTGCCCCTGCCATTTTTGTTTTTGGTGGTTTTTTGGGGTTTTTTTTGGGGGGGGGGTGTTTTTTGGTTGGGGTTTTTTTGGGTTTTTTTTTGGAAAGTCATAAATATATTTCCAATGGATATCCTACAAGGACTGCATGGAAAGACCAATTTGGTCCTTCGGTCAGTTAGGAAGTAGTACAGTCCACCAACTACCCCACTACCACTGTTTTGCTCCCAAGAAAGGATGCACAATGAAACCAGCATGGTCTGAGCCTCCAAAGGCCTGACTGCTCTGTTGCATGACAGCAACATCCAGGTGTGCTGTGAAGGACTCTTGGAAATCTGCTGACCTTCGTGAGGCTGGGATCCTTGGTCAAATTGGAGATAATTTCAGTACTTTCAGTATTTCAAGAAAGCTAATAAGAAAAAATGGTAAGCAACTTTTTACATAGGCAAGTAGTAATAGGACAAGGGGGAATTATTTTAAACTAAAAGATGGGAGATTTAGCTTAGATGTTAGGAGGAATTTCTTTACTTGGAGGGTGGTGAGGCTGCCCAGAGAAGCTGTGGATGTTCTCTCCCTGGAAGTGCTCAAGGCCAGATCAAATGGGGCTCTGACTAAACTCATCTAGTGGGCAGCATCCCTATCTATGGAAAGGGGGTTAGAACTAGATGATATTTGAGGTCCCTTCCAACCCAAATAATTTCTATTCTATTCTATTCTATTCTATTCCATTCCATTCCATTCCTATTCCATTCCTATTCCATTCTTATCCCATTCCATTCCATTCCATTCCATTCCATTCCATTCCATTCCATTCCATTCCACCTCATTCTTCTGCTCTATTCTATTTTATTTTAACTTTGGAAGTCTGTTCGCCTGAAGCTCATAAAGTGCTTTGAGGTAAATTCCCATAATGGAAGACTTAAACTATATCAAAAACAAAAGCTCCTAACAATGGCTTTGCTCTACTGATTGTAAGAAGAAGGGACACAAATGCCAACAATAGCAATAAAGAAAAAGCAGACGTGCTCAATATATAGCCTTTTGGTGTAGTTAGGAAAAACCACCAAATTGCTATCCTGAGCTCACTGATGTAAATGAAATTAGAGGATGATTATGACATGCCTTCCATTGCAATAGCAGCTTATAGAGGTATTAAAAAGCAAGCACAAAAGTTAGATATCAGCCAACCTGGAAAATTATTTCCAAGAGTTTTAACAGAAACTGAAGCAGTTCTTTGGCTCCTCGTTTTCCAAACACTGAGGAAGCGCCAGAGCTAGGAAGAAAGCTAATATTGTGCCACTGTTTAAAAAGGGTAAATGGCACGACCCAGGTAATTATAGACCTGTCAGCTTGACATCAAACCCAGGGAAAACAGTGCAGCAGCTGATAAGGGACTTGATTAATAAAGAATGGAAGGAGGGAAATATAATTAATGCCAGTCAACACAGGTTTATGAAAATAGATCTTGTCAAAATAACTTGATTTGTTTTCTGGATAAGATTACTGGTTTGGTTGATATAGGTAATAGACTTAAGACTTCTACCGTGCATTTCACTTGGTTTCACATGAAACTTTGATTAAGACACCAGGATAACACCAAACTATCATGCTACCTCTTCAGTGGGTTAAAAACTGGCTGACAGATCTCAAAGTGTCATTACAAATGAACAACATTTATTGAGCTGTATCTCAGTCAACTCCTATTTAACATCTTTGTCAATAATGCAGAAGAAAAACTTGTCACTAAATACCACAGAGGGTCAATTGATCAGGAGGATGATGTATTATTAGGCAGCTTTGTTGCTGATCCAGAGTAATCAGGATTGTTTAGCTAGAATATACTTAACAGACTCAAGCACTATCCCTCAATGTCCTGTCAGTACCCAGAGAACCTGGAAGGGAGGGCTACAACGATGGTGTCTCTCTCTTACTACGTTATTCAACACTTTTACTCAGCGAGCATTACTTCCATCTAAAGCTGCCCAAGTTGGCTAAAACACCTACACCATGGCCAGGTCACATCCACCCACATTGCTCCACAGCTTGTGCAGTTTTCCATGCACACAATCCTGCTTTTGTTAGCCCCTTTGCTGAGATTTGTAGGAGTCCATGGCTGGGGTTGCCTCCTGTTCCCGAAAGGAGGCTTATGACTTTCTCTGTCTGGATGAGGTACAATATCTACAGATGACATTACAAATTTGTCAAGGCCTTCCAAAATCAGAACCTGCATGAGCACCTTGTTACCTGGCTGGTCCAACAGGGATGGAGGCCTGGAGCAGTCTGAGGCACATTTAGGGTTTTTTTATGTGGACGATAGTTCAGGTGATGACACGCTCACAGAGACTGACCTCAGAAGTGAGTAGCGTCCACATAGCCTTAATGTGATATTGATGTCAATGTCACAGAAAAACTGTCCAAGTCCCTCTCCACAGCCTATTTAAGAGGCGACCAGAGGAAAGCCATGCCATGCGCAGCAGAGCAATTCTCACAACTACATAATTGTTATAGTCTCTCTTTGTGACACTGAGTGATGATTACATGAGACATGCTCTGAGAAGCAAAGGAGAATAAAGCCACCCTCTCAGCACGAAGTGAGGAAGCTGCTCCAAGGGTCTTCTTTTAGTGATTTTTTTCACTAAGGCAAGGATTAGGACAGGGCATTCACTGACTTTCACAATTCCCAGAAAGACAAAGCTGAACAAGAGACATCTGAGAGGACAACTTGGAATTTGCCCATCAGATTGAACTGCTTTCAGTTCTGTGTAAAAGCAAAAAAGGGCTCATGACACCACAGAAGTTAAGATGCACTCCAACTATTGCAAATTCTGTATGGCACCTCAGATGCCTCATGATGGAAACAGATTTATAAGAAGTTTCTATATTTCTGATTTGGACTTGATGCAGGAAAAAAAAAAAGAAAGTAACTTTTCTGGTTTATTTTAGGATTCTGTTAGGTACGGTTCTATTTTAGACTTAATGCAAAGATTTCTATCAACGCTTTTGGCACTGAACAAAACCTCAGCCCTTGTTATATTTTTATGGGGCCTGTTGTTCTTTCAGAGGTATTTTAATGCATATTGCTGTTTCTGTTTTAGCGAGTGTTACTCATTTTGTCAGAAGCAGATGGTGTTTACTGAATTTTGTTTGTTACAGAAATAAGCAACATCCAACTGTTCACTGTAGAGGTGTGAAAGAGGAAAGGCCTGATGCATAAACACAGTTTCTCCCTCTTACTTTGCCTTGCTGTTCTTCCGGTGCAAGAAGCTGCTAGTGTCTCCTTACAAGCCTCTAAAACTGAGGAGTTTGTGCTGTCACTCTACCAGAAAGGGCACACAGCTCCAACCAGCATCGCTGCCAAAGCAAAGCAGTAGCTAACAGCTCCTGGGGTGCCAGCTCAGAGGGCTTTGTAACAGCTTCTTTGCAGTCCACCAAAAGAGGAAGACACTTCTTACTAACTGGTATTAGCAGTTAGCCTAAATTAGGACATATCAGGTTCCCTCTCTGGCCAGTAGAGAGAAGGTGGCTTTTTTTGAGGGTAACACAAGTGAGGTGTCTCTGCTGACTAAAGAGACGACCTGTAAAGACCCACTTCCAACTTAGAGTTCCACGAGCAAATGGGGTCTCTAGTCTGCTGACTGCACACCATGTGTCCCTGGGCAGGAACAGCATGCAGAGGCTGCACAAGGTCCCAAGTGATGGATGCTTCTGGGCATCTTCAGATTGCTCAGAAGAACACAGAGCAACCACTGTTTTCCAGGACTGGGCCCTACCAGAAGGAGGGACATGTGTCAGGGATGAGATAGATATATTCTGACTCTCATCCAGAAGCTCAGAACAGCACACAGGAGTCACAAGGAGACAGTTCTGGAGCCACCATTATAAAAATTATCTGTAACAACCTGAGCAGGGAAAGAACTCTGCCAGGATCCCAAACACCAGCTCCACACCTGAGGTTTACTCTGCAGGGTCCAGGAGTACAGTTTACTGGGCCTTGAAGGTGTACTGTGCTATCCACACACACCTGAAAACACCAGCATCAAGCCCTCCCTTGGTATTTGCACCTCTGCTGTGGGGTCCACCTTGCTAATCCTCCTCCTGACCTGAATGAGTCACGGCCAGTTGCTTTGCTTTGATTAGACTGTTAAAAAGCGCCAATTTTGCCAAACTATCTGGCAGCACACCTTAACATCCTTTGCTCGATGAGGCTTCCTAACGACTCCTGAGGGCAGCTGCTTTCCTGCAGAAAAGGCTGAGAAAGGATCTTGGAACATCAGCCATTAAGCATTGTCAGACAGGAGAACCTGTGGCAATCCGGAGTATCTTTTCTGAATAAAATATTTAAAAAGATAACCACTGCAGGGTGCCCTATTATGTTTTTAAAACACTCCAAGTTTGCTTAGTGTTTATCCAAAAAAGCTAATTATACTTGCCATTTGATGTAAATTGCTCAATAAATAAACACAGAAATAGGAGCTTAGTGACTGCTACACTTTCTTTAAAATGCTGTCTGAAGGTTCATTATGCTAAACACAAAAGAGAAGGGAATTTCTTGCAATGCACTTATTAAAGGCACATTTTCTACAGAAATTATTATAGCATGATTGTACCATAGCATATAATTTGCTTTGTTGGCATTTTCAGTGTGAATCTTGCTGACAGCAAGTGTGGTGGGAAAAGTGGCTGCAGGGCCACCGCTCGCGTTGTTAGGAGCTGTCAGCAGTGATTCAAGAGGAGGATGCCCCAGCCCAGAAGAGGAGCATTGGCACGATGAGCATGGCTGACAGCAGGGCGAGAAACCCCACAGCTCATTTGTGCACACACACCTATCCCTGTGGTAGCGGAAAAGTCTGAATTCCTGCTGGCACCTCAGAAGACTTATATGGCACTGTTATGGTCACTAACAGCAGAACATCCTGTGATAGGTCTCCAGGTCTACAAATGGGATCCAAACCAGGCATGTCTAAGTAGTTGCATTTTTGTCAAGGCAGCCAGAAAGGTACAATGTGGAGTTATGTGACTCTAACGTCCTCATGCTCTCTTAATGCCACAAGGAGTATAAAGCAGACCTGATACAGGTGGGGAAAAAATAGGTGGCTCAGATGATAATCACATTGCATGACATAAAACTGGCAAGTACAAAACTGATCCATTTAAAACAGATCATGACTTTCCATCACAGCTGTGGTACTTCTGGCACAGCAGGAGGAGGCCTGAAGGCAGTGATACCTAGTCATCTACCACCACCTAGGGAGAGAGCTTCCAGAGAACCAGGTTTGAGTTGTGGGATTGTTTTCTTGTACATGTGCAACCAAATAAAAGGAACAGCTAACAGAAGAGGTAAACATAAAAATGATAAATCTGAGATTGACACCTAAAATACCTATTGACTCTAAAGAGGAAACAGTTGGATTTGAGTTTGTCCTCACTTAAGTTAGACATCTATGTGACACACATGCAATTTTCCTTGCAAGGCACCAAAACAGCTCCAGAGCCGCCCAAGCCTTGGCATGCATAGCTAGGAAATGGGGCTGCTGAGGTCAGGAACTCCTTTGGGCAGGCTGTGTTTTTCATGCCTGGCCATGGCCAAGCTGCAGGTCACTGGGTAGATTGAAACACTCACAAAAGAAATTTGTCTTTCACCTTTCTAGTCTCTTGAGAGACTTTTATTTGCCACCAGCTTCAGTCTGATGGATGTTTTAACTTTGTCAAACTGTTCCTAGGAATTGTATATTAGTTTGCACTGTCTTTGAAACTCAGTTGTTATCCTGAAAGGGCAGGAAGTGGGGATTAAGTCCATTAGATGTTGTTTGAACAACTTTCTTTTCACTCAGCGTTGTGACTCTGCAGCTTGCCAGCACATTTCAGCCTCTTTCCAGGAACTGGCACTGCAGGATGAAGCGTGGCTGTCTGAAGACCTGGCATCTGTACTGGCTTTCATAGGTACCACACTGAAAGAACTGGAGAAGAAAACTTGATGGCAGAGGAGAAAGAAACATCCCTGGCACTGCCTTATGCAAGTAGAGCACGGAGGACCTGGGTTTCAGAGAAGCCCTCTGCTGCTTGTGGGATTCAGGAGCAAAGTACATTATTCAACTGGAAAATGTGACAACCTAATCATCCTGAAGGGTACTATTATTGTCTGCTTAATATGCTTTACAGTCCCAATGAACAGGAAAGGCTGGCTGACAAGTGTAGGATGATGTATCTAATGGCTCCATACCACCGTGATGGATCCATAAAAGGAATCTAATTTCACAGTTTGGGGAAAATACAGACCATACAGTCGGCTCTTTAAGGCCACAGATTCCAGCAATCTGGACAAATAATTCCAGTTTAGGATATTCTGGTCATTCAACATTTTGCTTTACTTGTTGCTGTCTAATTTAAACGTGGGACCTAATTCCAGAATCTGTGAAGACTTACAGATTACAGAATGGGAATCATATTTGCCAGTCACAGGGTGCAATCAACAAAAATGTTTTCAGTTCTAATTAGATGAAACAGTGCATCTGAAAACTCCTTGGGTTAGGATTATATAGCAAAGCAGCTTAAATTGCACATGCAAAAAAATTATAACTCTCATGTGTGTCACTGGTGCAGAATCTGAATTTCTTCTGGGCAATTGCACATGACAATCTAATTATTTTATAGACACAAATAGATTCAATTGTGTAAAAGGAAGGCTTGCTCAGGTTTTGAGTGTATTATTTAGTTTTAAAAATAGACCCCCGTCTCTTCTGCTATAATGAAAGATATCACTTTACAGAGGACATAACCTTCAGAAGGGTATTTGGGAGGATTAAGGGTTATTTGGTAATCACAATCACCTCTGAAGTATGGCAATGAAATAGGAAATGGTGCAGGCAGGAGTTTGATTCTAATGGTGGAGCCACCCTTTTCTCCTTTGATCTGGGGAATCAAGTACAAGCTTAGAATTAAAACTCACCATCTTGGAAGCTGGAGATGGTCATATTTTCAGTACCTTGGCAAGGGTGATCTGAGCCTTCTTGACTTAACAATTAATATGAGTCCCAGAAAATAGAATATGCTGAGTTGGAAGGGACCCATCAGGATCATTGAGTCCAATTCCTGGCCCTACACGGGACAATGAAAGACTGGTGTTTCTTCTTTCTCTCACTGCTCCATACCTTGGGAGTTTCTGTAATCCAGGCCGGCAAGTCTATCAAAGTCCATATAAGTCTCATGACGACCTTCTGCAGAGTTCAGAAGTCCTACCTGCAACAAAAAAACTATCTTTCTCTTCATGTGAATCTTAGCTGGTTCTTTTAGCACTAGATAACAAAAGGTAAATTATACATAAAGATACAGAATTGTTTCAAATCAGGAAAAAAAAATTGTTACAGACTAGGTGGTGCATATCTTTTGGCCCTTCCCTGGTTAGCAGTTAAGAAAATCGAGATGTTAATAGTTCAAAGTGCTGAGTGTTCATATTTCTCTTGTCAAGTAAAGAAGTTGCCTACCTCACATTCCCAGCATTGTGAGTACTCTCATTTCAGCTGTCTCCTTAGAAATTTTGTACAATTATCTTGGTGTATATTATTGGAATAATGAATGTGCATGTCCTGTTCATAAAAGTCTAGAAGATTCATCTTAGAAGCTAAACTGGCTACTAGAAAAAAAAACCCATCAGACAAATCTGTCTTGAGTTCAGCCCTATCTCATTAAAAGTTGTGTTTATCCAGTTAGTTTCATTTAGCACTTTAAACTGTCCATCAGGAAGCTTTCAGCTTGGTGACCATTGTCAGGTGGGGATGAAGGACCTCTGAAACCCCCTGGACACCATATGTGCAAAGAGTCAGCCCAATGTAGCCGTTCTTTATGGAAAACCAAAGATTTTCTTCATGAGGAATTAGAAAACTGAGACAATCAATGAAGGCTGTTGGTTGGCTTGCTGGGAGCTCAAAGCAGATACATCAACACAAGGGCCAAGATATTTTTCCTTCTAACTACAGCCAAGTGCAATGGCTGTAACAGTGTGGGAATCATGGGCTTTGCTGAACGATTTTCAGCAGTTAAGCACAGAATGCCACTGGACATCTAATCCTTCTAATCCAAAATTTATGCAATTATTTATTTCAGTGGGTGATTCCCGTGAATAAAGTGAGCAGGATTTGGCTCTGGTTATGGATAAGTGAAGAGGACACCGAAGCATAAAATGGCAGCTTAGAATGACAGAGGAGCTCCTAACCCTGGGGAGCCCATTTACACCAGCCAGCATGGTTCAGACAAAGCACCAAGAGGGGACACGGTCCCTTTCTGAAAAGAAAGAAAGAAAATTGCCCCTGAAAGAAAAATCCATAATCAGGATGACCATCAATAGAGGAGATTCTCTGTTGGTGAGGTACCTTCTTTCGACTGAGAAAATTCCCCACGTTTGTTGATTCTGATCCAGCTGGCCTGACTTGGATTTGTAACCACCAGATGCATTGCAAACAACTATGGATATTCTAAAGAAAATCAAATAAAGGCTTTTTTTAGACCAATAAGTAGCATTCTTGCAGACGGATGCAGAAGACAATCAGTCACAAAATGGATAAAATTGCTGCTCCCCTTCCAAAATATTTAAGACACCTGCATCAAGCTGCCTTTGGTTTGTATACATATCAGATTATGGAAGATCTGCCTCTTTATAATTTTTCTTAAAAAGGATGGCAGCCTTAGTTCAATAGAGTTAGTGAGACAATCCTTTAAGCTGTGTCAAAATGCCAGTTATCCTAAGATGCCACCCAGATTTGAATAATTTAGAAAGAGACAAAACCACAGAAAGGAGGAATCATCCTTTGACTACTTCTGCTTTTGACACGGCTGCCTCCCTCTCCTTTTTACCAAAGCATCTTCGTCTCTCTATCAGTCATGACAAGTGCCAATCAAACCTTCTGTTTCTAAGGTTCTGGGGGAAAGTGAAACATGAAACATTTTCTAACAATCAGTGACCAAAAGTCCGCTATCAGTGTGTGGTCTGGGGGAAGCCAGTCTTTTCCTTTTTCACTTCTAATCTCTGACCCACTATTTACCTCTTCTTTTTTTATATACTTTAATCTCTTTGTTGCTCCAAAGGATCCTAAACAAATTGTAGGTCAGCGTGGATTAGCCTGCTTTGTTACCAATGATTAGTACATTTACTTTTGCTTTAACATCTTCAGCAACAGCTGAATGTCGAAAAGATCCAGCAAGAGTTTGTTTAATCACAACAAAAACTATGCCCATATAGTCTTACAATTGCATTGTCAGTCTCAGCATAAAAAACTGGGATACAATAAGAGACAGTGACCGTGGACCTGCGGTGTTAATGTGTTTTCAGAGGTACTATTCCAGTAATTCAGTATTACTACACCCAGATTCACAGTAACCTTCATCAGATCAGGATAAAAATTAAGCTTCAGATATTTACCTAAGAGTTGGAATTCAGCTCCCATTTGCTCAGCAGTTGCACTGGGTTCAGAAACAGTTCATGCAGCTTGACAGTTGTGGGAGTGTATCCAGTAGAAAACTTATATGAAGTTGCTCAACAATCATGCAAATATGTGGCTCAGAATTAAAGGGGGGAATTATTTAACACTGGGCTAGTTTCAAAAGGATGTACAAGGATCAGATCTCTTAAAGCTCTAGATTCAGGTAAGCTTTCTTAAATCAGCATTGCATCTGCCCAGCCTATGTGCAGTGGAGTGTATATTGCCGTGATTTACCTGTAGTAGGCCATAAAAAAATAAAAATGGGCAGAAGAGGAGAAGAATTTTGTTTGAAGTCCCTTGATGCTGAAATTGCACCTACTTATATCACTTTATATATATACTCTTTTGCAAGGCCAGGGACAGGAAGTTTTTGTACAATGCTTAGAGCAAATAAGATCATCTTTTTACCCTGTTGCCCCACCTTATCTTTCCACATCAAATTCAAGGGTTTTGTCATCAAAGTGGCATTACCAGTCTTGAAAATGTTCTGCTTTTACCTGACATTGTTTCCTGTCCTCCAAACATCATCAGAAATACCAGACTTGGCCCCTCTTTGTTCACATCTCTGACAGCTACTGCCATTGTCTTCTCACATTTATTTGATGTAGGAAGTGACAGTCCCAATCTGAATTATCAAATCACTACCTTCCTCTGCAGCAAACTGCTCCTGCCTTCTATCACCACGCAAACCCTCTTCTCATTCAATTTCCTATGAGAAATTTATGGGAAAAATACTGCTAGTAGAAGAAGCTGTTGGCAGTATCTGATATAACTGACAGCTTTTAATTTCAGAACTTAAGTTGTTTTGGAGTTTTTTGCCAGTGGTGATAATGTGGTGGTATGACGGTTCATATGTCAGCAGCTATTCCTATGTTTCTTTTCACTGACAGAAAAATAAAACTCATGCCCAGGGAACTTTTAGAAATGTTTAAGTGATTTGGAAATTGTAAAAATACAAACAAATACACAGAGCCATGTCCAGTATCTTATAAGAGTCATCCAAATTTGCCCATTATAGCATTTATGAAGTATACTATCTATGTAAATATATCACTATACTTAAGGCCAGAGAAAGAATGAACACAAACACGTGTAATATTGGAGAAAAAAACCACACAATTATTGGATTATAAACCATCCAAGAGCTTTAAGGTCCCCAAATCGAGCAATCAAACCTCCAAAAGCAAGTGCTATTTGAGATCAGCCTTCGTTCAGCAATCCGTGAGATGTGTAATAAAGACAAACTGAGAGATCAGATTAATAAAACCCCACAGCAAGCACGAGCAGAGATCAGGTAAGAACAGGGAGTAGAATCCAGGGATAAACCAGGAGTTTATCAAGGGAATCAGAACTGTTTGTTGTTAGATATTCAGGCTGGTGCACTTTAACGAGAATGTAAACACAATATATAAAAGTTAAGAAGGCCTTAAGGAAACAATCCTCAGCTCACCTGTACCATCCTGAGTGTTAGGCAATTGTGCAGTAAAGTGACTGTCTCAGTTCTCCGGTTTGGATTCAGTCTCATGAAAACCTGTCAAAAAGTGTTACAATAATCAAGACTGAGCGAGGACCAAGAGATTTTTATCATTTTGTAAATATTAACAAATTTATCAGCAAAAGTATCCAAGCCCTTATTTTAGCACAATGGTCTTTCCTTTTCTTATTTTTCCCATCAAAGATTTCTTAAGAAGTATTTGACAATAACAGCATTAGAAGATTTGAAGATCGGTGGAATAACTGGGTTTTCCTTTAAAACCATTTTTAACATTTAAAAGATCTTTTAAGAAGCCTATTTTTAATTTTATGTATATATATATATACACCTTAGGTAAATTAAACCATATCAAAAAAACCTGTAATCTAGATGCTTTGTCAGTTTTTGCACATTACAAGAGTTTCTCGAATGAAGTGATGGACACAGTGCAATTTTAGCTCAGGCTGAATGTTTTGCCACCCTCTGCCCAGTGAGTCATGGGGAGGCAGACCCAAGAGCAAGGACCAAGTGTTGCCTGAGTGGCTCCAGGGCCACTTCTCTCCTCAGCCATTGCAAGGGCTGTGCAAGCCATTTGAAGGCAGTTTGCCAGTACTTGCAATAAGGACCACTTCCTTAGCACAGTGGAAAGCTAATTTTAGAAGCTATTCTTGCAGATTGCCATCACCTGCCATAAATTTGTATGTGACTCGTTGTTGCTTTACTCCCAGTGACGGGAGCCAATCTGCCTCTCCCTCCTGCAAAGCCCTCAGATCTGAGCTATGGGACACAACATTCTGGCTATGAGGGCATAGTTGGATAGACAAACCACAAGTTGAACCATAAATTTGGGTTCAGACCTGAAACAAGCATACAGAGGTGTCTCTCACACTGAAACACCTCCTTGCAGGCTGCATCATTTCAGTCACCTCTCTTCCATTTCTTCTCTTCCCCCAGTTTGGTCAGCTTCCACAGCGTATTTTGCCCTGCTGCTGCCAGAGGCAATGAAAAGATTACATTTAGGGGTCTTGGCTCCTACGCAAAATCCTTTAAAAAAATTGAGATTGAGAGAAAGGGTCTTAACCTCCCCACAGTACAAGACATTGAGGACAGATTATTTGATGACTCTGAAAAGTCTAAAGGAATAGTAAATAACTCGTTGATAAAGAGAAGTGAGTAGCGTCATCTGCACAATAAGCTGTACCTTCAAGTCACTTTATGCAGGGGAAAATGCAGGGAACTGAAAGTGCTGTGCTTTTGAATGTGAGAACTTGCAAGGGATCTCAGGAGGAAAAAATTATAATCTGTATCTTTTTCTGCTGCTGGGGCATTTTAAAAGAGCTCATGTTCAGATTGCAGTTGACTGGTCTTCAGACAGGCAAAGCTTCCCAAGGAATCAAGAAGAAGGTATAAAGACATTATCTGTAAAGACTAAGATAACCCAAGTTAAACTCTGTTTGCTGGAAGTGCATGTACACTCCCTTCTCCATGGCAAACCAAAAGAAAAAGGGTTTATTTAATAACCTTAAGTGAGGCTTTAAGCCTGTTTTGAGGCTAAGACCTTCAAAATATCTGAAGAGCATCATCTCTATATGAGCTCTCTGAGCACATCTTATGCAAGAAATAGGGAGGATTTTAAAAGGTCTTAATGCAGGTATCTACATAAGTAACATTGGTTTAGGTGCAAAACATTTACAGATCGGACTTTCCTGAATCACTGTCTACGGTAATTAAATTTTTGAGACGATTTTCTGCCACTTACAGCTCATAAGTTATTGTGGTTAGATTGGCCTAATTATAGAATGCATACAGACCTCTCATAAATAAAATGCCACTGAAGTCTTCACTCTAATTGTTATGTAACTCTAGCCTCACATGTCCAGGAGTAGCTGTGCTAAAACACTGTAAATCAGTTTAGCAGTTCTATTCACACATTGACAGACTCTGTAACAAACAGGATCACATTTCCTACCTAGACAGCCCCTGCTAAGCAGTCAGTTTTAAAAAGAGTGATTTGAATAGGGTCACATACAGAAATATATGATACCATACAGAAGAAACTGTTGTGCTGTTATTTCTACCCCCATCCCTACAAAAATACATTATGCTGCTACATCGTTAAGTGTTCTTTTTGGGGTCTAATTCACTGTAAAACCTCAGGAAAGCAAAAGGAAAACATAAAGCAATCAACAAAGGTAATTCAAGGACTTTTTAACAGAGGACTTTAAAGTGTAGCTAAGTGTAATGACACCAAAAAAGTTCAATGCTGGGCAACTGTGCGAGAGAGGGTGAAGACTGAAGACTGCTTCTGACAATAGCACTGATACTTGGTTACTAAATTTGCTTTTCAGTGACATCTAGAGATTTGAGCTACAGACACCGGGTTGCCACTTTCCTCTGCTTCCTTTCCTGTATTGCCTGTCAAAGCAGCACAGGTCTAGTTCACTCTGGAGCCTGGGGCTGACTGTGGACTGAGAAAAGCTGGGTGGTACTGGGTGATCTCAGCACTTCTGCAGGCAGGCGGACACCCCACAGCTCTGTGTGTTTCAGTGTAGCAGGAAATACCAGGGACAGAGAATGCACGTACAAGATATTCCCTTGACTAAGGCATAAGTGTTCCAGAGCAGCTGAAGAGATGCAAAATTATTTGACTGGTGGGGCTCTACACAATTTTCAGTGTCTTTCACTACAGTTGAGGGGTAAGAACTGCTTCACCACTTTAAAAGAAACCCTAAGACTCCACAGGAGTGGGAAGGTTTGATGGGGGCTGAGGAGAACATGATTCTCATAGAGGTCTAACTGAGCACCTCACAAATCCGGCACAGAGCCATCTTGCCACAGAACTGTCCCTGCTTCCCTTATTCCTTCACCATATAAATTAACCAGCAAAGTACTGTGACTCCTGGTCCCAAACTTGCTCTATTTGTGGGTACTCCTGCATCATTACCAAGAGACCAAGCCTTCAAATAGTGCTTGTTTTGCTAAATACATCCTTAACAGTGAATTCAGGACATGTAATTATTTGCCCATCATGTCACAGCTGCTTACCTTCTTACGTCTGATTCGTCTTACGTCTGAAATCTAAACATCTAATTTTACACATTCAAATATTTTCTCAAAGAGGAAAATTTCCATACTTCCATTAACTATTTCATATTAAAATAGACTTCTAATTTATAATAACTCAATATTATGTGGAATAGTACAGTACTTGCTGAAGGGAGCATGTCCAGTGTTTAAATACTCTGAACAGCTCATATACGGACTCTAACAGGACCACACGAAAATTTTTTGTTGTTGTTTTGTAGAGAAAAAAATGGAGTCAAGAAAACCACCTGTTTCTGTCTTTTCCCATATAATTGCAAAATTCATCTCTTCTTCAGTATGCAGTTAACATGTACATAATTAACTGTATACCTGCTTCCGCTTCCTACTTACCCAGTCACTGGGATGGTCAGCAGCAACCTTTAACCAAAGCAGATTCTGATACTTTTATTCCCAACCACTCATTTCAATGCATTTTAGGAGTAGAGAAAGCATTTCTGAGGGTACTCGGTGATTTTATTCCAGAAGACTGCAAATAAAAACATAATGAGAGGTAATTTTCCTTTAGAAGCACACTAAATCTTGCAATTATCTCCTAGTACTGAAGAATACTCAAGGCTATGTTAGATGCAGTCCCAGCCTAATGTAGAAACCAAGACCTTTTATACTGATTTCAGTATTATAAATCAGACACACCCTGCCCATTTTCACACCTCTTAGTGGTTACATAAGGCCGTGCTATTGGAGACACTGCACTACACATAGGGGCACTCAAAGTGAATATTTAGTTGCACAAAGTGCTGAGTGCTCTGGCTGTGGACTGGCATGTGAGTGCCTATGCTGGGAATGATCCATGAGCCAGCAGTCTCTGCATGCTGAAACACTCAGCACACAACGGCCAGGCTGTGAGGGCACTTCAGGACTCTGCTCCAGGAGTGCCTAACACAGGGCGTGGTCATCAAGCAGACCAGCCGTGTTCAAAGGCAGAAAGAAGGGAGGAGGGCTTCAAAACTGCAGCTGAATTATGCCCACACAGTGCCAGTGAGTGCCAGAAGAGACGGCATTAGCCCTCCTGGGGGATCAGCCTTGTATTCACAGCCACGTATGAGCAGGAGAACAAAGACACCAAGCTTCAATGTTTCCTCTTCACTTCTTCCCACCAATCCTAAGCAAAATGACGGTTTATACAGGTTCTGCTGCAATGTCTGTGCCATTTAGCTACCTCACAGGTGTGTTAGGTATCAGACTGCTTCACTGAGAACAGAAGTACTAACCCTACTGCAGTGTTGATATAAATCCTCTTGAAGCTCTGATTTTGGAAACCAAGCTGGCTGTAACTACATTTTGTTACCATGACTAGGAAACAATTTTTACTGAGTCTTGTTTTATAGCCTTGATACACGCAATTTGCTGTGGCATCTTTTTTTTCCCCCTCTCTTTCTTTATAGGTTATAAAACACTTCAGTAATGGAGAAGTACAAATATATGTTTAAGTACTTACTGAAACACACTCTTATTTCCAGAGAACCATCAGAGCCCCAGTTCACGGTCACACTGCCCCAGGGGTAGTCATTCTCTTCCGTGTCAAATATACACCAAAGTACTGTTACCAGTAATTCTTTGCTTTGTGCAATATGTGAGGTCTCTAGGCGCGGATGAGACCTCACTGCAGTGGGACATATACACCTATGGAGCACGTAACCTGGGGTTTGTTCTGCTTATGTTAAACTCCCTTCACGCTCAGGTAGGACGTGTAGCACACAATACTGGGAATTCAGGGAATCTCTTTTTCTACCTTTGCTTAATTTATTTGGTTTTGGTGCTGATTGCTTTTCTTGATTTTGATGTGGAAATTTTCAAAACAATCGGTTTGCGGGATGACGGAAGTGTTATTAATTTACATATATCTTTAAAATAGCCTGCAATTAATGAACTAACTGGAATAAAGCTTTTTATCAGCTGAACTGTTTAGCATTAAAGAGAACATGACTTAGCTGGAGAGGTGTATTTTGACCACCGGAGGGCTCCAGCATTTTTTTCTATTCCTAAATAAAAGCACTTAACAGTTGCTGGCCTCATTTAAAATTACTGAAAGAATAATCTGCAGTTAGCAATATATTTGATTAGTTTCACCTGTATTTCTACTTGGACTACTGTGGGCAGAACGGGAAAGTATGTAATCTATAAATTATTCAAATATAATAACAAATGCTTTCACCAAATATTTTCAGATTTCAAAATTTTTCATATGTTGATATTACAGTTGAATATCTGGTTTGTGATTTGAAAGGTTACTTCAGATATTAGTGCACCAAAAACAACCTAAACTTTTATATCTTTTATATCTCAACACACAGTGGAATCACTCTTTTAAATGGACTGCTTCAGCTTTAAAAACTAATTTGCAAGCTTGCTCAGGATAGGAAGGCAGCACTTTCTCAGATATTTCTGGAAAATGAGCAAGTAGTTATTTTCAGAGTCCTGATGAAACATGTTGTTCTCATGTCACTGACCCTCACCTGATACGGACATGACAGACTAATTCACAAACCCTCCTGTTTAATGATAACAAGTAACTTGGCATGTTCCATGGAGCTCTGCTGATTTAGATGTTCTGGTCCTATTTATGGTTTAAACCAGTTTCTTCTTGTTCCAGACACCCAGTGCCTTCCAGGCTGACGGGGCCTGTTGACACTACCTGAAATGTCTCACAGAGTTTTCCTCTTGGGCTACATTTGGACCATTGTGTGGAAGACAGCATAGCCCTAAATCCAAGTATTTTCCTTTTCCAGTGTGTAAAGGTTGTCAGTCCTTTGACATCTGCCCATATGCACATACTCCTCCTGCCCCTGGGTTGGTGCTGCTTGTACTACTGGGAGAGAAGCTTTGCTGGGATCTCGGGAGGGGGCCACACCATTTTTCCTCTTTCCCTTGCAAGTCTAAAGTCCTTTATAAGAATATCTTGGCTTTGCCCAATACTTAGAATCATAGAACATCCTGAGTTGAAGGAACCCGCAAGGATCATTGAGTCCAACTCCTGGCCTTGCACAGGACACCCCAAGAGTCAAACCATCNGTTTCTTCTTGTTCCAGACACCCAGTGCCTTCCAGGCTGACGGGGCCTGTTGACACTACCTGAAATGTCTCACAGAGTTTTCCTCTTGGGCTACATTTGGACCATTGTGTGGAAGACAGCATAGCCCTAAATCCAAGTATTTTCCTTTTCCAGTGTGTAAAGGTTGTCAGTCCTTTGACATCTGCCCATATGCACATACTCCTCCTGCCCCTGGGTTGGTGCTGCTTGTACTACTGGGAGAGAAGCTTTGCTGGGATCTTGGGAGGGGGCCACACCATTATTCCTCTTTCCCTTGCAAGTCTAAAGTCCTTTATAAGAATATCTTGGCTTTGCCCAATACTTAGAATCATAGAACATCCTGAGTTGAAGGAACCCGCAAGGATCATTGAGTCCAACTCCTGGCCTTGCACAGGACACCCCAAGAGTCAAACCATGTGCCTGAGAGCACTGTCCAAAACACTTGTTGGACTCTGTCTGGCTTGATGCTGTGACCACTTTCCTGGAGATCCTGTTCCAGTGCCCAACCACCTTCTGAGTGAAAAACCTTTTCCTAATATCTAACCTAAGTCTTCCCTGACACAACTCCACACCACACATGCCATGCTTGCAAGCTCCACTCGTGAAACAGACCTTTGGCAGGCATTTTCCAACTGAACGCTCTATGGTTGGCATCATTCATATGACGGAGCCAAGCTAAATACGTAAGTTTGACAAAAAGCTCCTACTACAAATTAACAAACTACTTTATGCACTCCTGATGAAAGACGAACATTTCATACATACCAAAATGAGAGGTTGCTGGGAGCCTGGGGAACTAAACCCCTTAAGTTCTCTGATTTTTGATAAAACACTGGTTCAGTAAATATTTATCAAAATTATAGGTCCAGCCCATAAAGCAATTGAAGCAACAGAATATCTTCTCCTGGAGAAGATCAGTAGGATAGGGACAAAGTAATTTTCATACATATTTTTAAAAATTGATTATGGATCTTTAACATTTTAAAATGTTCTGAAGAAACAGAGCACAAGGCTTTTCACCTCCTTAGTCTTTAATTCTGGGGGAAGGACCACTTTCTCAAAACAATGCAAAATATAGCAATGAAAACTCTGCATTCTCCCACTTTCACTCAAAATCTGTAATATTTATCTAAACTTTCACTTTCACCTGGAATTACTTAAGGAAGGACACTTACATAAGTGCATTTACCACTGTGAGTGGACGCATTTGTGGCTCTGGCCACATGACACAGCTGCTGCTTTGAAGCTCTGGCCACTGCCCACCAATGCCATGAAAGCTGCAAATCTGCAGGGTAAAACAGATTGGCAGGAGTCAAGTCCTTAGGAAGTTGGGAAGACCTTGCAGCTCTCTTCCTTTTGGACTACAAAGTTCTTCTCTCCATCTGTGTTAGTCCGGTCCAGCTCAAAGCACAGAGAAAAAGACTGGATGCTGTTACAATGGGAAACTTTCACAGTGGGAACGGGCAGCCATAACTTCCTAGTGGTAGTTTGACTCCCTGTTGCTCATTCTCTGGGTTTGCCTATTCTCCTCTGGAAAATGATGTTCAGGTTGCTTCCCCTCCTCTGGCCGTGCCGCCTCACCTTACTTCCCACAGGTTATTGAAGCACAGATTGGGCTAGCATTGACTTAAACCAGGGTGAGTTTTCCTCACCGAAACTCAAGTGTAAAAATCTGCATTTTATGCTTAAAAAGCTCCATCCCAAAAGAAAGACCCTGACTGACTCCTCTTATGGGGTCTTATCTTTCTCCTCAGATAAATAAAAACTTCCCATCTTAAAATTGCCCAAATAATTGAAAGTTACTTTTTCCAGGTTTGGATAAATCTGGGGGGAAAAAACACTAACAAAATAATATTTCTAGTGCTGATTGCTAGGTTCTATTTCAGTCTTTTAGAATCAGTGCATTGCACAGATTGCATCTGCTTATAGACCATGTAGGCCCACAGGTTGTGTGGAACTTTACTGAAAAACAGGAGTGCTCCAAGGGGTCCAAGACTGTTTGCAGCATCATCACACTCTTCCTAGAGGCCCTCACCTTGGTGACAATTACGTGTAAGATCTGAACACAACACAAGTATCTGCAGTGACAGCAGGCAGAGAGCACTGTCAAAAAGTTCACACAACTACAGCTCAGGATGAGGTGTCAGGATAATTGTTGGAAGATCTCAGCTATAACCCCTCCACGGGCTGTTCTGATCCCATCTCGTCCCATCTTTTTGGTGTTAGCAATCCTGTTGCATGCAACACACTTTCTTATTTCGTTCCTCTTTTTGATTATGGCAGTAAAGTTTCACCCCTGAATTAAATGTAGCTAAGAAAGCTTCCCACAGTCGTGAAAAAGAACCCCTCCATGTTTTCTTTCTTTAATATGGTTAATTTGCAGTGTCATTTAAGAGCAGCTGCCAGTTTCATGTGTCAAACAACTGCCACACAAAAGAGAACGTGGCAGCGAGCTGTGGGTTTTGCTGACACAGCACGCTGTTTCAATTGAAAACAAGAAATAGAAGGAGCAGTTTGAGAAACCTGACACTAGCTGTTACCTTTAGAAATCAAAACTTAACAAAATAAAGGCGAGCATACATATCACCTTTTCTTTTTTCTTAATGAAATATTGTTAGATGCTGTTGGAGATACAGGTGATCAGCAAGTCCTTCTGAGGAAACATCTGTTACAAAGGAGAAGAGAGGGAGATGGAGAAGGTGCCATTTTTCTATCACTATAGTAAACACCTAATGCACCGTAAACAGAGCAAGTCATGCGGTAAAACATGAAGAAGCTCTTTTTTAATCACCTCAATAGAAATTTAATATCTTTGCATTTGCTAAGTAAGGCAACTTGCCCAAGCAACCAGATACACAAAGCCTTATGCACTTATTCTGCCTTTGTGGCTACTGAACAAAGCTTCTAAGTCACAAGCATTAAGGTTGGTATTTGCTAAGCAGTTGCACACAAGGACTCATTAGGAATATTAGGGTATCCAAACACATAAGGAAACTTGAGAAATCAAATAGTCATATATACAGTATGACAGGGGAAAAAAAAAGCTCTTGTGCATTTCCAGTACTTTTTTCTCCAAGATTCTGAGATCCAACAGCCAGAATCAACTCCCCAGACCAGCCCCAGCTGTGAAGTGCTGAGCAAGAGCAGCACAGTCCCAGGTCACGCTGTGAGGAGTGAAGTACTCTGATTTGTGGGGGGATGATATGCTACAGAAAGCCTTTGCTACCAGACCTGCCCATTGTTACTGAGCTGCACCAGCGCTGTGGCAACCTCTGGAGAACATCAGAAAACCCCAACCATTACAACCCAGGAGACATTTGAAATTTCGTGGTTCTGTCTAAGTATTATATTGATGCTCTCTGCCAGCTTCCAGGAGTCCACAGTACTCGGCCCTGGCTCTTTTTAAAGCATGGTTTCAGAAGCTAAGAAAAAATGAAAGCAAATTTTCTAGACAGAATGGAGTAGCAATAAAAAGGCTTGTATTCAACATACCAGCAGAGCCGTCATGCTGCAACAGCAAGACATCCCTCCACCAGCTTTTTGGCGCTGCTGATTGCACCACTGCACATACTATGAGAGGAAGAAATCTTCCAAGAAGCCTGCCAAATATTCAGACACCCTCTCACAACCCTAGGGATGAAGGAAGAACCAGATCTGCAGATCATCAGGAGGTAGCAAATATTTCTAATACTCAGCACTCTACAACAACTTAGAAACCCACTTATGTGACAGCTATAGAATTAGTTCTGCAGACAACTAGAAAACCTTCCTTTTAGGCAGAAAATAAAACAAGACCTCAGCTGCAGACCAAGTTATGAAAAAAAAAAAGAAAATTCCTAATCAGAATGTCAATATGAAGAATTCTTTCAGAGACAAATCAGATTTAGCCTCCAGATCAAACAGCTCTTGCAGATGGCATTTCAGTAGGCAAATGTGGCATTCTGTTTTGAAATCCTTCACAACATGAAGGATTAAACAACATGAATTTAAATAAACAGCTTTGTTGTCACCATTGTAGTCCTTCTCTGTTGCCACATTCAAAAATTGTATGTCTAACTACAACAGCTCTGAGAAGAAAGAGGGAGATGGGCCATTTCCCAACCCCAGGATATTTGCCTGGCACAGAGATTCCTAAATTCAAATGTCTGCTCTGAGATGGGTATCTGGAAGAAGCATTTTGTCTTTTAACGATTTGAGCAAGTCTTCATGGTACATCTTCACTGTACAAGGTACTTCTATAGGGTACCTCTTCACCTGCACCACTTGGATCTATACATATCCTCGTACTCTTGCCACTTTTCTTTAATTGCTCCATTTTCACTGAGTGTTTCTATCCCCTCTTTGTTTTTCTCATTAAACTGAGAGCTCTCAAGAAAGAATTACCTTTAGTAACAGATCCTAACAGAGTGGGTCATTGATATGGATTCCTAACAATTATAGATAATAAAGTATTCCTTAATGGAACATAAGCTGCCTTTATCAATCACCATGATGCTATATCCAGCTGTATTGTTCTAATATTTTAAATGCTCTGGGCCAAATACAAGGAGCTAACTGGTGCCTGTGTGTGTCTTTGATAACTACCCATACAGACAATGAAGAGGGAAGGGCTACGTTTAACTATTTTACTGCTGGGAAGTGGGGCTCAGAGAAGCCAGAAGGCAGTCTCAGGGGATCAGTGGCACCACAGAGAACTGGTTTCTACACCTCAGGCTAATTAATGCTTTAAGCAAAGGACCCCCTTTCCATGCCAGCAGGAACATGACATCCTGCATTCTAGCAGTCAAGCATTTTGTTTCCAGTGAGGCCTGTAAAATGCAAATTCCTGGTAAAACACATGATCTTCCCTTTCATATTTGTGAATAAGATTTTATTCATCCTTTTTATGAATGGTTCCTGCCATTCTCTTCACATTCCGACTCACAGATACAGCTTTCCTTTGATATCTTCTTTATTTGTGCTCTAAGACCATAATCTATTCTTCAGAAATTTTATGTATATACTCACACCCACATTTCTATATGTGGGTGCAAATATGTATAAAAATATACACACTTATGTATATATGTAACAGATGTATGTATCATACGGAGAAAATGCAAATGAACACATAGTTTTGATTCGTCCCCCACGTTGTTTGCTAATAGGGAATTACTGACACATAGCAGTTTCATGACTTGAAAGATGAGATCATGATACTGCTATTTCTGCACTTCCAGGGAGAGTGCAGGTGTTTCAAAGCATTTATGAAATTGCATGATTGACTCATATAGAAATCTATTGACAATAAGTTGAACCTTTGCATCCAGGCTGTAAAAGATTTGATTATAGTAACAATAGTAACCGTCATGAATGTCATAAATCTTACGAGAAAGGACACATATGTCACATATAATGCATGAAAAAGTTGTCCTTTTATCATGGATAACTTACCATTGTGTAGATACTCTGCTGATCAGCTACTGCATTATTTGAATAAGTATCTGATGTCTTGTTTTCTTTCAAGGAGGCAGGTGCAGGATGAAGCAGGAAGCCTGCCAAGATAGATGATAAATTGCCACTCGGTGCTGGGGACCAGTGCTTAACATTAATGCAAGGCTGCCAGGAATTAAGCAATAGAGTAATAAGAAACTAGAAAGAAAATAACTTCTCATCCCCTTTAAACAGATCAGCTCCATTTTCTTTCTCCATTATAATTTCTAGTAGATCTAAAACAAAACATTGTTATTGTCTTGTTACAAGTAAAAACATAATAGGATTGGAAAACATCCTATGACTGACGAGCCACGGAACTATACAATAATGATACCAGTTTCTTTTCTGCTGGGGGAGTAATCTTGAAGCTAAAAAGTTCAAATAAAATTATAAAGAAAAATAATCACAAAGAAGTATGGCTTAGATTTTGAAATCCCTACCCGCTTTGGCAGTTGTTACTACCTTGCTGAACTGATTCATTCAGTTAGTAGATCATGGTGCAGTCAGAAGTGACAGAGGGTCTAGAATGTCCCAAGTTTCCTTGTCTACTGTTTATCCCTTACTGCACTGAATTTGGACTAATACGAGATAAATTTAAAAATCATTTCATGTGATTAGTTATGTGAGAAACAAAGAGAAGCCTCATAGCAAAATTGAAATTGAGTACCTACAGGTGAGTAAAATATTGCACAAAATACAGATCGAGTGAGAAGCTTGTCATTCATGCTGACCAAAAATAAAGAAAGTGTTTCATGAAAAATGGGTTCTTAGACACATTAGACTTTCGACTTTCCCAAGCCAGCAAATAAAAAGCAAAACAAATACATGTTTTATTTCTCCTCTGTATGTACAATAGAATATGTGGGGCAAATATAAGTTTATAAACACTCTATGTCCTAAAAACTTTGCTTCTGAGGCAGCTAAGGGCAAGTTACAGTCAACAAGAGGCAGTGATGTTCTGCTTTCATTTTGTTTCCCAGGAACAAAACCGTGGTAGGAACAAGGATGTTCCTTGCAGGTTGAAGCAACCCTTCGGTTTCGTTATGTTCTTTCCTCGGTAGCCAGGTCATACGTATTCTAGAAGAAAACTGGAAGACTTGGCCTTGGAAAAGTGCCTGTTTTATTTGGTCTGGGCAGTGGTGCAGGATTCAGGTATACATGTATAACCAGAGACCCTTTTTGGGTAGCAAAACAAGATCAAACACACTGTAAACATGCTATGCTGCATTGTCCCCCATGATCCGGGAACAAAACTAGTCCTGCTCATATAGAGCCAGTTCAAGAATAAATCCTGTCCAAACCAGGTGTTTTAAAAATAATCCGTCCTTTGCCAGCTATGGAAAATATAGGTCTTCGATTTTTTTCCTCCCTTGCATATAATTAAAAAATAAATATAGATATCACTTTGAGACATCCAACCCCAACCTTATCCAAACCAGTAGGTACTAGAGAAACCCAAATCAGCATTTTACTGAAATGCTGACACATAAAAATTAACTTAGGTTTTTTTCAACATTCATCTATCAGAAAAATTAAAACTAAATTGAACAACAGATGATCAATGTTGTTCCTCTTTCTGCACCACAATAACTTACAGTAATCTCTATATTTTGAAATTGGGCCATAAATCAAATATTTCATCATCAGAAATCTTCATCTTGATATAGGAAACCTACCTTAAAACCATCAAGATGAAAACCACTTAAGAAAATTTTTTTTTTTAAAGCTTTCACAAGATCTGTGTTCTCATCTGTATTATGTCCAGATAAGTGCATGATGTTCAGAATGGAGGCTGAAAAGCTGTATGCTATTTAATCTCACCTGCATTTCCTCCAGAAATATGCATCATACCGCCAAAGCAATGCTGGGACAGAGAAAGAAAGCTCACCACTTAGGTGTTCATTTTTCAAGTTGTACATCCCTATGACCCAATTCATTAGCAACTATAGATTACATCCCAGTTTTACTTGTTACATATGCAGTATGTCTGTGTCGCAGTTTATTTTACCAAAGTAAATTTCCTCTTTTCAGACGTGACTATGTCAGGATTAGTTCCTTTTCCCCCACAGTGGACATAATAGGAAATCAAAGACAGCAAAAACTCTCAAATTACATCTCAAGACAATAAGATACAATTTAGAGAAGGGAGAGAGTAAGGCTGTAGCAAATCTGAGGAAAATTGTGTCTGTTCCCAAAATTAATGTAATTAACAGATCCTAGGAGCTGTGATGGTACCACAAATGAGCTCACTCATCACCACAGAAGCACAAGTGCTAAGTTAATAACCAAATTGCTTTCTCATTTACACTCAAACACCTCCATGATGCCATAAGTGTACACACAACCAAGGAAAGCACTGGTTCTTGAGAACACAAACTGCGGGATGGCATTTCAGTTCTTCTGGAGGAAGGAGAAGTTCCCCGGCTCAGAATTTCCAATTTATGAGCCTTGCCAATAGGCTCATGATACTTAGAATAAATACAAATATGTATTCCTAAATAGCATTAATGATTTTGCATCCTCAGCCACTGAGGTGTTACCCTTGACTGCAGGGCCTATAGAAGGGTACAACAGGGTGCCCTTCAGGACTGGCTTTATAAGAGCTTCACTGAAAGAAAGAGATATCTGAGCTCAGTGAAAACATTCTTGGCTTCTGTAGATTGGTACAGTTCACACAGGTGACTTCCCTGCCAGATAGTTGGACGTAGCATATTTACAGGCAAATATATTAATTGCTGTCCGATTGAAGGTTAGATCTACTTCAAAGTAAAGTCCCATTTATGTGTCTTCCTACCATTTATGTTCAACCATAGATTGCAGGTAGTAAGGTCAATAATATTTTGACTCTCATCGTGCCTTTTTGCATGGGTATTCCTCTTTTTTGCAGTAATTGCAGTACTCCTCTAAAAAGCCTTTTGCAACATAGTACTAAAATGTGTTCTACGATCCTCTTCTCTACAGTCAGCATCAGCTAATGAATTTCAGTTGAAGTCTGAAATGCATTTATACTGCTGTATTACTATAGATAATAATAACCCAATCTGCCAAACACCTCATTTCCATTGCACCCATATAAACCCTACATATATATATAAACACCAGTGATTTAGTGTTTTTTCACTCTAATCTTCCCCAAGGGTATCTATTAATAAGAACCTCAGTCCCCTTCACCTTCAGGGCCAGGGCATAACAGTCATGTTCCAAGATCAGGCAATCCAGACCAGCATTCATTGGGCGAACGACATTATTAATATAAGTCTCAGTTAAATAATAAAAACTTGATTCCTTCAATTTACCTGTAAGTTACCCCACTAATGCTAGTGGTCACTCTCAAGACCTTAAGACTTCAAATAGACAGATTAAAACTGAGCCAAGAGATTGGTTTCAATTCTCAGCCAAGAAAGAAGACCACAAAATCCTGAAAGAGCAGTCTGTACATAAACTAAACTAAGTGGAAAGAGAAAGCAGCAACTGCTTGTATATTGGTTTTCTCTGTATCGTATTCAAGTCTGAGAAACCTGAAGAGAAAAACATATGGGAAAAGGGATGGGCAGCACCTATTATGTGTCTAACTTAAAATAAGTTATGTCGATATTTCTTACGGAATTGGAATAAAAAAATTTTATTGCAGAGATCCATACAATGATGGACCTTTTTTTGACATATCAAATATTTAATGGTGATATTTCATTTTTCCTGTTTTTTTATCTTGTATCATAAAATAAATTACAATATAAAGATAAGTAAGAAAACGTGGGACTAAGTAACTTGAACTTGAAAAAAAAAATCACTTTGGAATTTTTGTTATAAACTGTGATAAAATCAGTATGATTTTGGGTAACATACTGTTTTTCTAAAATCAATATTTTTCAAAAGGGAAATACATCAAAACAAGAAACATTCAGCCCAAATAAAAAGAGCAAAGTCATTCAGAAACATTTTAGAAACCATCTAAATCCCACATAAAATATTTCAGTAGGAATCAAAGTAACTTTGAGTATCCTCTGTGCATCATCTCTTTCAATTCATCTTTAGATTTCTACATGAGAGAAATCTCCCATAAATGAAAAAACTCAATGGTTAAACATCAGCATTATGGGGGAAGGGAAGGGA
>VZTF01006986.1:109563-310211 GCA_013397755.1 Cnemophilus loriae | reverse complement strand
AAGGGAAGGGAATATTTTCAGCTGAAAGGACTTACAACTATCGTCAACTGCCTGACTCAGTAGTAGTTTCTTTCTCATCCCATGATCCTGGAATGGTTCCTGAACATCAAACAGGGAAAAAGTGCTATTTCTCACATTCTGTCACTCTAAGAAACCTGCGTCAGTCTGATGTTATTTTGCCAGACAGGTGAAATGGTTGCTGTGACAAAGGCAAGCCCAACGTGACCTTCTTACTAACCATGGGATCCAAATTTTAGCAAAATTGTTGGACAGATTCCGAGTTGATGTTAAATATCTTTTCGTCAGTGGATTCCTCACAGATTGTTCCGCACTCAACACTCAGGTGGCAGGTGCACCTTTTAGTGAGTACTCGGGAGTCCGGTTGATTACCTGGAGAGCAGCCACAGCTTTTCCCAGTGGTGGGAACACATGGCTTGGCCTTAGCCAGCCTTGGGGTGAGCGTCTTGTTCATATTGCGCTCGCTCACAGGATTAACGTGGGAATTAGCACAGTCAGCTCCCATATGAGCAGCATTATGTTATCCAATTTGCATAGGCTCCCCATGCTCGCGACACGATACCAACCCTGACAGTAGGAGCCTATGTGTTTGGAGCAGAAGGTACAGCGCTCTATCTCCAGTGACAACCATGACGTCTATATGGCAAGGGCAAGCAGAACACTTGACAACCATGAAGTTTGTATAGCCTGTGAATTGTTACAGTGGGCATATTTTGAGACATCAGCAGCCTGTGAGAACTCTTTGCATATTTTCTTACTAGACCTGATCAAAAGAGCAACCACCTTCATTTTGTTTATGAGAACCCTATAGAAATTTCAGATACCGATCAAGTAATAAATACCCATCTCACTGATGAGCATAACAAGGACTCTGCCATGCTTACACTAGACCCCTGTGAAAAAGGCGTGGGTTCCCCTTCAATCTATTCAGCTATGCAATGTCCTCAAACAGTGAAAGAGAAACCATAAAACTGAATGTGATGCACATCATCCCAAGAAATTCATGCCCTGTGAGTCCCTTGGCAAAATTCTCCCAGCTTCAGAAATGGTCTACTTTTCAAAAGAGCCTGAAGCAATTTAACATCAGATCTGCTTGGTCCTTCCTGGGACAATGTCAGATGTCCTGAGACAAGAGCTTCCCATGACACACTCCAATTAGAGCTGGTGTCAGTAAATAGGCCTCTTGTTCAGACTATCCATCGATCTTCATGAGAACCTGCTCTTAGCCGCCTACAGAGAACTACAATAGATAACTACAAAAATCAGTTTAGGAATTCCTGGTGTTGTGAATATATATTCTGCTTTTAGAAAAAGTTTCAACCAGTTATCAGTCTGATAACTAAATCTACAACCAGAGACTATGGTAACAGGTGAGCATAGAACAGAGATGGCAAAAATACTGTGTTTTCAGCCAAGAAGAATAGCTAAGAAGAATAGCTAATAAAACAGATTTTGTGTCTTGTTTATATGACTGACTTACAAAAGTAGGAGTTGCAATGTAAACACGAATTACTTTAAGAAAAGGTAACTGTAGAGATTGAAAATTTCAGTGATCCCAAAGAAGCACTTTTACAGTCAAGTATAACAATTACTAGCACCCTTCTGTGGCAGCAGATTGAATTTCAAACAATGTTTTAGCCATCTATTTCAGATCCATGATCTCAAATGCTTGAGTACTGCTGTAGAACTCTTTGCAGCACTAGTAGAGGCATCTACTAGTAAAGAGACAGAAATAGCTATTCACCATTTGGCCTATCAAAAGCACCATTCAAAAGCTTCCCATAAATGTTATCATTTAGAAGAAGTAATTATATTTTTCTTTTCAATTCAAGATTACCCACTATATACCATAATAACACACACAATTTTAATATTGCCTTGTAGGCTAAAATGCTAGAGTGAGGTACTCTGACTGTGAAAAACACAGTTTGATGGGTTCCTGCCATTTTCAGAAATCAGACCACCAGGTCAGTCAACTATGGTTTGCAGAGATTCAGCTGCTAGTCCCTGATAGTAAAAAAACTTGGTATAAATATTTTAAACACGTGTTCCATAAGCTATTAAACTGAGTTCTCAAATATTCTGCAAGGATTCATAAAGCAGCATTTTGTGAGTCACTTCTCCCTGTTACAGTAAATTATGTTGTCCATTCCTCTGTTTGATTGGCAGCCTTTAAATCTCTCTTCCCCATGGAGTTTGTGCCATGTGAAGCAACTGCAAAAGAAGATCTTGTTTTCAATTTTTCAGGGTCAGATTGTCTTTCAGTAACACGGATGTCATTCACGACACAATGAATGAGAGTCATACCCAGGCCACCAAAAGAAGGGATGTTAACTCTGAAAATAAAAAGAAAACATCAAAGATAATAGTAAAAAACTCTGTTTAAGTCAAAAACAGGCAGGAAGGCAGGCAGGCAGAAGAAGGGACTGATGCAGAAAGATAGCATCAGGCACAAATCCCAATATATTCTCTGCATGACCAGTTTACCAGTGCTTCTATTTACAACACAGTAATTCGTAGCAGGACTAAAAGCCCCCAGAGCTGACACTTCAAAAACATTGGCTACAAACATTGAACACGCTCTACATACTCCAAATAAATCAATCTACCTGCTCGAGAAATATTTTCTGCAGTAACTGTAAGAGTATTAAGAAAGAAATAAAACATCCTTACTAGAAGCAAGGCAAAATATAAGTATTAAAACTTTAGCTTGGAGTTCTTCTTTTCCTCTCAAACCTGTTTTGATTACGTGATGGGACTGCAGTTTCTTTTCACTTAGGCCAGTGCTCAGATGAACAAAGCTAAATATTTCCTGCTTTGAACTAAGAGCCCTGAAACCACGTTTTTCACCCAAACATAGTTCTTTGCAGTCAGAGATGAGATTTTAACATGATTTTATTTCAAGTTGTGCTTTTGTGTGTCTTTTCCCTCTCTTTCTCTATTACCATTATAATTTCCTGAGTTTTAAGTGTCAGTTATCACGATCAAAAGTTTGGAGAGAGAGGTTTAAGTCATGGTCACTCCGCCTTCCCATCTGGGTCAGCTACGTATATGCAAAGAGCCATTAAAAAAATTAGAGAGGGAGAGAGAAAAGGAGGATGGAAGGCTTCACCACACTAAATGAAAAGCAAACAATATGCATATCAGCATCCTAAGGAGATGTACCACTCTGCTGGGAAAAACCAAGACAAAAGAATTATCTGACACAACAGTTCAAAGCATATTGCACCTGTCAAAACGTCTGTCATCTTCTATAGAAATGCACCATTCTAAAAGAAAAAAGGGAAACTCGAGCAAAGTCACTCAGAAACAACAGACCACTTTGTCTCCTTCCTTCCAGCCAACTCCTCCATCTGAAAGCCATTTAACTCAATGCTAAAGATTGCCTGGAAGGACCAGACAATAGGAAGGTCTCTTTCATTGTCAAGGACAGTTACACTTTGAAGATGATGCTCAAAAGGGGTTAAAATGGGTCAACAAGCAATTGTTGGGTCTATCCAAGGAAATGTGAACAGAACATTGTTAAAGTCACACACACACAAAAATCTAAAAGAGCACATCTTTAAGCTGGGGAAGTATGGGGGGAGCACACACAAAATGCTGATGTAATGTCATAGTAAAATGGAGATAAAAAAACCCTATCAGTACAAATGGTAAAACTGAATTTCAGTAGATAAGTCAGTTCTTAGCAACATGCATCCAAAGCATAGTACAGGCGAGAGACATACACTTTGACTAACAAAGGGAAAAACAACAGCAACTCTGACAGAATTAGATGTCATTTTTCCATAACTTTTCATTTGTCTGCTTCTAATTCTCACAACATGCCTTTGGAAATCACTGTGTGTTGCATAGCTAGATGCAATAGGTACATCTTAGGTACTGAAATGGACTTATTCATTTGTATATAACAGCTGTTTTAGAGGAAAAAAAGTGGAAAATATTTTTGCGCTCATGCAGGTTATCTAAATCAATACTTATACAGCCTACTGAAACCTCTTTGAGCGTGCATGTTCTCTTCATGTTTATATGAAACACGGAAGCTTTCATTTTATAAAAGCTTCTAGATTTAATTTACACAAATCTAATTCCTCAGGTAAATCTTCCATGAAATAAAGGATTCATCTAAAGCCATTTATTTACCCAAATCCAATTCTCATTTTTATTATTATAAGTCTAATTTCTCTGTTAATCAAATTTTGACTTGTTTTTGATTCTTAAATGCAGCATTGCATAGGAATATAGTCACCAAGTCTGAAAAAGTCTCAGTTCAGCAGAAGTAGCCATGAAGCATATTCATTTGCATCTGCATTTGTAGCAAAGGGACATTCCATCATGAGCAGTTTCGGACAGGAAAAATGCCTGAAAGTTCACTTCTGTTGAAGGTAGTGACAAAACTTCCAACAACTCCACAGCGGGCAAGGAGTCAGTTCTGTTTTCACAAACTTGCACCTCTGAACTAGGTCAGTGATTACAGAATCAGAGAATAGCATCAGTCCCAAGAACAAAAGGATCATTGAGTCCAGCTCCTGGCCCTGTACAGAACCAGAATTCCCATCATGTGCCTGAAAGTATTGTCCAAGTGTTCCTTGAACTCTGTCAGGCTTGGTGCTGTGCCCACTTCTCTGGAGAACCTGTTCCAGTGCCCCGTCACCCACTGGGTGAAAAACCTTTTCCTAATATCCAAACCTCCCCTGACTCAACTTCATGGAGTCCCCTCAGGTCCTGCCACTGGTCACTAGAGAGAAGAGATCAGTGTCTGTCCCTTCTCTTCCCCTCACGAGGAAGCAGCAGACTGCAATGAGGTCTCCCCTCAGTCTCCCCTTCTCCAGGCTGAACAGATGGAGCAACCTCAGCCACTCATCATATGGTTTCTCCTCTAGACACTTCACTGTCTCCATGGCCCCAGTTTGGACACTCTCTAAGAGCTTTAGATCTCCATTATATTGTGGCACCCAATACTGCCTCAAGGTGAGACCACCCCAGCGCAGAGCAGAGCGGGACAATTCCCTCCCTCAACTGGCTGGTGATGCTGTACCTGATGCACCCCAGGACCACTTCTTCAAGACTGAGAAATAATGGACATAACACTATTTACCATTATTATCCATCCCATTTAAAAAGCTACTTCAATCACGTATAACTTCTATAATTTTTTTCCCTTGTAAGGTGAGATATTCTTAAAATGCTAATTGAAGCTCAACATTTTCAAGAGTTTGCAAAGACATTTTACGGTATAAAATCAATTTCAACTGTCTTTTTGACAAAGAATTTAATCTCAAATAACGGTGGAAACTTGTCTTGTAACAAGCCCTGGTCAGTTTTTAGAGATATGATGAAATCCCTTTTTTATCTGCTTGTTTTCTATACTTCATGTCCATATACTGGCTTCCAAGGGAAAAAATTAAATACTCGAAAATACTGATGTCTCAGTGTTCAACCAGCACCAAACATGACTGTGAATATAACCTGAGCTGAAAGCCCCGTAGACTTATTCTTGGTACTTCATGCCCTTTGCCTCTGAATTCCGAACTTGTTTTTTCAGTAGCCTTTTATAGCCTTATGGAAGTGATTAGCCAGTACTAAAATGTAATGGAAGTCACAGTAGTGTTATCAGTGCCTCTTTCAAAATTAACTATTTTCAAGATTTTTAGACTTGCTGCAAAAGCTGTCTCAAACTAGACCACTCAAAACAGTGATGAAAATGATCGTTACACAATCAATTGCACCTGCTGTGCAATGTAGATGTATATGGCTAAATCAGCTTCACGAGAAGTGCCTGACAGGGGTCAAAGTACAAAACTCCCCCTACCAGCAGTGTGCTGCAACTCAGGTTATGGTATTATTCTAGTTTTCCACCTCTGTGTGCTCTGAGTCAGTGACAGCTCAGGAGGACGAAATGCTAAACTCTTAACAGAGCTACAGCACACATGGAAAAATCCTACTTGCATGATCTAAGACTGAAACTAAACGCATATTCCATATAAGGTTCCAACTATAAATACAGACACAGTTTTTTTCCCCTTTTCTACTTACTATCATGATCACGCACATTTTTCTCACTGAAAAAAAATATATCCTGCCCTATCTATTTCTATTGGAGGACACTGGCAAATAATACCTGCTGAAACTGTCCAAAATGCTTTATCCTAACATTGACACCCGGTAGAAGAAAAATCAACTTTAATATTAGCTTGGCTAAGTGGTACAAATGAAAAAAAATTGTGGTGATGATGAATGTAGATAGACATCACTAACAGCACCATAAATTGAATAATCTGAAAATTCAGTATCAAGTACAAAGACTTATCATGACAAATGTGGGTTTGAGTTTGTTATGCTTTTTTCTAATTACAATACAATTAGGATTTATATTTCCCTGTGATTGATAGCACTCTGTAGATAACATAAAAATGCTGCATCAATTTTTCTGCTGGTGTGTCTCTGTGAAAGGCAGCTGACAAGCAGCAAATTTGTCCTTTTTTTTTTTCCCACTTGGCTACAATCATGTGTTTATCATGTGTGTCTGTACAGTGTTAAGGCAGACATATTCTCCAACACTGACCATTCTCCTCTATTCATGTATGAACACGTGACCAAGAACAAGTTTTAATCACAGATCATTACCCTTCTTTATAGAAAGACCAATCCTTAAATCAGGGAAAGGAGAAAATCATGTGTGACTTTAGAAAAGCAATTATAGCCCATGATTAATGACTAGCTGTGGATCAGAAGGAGCAGTTCGCAAAAAACACAGGTGTAAGTTTTCTGAAACAAAATTTTTGCAGGTAGTAAATATATTCAAAAATCCAAAGTCTTTTAATTAATGACTAAAGAGTAAAAGTGCTAAGTCCACCTGATAATGTAATTGCAATGAATCATTTAGCCAACTAGTGCATTTCAGATACACTTCTGAAGATGACACAAAAAAAAGTCCCCTTGGGATAGTTTTTTCAGTATTTTCATAAGATATCGGGGGTTTTCCTCACTTAGAAAGCCTGTTTCATCTGATCTCAGGAGTGAATACCTGACTGGCACAATGCAATTCAATTCTGTCACTAGAAGAACAAATACAACTTTGTTCTCCTTTCATGTGTCACCATAAATTTGATTAGATAAATTAATATTTCAGGATTTTTTAGGATTTTTTTGTTGTTTCTGTCTACCAAAGAGAACAAGGAATCACACACAGTCTTCTCCTTGTCTTTCCAAATAATTCCCCCCAAAGCTAGGTCCAAAAGGCAGCAGGGCCAGGTGCACATGTCAAAGTCCTGCCAGCCAAGCCCCAGCAGCAGGAGCATGAAAAGCACACAGCCAAGAGCAGATGCAGAACACCAGCCAAGCTCCTGGCTGAGTTTCACGTAGCTCCTGTTCTGCTGACAGAGGAGAGCTCTGGCCACCTGCCTGGCCAGCTCAGGACCAGCCAGCCCCACACCAGCAGCACCGCGGCAGCATCAGCAGCACCTCCTCGGGGCTCTGCTGGCAAGCGATGCGTTCACACTGACAGTAACTACACGTGAACTCAGAAAACAATAGCTGTTAGCCATGTAACTGAGCAAGAAAGCAGCAGAGACTTAAGATACCTTGTGGATTAATAACTGTGTACAGAGACCCACTGTGTCAGGATAGCCACCTCAAGTACCAATGAAACACAGCTTCAGCACGGGCTACCTGCCCAAACACTTACTGGGACCCATTTTACAGTGCGTTTCTGAAGCTGACTACATTAAAGCAAGCTCAAACTCACCCATCCTCTGTGCCTCCAGGTGAATTGTGGTTAAATCTCTTCTTGCTCTTGACAGCAGAGACCTCAGCAGGCCACAATCCTGCCTCTGCACGGGAAAGGCAGAGACACAGAAGATCAACACTCCCACCCAACACAGTGTCATCTGCAAACTAAGGGTACATTCAATCCCCTCATCCAGATCCTTGATAAAGACATTAAACAGGACTGGCCCTAGTCCTGAGCCCTTGGGAACACCACTACTCACCAGCCACCAGGTGGTGGCTCTGGTCACCATCACTCTCTGGGCCTGGCCATCCAGACAGTTTTCTACACATTGAACAGTGCATCCACCTGAGCCATGAGCACACAGGTTCTTCAGGATAACACAGTGGGAAACAGTGTCGAGATGGACTAAAGTCCAGACAGAAAACATCCACAGCTTTTCCCTGTCCACTAAGCGGGTCACCTGTCATAGAAGGAGATGAGGCTGGTCAAGTAGCATCTGCCTTTCGCAAACCCATGTTGGCTGGCCTGACCCTCTGGTTGTCCTGCACATGCTTTTGATGGCACTCAAAACAATGTGCTCCAGGACATTCTCTGGCACTGAGCTCAGGCTGACAGGCCTCTAGTTCCCCAGATCTTCCTTCCAGCTTTTCTTGTAGATTGAAATAACATCAGATACCCTCCAGTCACCTGGGATATCCCTAGCTAGTCAGGACTGCTGGTGAATGATGGAAAGTGGCTTGGTGATCTCTTCTGCGAGCTCCCTTAGTATCCTAGGGTAGATTCCATCTGGCCTTATAGGCTTCTGTGTGTCTAAGTGGTTTAGAAGGTCACTGACCATTTCCCCTTCCTAGAATCATAGACTATGCTGAATTGAAAGGGACCCAAAAGGATCATCAAGTCCAGCTCCTGGCCCTGCACAGGACACCCCAAGAGTCACACCATGTGCCTGAGAGTGTTGTCCAAATGCTTCCTGAACTCTGTTAGGCTTGGTGCTGTGACCACTTCCCTGGGGAGCCTGTTCCAGTGCCTAGCCACCCTCTGAGTGAAGAACCTTTTCCATATATCTGACATAAACCTCTCCTGACACAATTTCAGGCCGTTTCCCTGAGTCCTGTGACTGGTCACAAGAGTGAAGAAATTGGTACCTGCCCCTCCTCTCCCCATCGCAAGGAAGTTGTAGGCCATGATGAGGCTTCCCCTCAGTCTCCTCTTCTCTAGACTGAAAAGACCAAGTGTCCTCAGCCACTCCTCATACATCCTCCCCTCCAGACCCTTCCCCATCCTCATGGCCTTCCTTTGGACACTCTCAATAGCTTAATGCCTTTTTTATATTGTGGTGCCCAAAACTGCACAGAACGCTCAAGGCAGGACCATACCAGTGCAAGCAGAGCAGAACAATCACCTCCTTTGACCGACTGATGGTGGATTACGGGGGTTTCATTCTGCTCCCTGTCCCTGTCTTTCAGTTCAAGGGGCTTGGTATCTAGAGAACAACTCATCTTACTACTGAAGACTAAGGCAAAGAAAGCACTAAGTACCTCCAGTTTCCTCATCCTTTGTCACTGTATCTTCTTCCTCACCTGCTTGTCCTCCAGCATGTGGGGGAAGACTGCTCCTACGCCTGTAAGGTGTCCTTCTTGGAGAACGTCCATCCGTCCTGGACTCCTTTGCTCTTCAGGACTGCCTCCCAATGGACTCTGCCAAAGATGCTCCTAAACAGGCCACAGTCTGTCCTCCGGAAGTCCAAGGTAGCTATTCTGCTAATGTCAGCTGTAAAGGAATGAACACAGATCTAAGTCCACTGAACTACCACTGGGAGTATTAGAAGCTTGATTTATCAAGCCCCAAATGACTTTCATTCTCTACTATGATTGTAGCAGTAAACTTTGTTTCAGATCCTCCATGTAACACCATGAATAAGCAGTTCCAAGTGCAGATCTAACATTTACTTCTACCATAGTGTAAAAACAAGTTAAAATGTCTCTTTTATCTCTAAGTTGAAGTGAGATAACTAAATAAAGCCCCACAGTATAAACGGCTTTTTTAATATAGATAACACCCAACGGCTTTGGTGCCACAGAGAAAACGAATGCACAGAAACGTGGGTTTTGACATTTTTCCCCAGAGCCCAATTAAAATTAGCAAAGTAAAATGCACAGAGATAAAATATGTCTAGCAAATACGTTTCTCCTAGCTTGATTTGCTACACACTACTGCACCACTGAAATGGGGATATTATCCACAAATTATACTTCATATTAAGGACAGATGAAATGTATTGCTAATATGTGCTGTATAAGGCATAATGAATTACAGACAGTCTCCAATTAGAGTTTTTTCCAGAATAAATAGTCATTATGGTCTGGATTAATAGATATTACGGCCAGAGGGGACTCCTGTAATCATCTTCGACCATTGTTATCATTGCTTTTTGATGCATAAATCAATTGTTAAAACCTCACTTTAGACATAATTTAATTATGAGTTATGCAACAAAACACAAAGGAGGTTCACTGAAATAGCCTATAATTAAGTTCAATGATTTGCTTGCCTCCCCTTCATTCCATCATTATTAAGATTTGTTCTTCCTGTAGCTCATGAAATTTAGTGTCATTTACAGCACTGAAGTTCCAAGTGGTACGGTTATTCAAGAAAAAGCAACATTTATGTAAAGAATTAAGAATGCCAGCTCAGGAAAGAAGGGTTCACATCNAAAAAAAAAAAAAAAAGCAAAGCGGCACGCGATATACCAGATTCCTATTGTGAGGCACAAATTCTTCACAACACTGGGAGACATTGCAGAACAAAAATACTATTAGAACTGTTTCAAAGGGAACATTTTTGGCTAGGATAGAGACTTTTGACATTATTTATTAGGTTCAAAAATGCTTAACAAAGGCCTAACAATAGTCCTGTGGAAACCACTACATCTGAGGCACTTTCTGTTGTTGTGTGCAGGCATTGATTTGAAGATGGCCAGCATTAGTAGAACAATTCCCTCACAGCAGTCAATGCAAGTGAGCATTCATACATACACAAGCAAAAGCCTGTGAACAAACCATATGGAAACAAGAAAAAAAGTAAACATTTATTAACCTCTTTGTGGGAAGATGGGTGGAAAAACAGGCAAGCAGCGAAGGAGACGGTCATGCCAAATTTCTGCAAAAGAAGGTGTTTGCCCCGAGCATTTTTTTCTTGTGGAATATGAAAAAGGCTGGAGAATGTCTTCAGTGCCATGGAAACTGGGGCTTCTGGGGCTGCCAGTAGTGCCACCACCCTTGGCCACCCAGATACACATACTGTATGATGCTCAGGTTGGCAGGTTTGGAGGCTGCTCCTGCCGCCTTCCTCACCCATGGCTAAGAGGACACTGGCAAACACGGAAAAAGCTAAGCAAATTTATGGGAAAATAAACATAACTGACGATTTAGCTCAGCAACTATGACATAGACATACACACACAAAAAGAAACAGAAAGACTTATTATTCTCACTGCAGGGATACAGAAATGCATAAAACCTGTGCAACAGTTGTGGGTAGGTTTGTGAGTAGTGGAGGCTGATGAAGCGGTGCCTGCAGACCACCTGACACAAAAGAAGACCATCTTCCTACCATAGTGGGGCTGGAAAGTCACCTCCATCCTTACCTGAAGGTGGATATACTGAGACAGTGACCAAAACCTCATTTGACTCATAAGGTCACTGGGACACGAACATCTTATTCCATTAAGCAGCCAGAGTAACTCCTCAAAATTAAACTGTTGAAGGTTACAGGTCAGTTCCTCTTCTTTTGCATTAACCTCAATATAAGCTTCCTTATGATAGAAATTTTCTTTTTCCAGTGTAATCAGTATTTAAATCGTGATGGAGGAAAGGGAGAGGAGCTCCAAGCTTTGGAAAATGCACTCTAAAGATAAATCTTTCATTTGCATTTAAAATGTGATGGATGGGGTTACTGCTTTCTGAAATATGCTACAGAATATTAGCTGATATAAAGAAATCTCAAACAGGCTTGGTTTAGTGCTGCTGAAGATGAGACTGAAAGAGCAAATAAGTCCATTCAGGGAAGGAAGAGGGAGCCAACACAGAACCAATGTGTTCCCGGCCCAGCACATTCTCTCTTGCAGCTGACTAACCTAGGCAATTCCTGCCACAGCCCAGGCAGCAGCTCACCTGTGCTGTCACCAAGACACAGCCTCCTGAAGCTTTGCTGTTGCATGGAATGCAGCAGCATTTTCATCCAGTGCCTGTGTTGGCCCACAGGATATAAGGAGATTTGGTTCCTTGTCCTCAGCCTGGTAGGGAAGCACCCCTGGGTGGGGGTGACTTGGAAATGCCATGATGGTACAACCCGTTTGTCATCTCCTCTAAAACAGACTGAAACAGATGGAGAAAAAAACCCAAACATTATACAGCAGAGCAACAAACACCAATCTAAAGTCAGCAACTATCTTTCCTTTTACATGAAAACACTGCCTTTCCAGTATTTATAGACGAAAGATCCTGAATTTCTAAAAGCTAAGAAGTGATTTCTGAGTGCTGGGAGAAAGAAGTGCTGCCTGCTTCAATCCAGCAGCTCAGAATATTTAAGATTAGCCCGTATATACACACATCTACTCTTACTTGATTATCACGTTGCATGCAGAAACCCTGAAGATCCAGACATAATCATAGATTTCATATGTTCTTCATTTAATTTGCCTTCTCCTCATTTTGACCATTTGCTGCCAACAGTTTAACTCCCCACCCAGTCTACCTCTTTTTCTATTTGCTTTTAATTTTGGGTGAGTTGAGTGTTTCAAGCCTGATCAAAAAAGGGGGTTTTTATTGTTTACTTCAACTCATTTCTGAAAATGGGAAAATTTCTAGCAATGAACACTTCTGTTTCCCGTGCACTAGACCTTGACAAGAAACGGCTGAATATTTTCCCACACCACCTCAAGCCTGACTGGGAGGGACATGCTTTTGTACGGACAGTTTATTATGTTCAATATACATACATTATATTAGCAGGCGGGCAGACTACAAACAGTGCTTTAAAAAAAAGGACATAGCAAACATGCAATTTATATTAATCACTATGTGCACTTAGAACTGCAGAAAAGTTCCTGAGTGCATTCAACAGCTCCATGTTTTCTGGGCATATCTCACTGCATTGCCTTTAAATACAATGAAGAATGTGCTTAAGGATTTCCAATCCAGTAGTAATTAATCTCTTAATTAGGAAAATATTGCCTCTGAAAGCAGTTCGAACACATGTTTTTAATGCTGGATTCATTTAAAGTCAAGTCCAAGATTAGATTTAAAATCTCTTTTCTTTTGAATGATAGCTTATTTTAGCAGACCACCTGAACGTATTAGGGTGATTATTATGTTACAATGCATATAAGAAGAGTAATTTGTATTAAATTACAATATTATAATTATAGAATCGTAAAATATCCTGAGTTGAAAGGAACTCACAAGGATCATTGAAGTCCACATCCTGGCACTGACAACTCCAAGAATCATTCCATGATCAGTGTGATATAATATGCTATTACATTATGTTACAATATAATAAAAAATATAACTATGTATTACACTGAAATATGTATAAAATAATCATTGGTGTTAAATTGCTATAAATAATTGGAATTAAACTATTAAAATGGTGTTTCAGTGATTTTAATTATAACAAGAGGCAATATTTTATGGTTCTTGCTGTATATTTTAGCTTGAAGTAAATTTTAAAGTTTTTAACATTTTCGTAAATTGTTTACTGCCTGTACAAATTAGTTTCAAGCCTTACTGAAGATAATGATAACTTTAAAAAATAGTTTAAAACGAGAAGTTATTTATTTTAAGGACTCTAGGTGGCTAAGGCCACATGGTATATGTAAAAAAAAATTGAAACCAGTAAACATCTATTATAAAAACAATAATCTAAATGTAGAGATACCGGAATCTAGAAATCAGTAGGACGGTGGATCCAAAGAATCAGAGTGTTCGTCAGTAATTGAAGTCCCCAGCTTATATGCAATTCAAGAGGAGTTCATGGTAAGAGCATTTCCCAAAAACTTCCACAAGATTGTAGTAGAAGCATTAAGAAAAAAACCCAGTAATAACAGATATATTATACAGAACTTCTTATCCACACATCTCTTGAGAGGAACATATACAATTGATTTGACATTAAAATTCGGCCATTAGCTGCTCCATCACTCATTGATTTCAGACAGGTTTAAAATACTGTTCTGGTGATGTCAAACCAAAAAGAAAATGAAATGTCATAGCTCAAGACTTGCGCAAACAGTAAAATGGAAACACTCAGGAAGTTTCAAAGCATATTAAGGGTTAGGAGAAGGCCAGAAGCTCTCTTAAGTCTGTTATTTGAGGATTGCTGTGGAAATGCATACTCAAACTCTGGTTTTGCCAGCAAGCACCTGGGAAGTGGTCAGCAAAATAAATGTGACAGCCCTATTCTTGTCTCAAAATGAAGCAGTATGTAAAGAGTGAAAATAACCATCTACGCTTGATTAATTAGGTTTGTAAGTATTCTTCAAGAACTAAACAATATTTCTAAAGATTTCAATAGTTCAAAGATTGCCCTATGGCCGCCTGGCCAATACATCTTCCAGCACACACAGTTTACAAGCATTTTTCTTCCCAATATGTTGTCTTCGTTTGGTGTGACATTGTTTGAGCACAGGTCTGTTTGGGTCAGCGTGGTTTTCTTCGCATCACAGCAGTGGTGCTGAGGACAGCACTCAGACCATACATCTTCCATGTCATTTCAGTCAAAGGCACATGATGCTTCCCGGTGCCCAATCAGGAACGGTCCGGCTCTGGAACAGGGGGGCATATTGGCAAACTCAGCTTTCTTAATGACAACCATTGTTGCAGACAAACAAAAGCACGATTCTGAGTATTAGCGTGTGGCCGTGTGTTAAGGTCATCTGTATGGCACATCCATCATCTCCCAAAACAGGGGGCAAAATGCTTTAAAAATATCTGTCAAAACATGGTGTTTTCAGGATACACCTCAAAGCTGGCAACCGATACAAGTGCAGCTTCCACTTTGAACAGTCCTCCTTCTCATCCTCCTCCTCAGCAATTCTGCAGAGGGGCAGTGGGGAAAGAACACAAGATAATAGATATAGTCTTCCTAAATGCTACTAGGGGGACTACTTTAATCAGGCTACTCAAATAAAAAAATTAATCTAATAATCTGTAGTAATTAGGCTGAGCAGCAGTTCTTCCTATAACTTAGAGCTCCACAATAGCACTCATTGACTAACTACTGATGGGTAGTCAGCAAAGCACTGGTTTTAAGACTCACTATTACACTGTTCACTCATGAAAGCATCTGAAAATTGAAATTAAAAGGATATAATGCAGCAGGCTAAAATCTTTGACTGATCCTTCAGTAGTCATGAAAATAATGCCAGTGAGGTTACACCAGTTAAATGTCACTCACATTGCTTATATCAGCAACTGTTTCTCAGTATATGACATTCACAGTCTGACCCTTAGATGGCATGGAAGGGACAAAACTGTTACAATCATTTTTAGAGGTCTCTTCAGTAAAATTAATAGGTGACAGGAAAATTCCATCATCGGTGTTCATTCACTTAGGTAAATTAAATCGTTTAACTCCTTTGTTCACTGAACAAATACTGGCTTCCCAATCATTTTCTGCCCCAATAAACAGCTAGAAGCCAGAAATATTATTTACTGGTCAGTTTGGCCTTAATAGCTGCTCAATGTACTACAGAATTGTACAGATAAATATTCAAAAGGAAAATCTGAATATTAAATTTCTGTAAAGTTTCCTTTTTTTAAATTTGGGAAGACTATTTATTTAACAATGGAACAATGAAGAGGAACGACACTGGAATACTTACTTGCAAGCATTTTGTGTGAGCAAGGCTGAACTTGGCTGATGCCCTGAGCCCCTCCAGCAAGAGGGCTGCAGCAATGGGGCTCCAGCAGTGGGGTTCCTGGAGGCTTCACCAGCGGGGCTCCTGGAGGCTTCACCAGCAGTGCTGGTGTGGCAGCAGATAAGTGCCTACCACTTTGTCCCAAGCCCCTGGACGCATGGCTGAGCTCCCTGAGTCCAGAAATACTTCTCAGAGGCTTTTCTTATGGCTCCCTGTTCCCAAAAGCTCTCTCCTAAAACCCAGTAGCGGATACGTTGGTCCTGGTTGTTACTGTTCTTACCTCCCTGGGTGGCTGGCAGGAACAAAGGACAGGTTTGGTCACTACCTTCTCAATCCACCCCTGGTGACAGCTCATCCCACACTCCATGGCTGCAAGCAGAGGTCAGTGGTCCTCGCCACCCCAAACAAGGCTTCCACCTACATTTCAGGTGGACACCCACCTGCCAGTCAAGTAACACAACCATACAAGAGGCTTTCACTCAGGTCACATTAATAAAAACCCAGATGCAAACCCAAACATCCCATGCAACAAGTATTTCCAATATTATTAGAATGACTGGTTCAGATTCTCCATTGACTGCAAAACAGCACTTGTTCAAAAACTGAAGGAGCAGCCAAATAGACAACTGTGCATAGAAAATAAATCTAGGCATAGGTTACTTCCCTGTTTGAGCCACAGAACTGATTGCATGTTAAAAGCCAGAATTTGCTTTGACACTGGGTCCTTTGCTGGATTAGTGAGTGCCTGACTTCGTGCAGCATTCTTAGAACAAAAATTAGGTAACTACATAGAAGAGCCACTATGTCCACACATCCCAGCTGCCAACATACATCTCCTACATTTTGAGAAAGATCAATTTCTCCCTCCAAAAAAGTCATTTTGAAAAAAACAAAAGCATGTAAAATTTTCATTAGTAGGATAGGGAAGAAGTATTTGCTCCCTTCAAAATCATGGTTTTCTTTAAGCTTCAGGTTTGTTTGTGGCATTTTCCCTACAGTATAGTTCTTGAGGATTTCCTAGGAGATGGTAAGTGCTAGAAACAATATTTGGATTATGGAAAATTGTCATCTGCACTAAGTGATCAGAGAAAATTAGGTTCTTGTCTTGCAACTACAGCCATATCACACGGTTTTACCAATAAGCTCAGAATCTATTGATACTTATGAAATCTACATGCTTGTGTCTGCCCATACATGAAAAGTTTGTAGGACTGAGTGCTGTAAGTGTGCATGAGAACAAATCTACATGGAGAAAAGCAAAAAAAGATGTTTGTTGGCTGAACCGTGATGGGCCAAAACTGAATCTTTTTATATGTGAAATATGCAGACCACAAATACTTAGATTCTCATTCTGCTGGGCCAAATGGGTACCACTATCACTTATGCCATTTGGAAATTTAATACTCCCCTGCTTTTATCACTGCTATCGTTTCTGTCATTTTTGTCAGTCCCAGCGCCCAACAAGGTTTTGGCAAGTTGATCTACCCAATAAATAAAAGCAACCTACCATAAGCACTTCTTCTATTTAATTGGTGGATATATATATAGATCTACACTCCTGCTATCTATAAAAGCATCTGACATTTTTTCTGACATCCCTTCCTCTTATCATACAGAAATCTGCTCCCCAGTCTTTCTGCTTGTGTTTTTATCAACTTTCAGCAACATTGAAGCACATGATCACAGAGTCATACAGCATAAGCTGATCTCATATCCATGGCTAATTGATCATACAGTCTTTGAAAAATGCAGAGAATGTTACTGTAAATGGAATGGTATTGCACACTCCCTGGCGAATAGAAGAAAACCACAAGACCTGTTTATCATCGATCTGCTCCAGGTACACATGACAGGTTATACAAAACACTGGGGCTGACACAGACATCAAATGAAATGTGTGTAAAGGTGACCAGTTCAAATAACGACCAAGTGGTTTGGTGGCATTAGGGTGAGCATAGGTTTATGAGACCACAGAGGTACTGACAGAACGGTAATGGGATTAACCTTATTTGACTGGAAGAAACATCCCTACTGTGCTTCAGCTAATCTGAAGCAGCGTGCTCTGAGCTCTGATTGCCAGACTCTGCTGTGGGCAAACCAAAAGTCTTGCAGAGCTTCAAGCTAAACCACCTGCAAGTGCAGCAGCAAACCCTTGAAACCGCCCCATGAAAGAAGGATATATGCAACGTGGTTACACTGCCTGAGGGGGTTGAAGAGACCTCACCTCTGCAGGCCTCCACCAGCCCATGAGACAGATTAGTCAGGACTAATAACAAGTACATAAATGATACAAAATGCTATGTATTATGTATATAATTGTATATTATACATATAGAATAGGTACATATACATGTGTGTTATATTTTATCCATGATATACCATGCTACACTATCATATATACAAACATGGCTTCACTGGGGGCTCCCAGACACTCTGAGATCTCTTCAGACCATCTGAAATTCAGTGGTTAGTGTTAGTTTCGTGATAAATTTTCTTCTGAGAAAAATGGTAACTAACAGCAGGCAGGTTTGTTCTCCAACCCTAACCGAATTAAAATAAAATTCAGATTGAACTGCTTCCTGAGAGATGGACACCAGTTTTGCCTGAGACTCCCAAAGAAATGGGCTGTAAAGTCCTTGCTTAATCTCCCATTTAAACCATCTGCTTGAACACAACTGCTGGAGAAAAAAGATTTATAGAGTAAATAAAATAGTGGGAAATGTAAAAATAAAAATATTCTTTTTTTCTCTTTTCATTTTTTACGAACCTGAAACTGCTTATATATGACAGGAGAACAGCAGCAGAGTATTTCCTAAACTATATTGATTTAATGGCTCTCTTCAGCATGTTAGAAATGGTAACAAAGCTAAAACATCAAATAAACATTTGTGATGATTTAGCAAAGCTGAAACAAGGCGAACTCAAAAAGTATTTAATACATTTTTCTCAGAAAAAAATCCCTATATTCTGAGTAAGGATTTCTTATTACTCTCTATGTGAATGAACTCAGAAAAAATATATGCAGCAAGATTTTAAATACACAACCTAACACTTATTGGCACATATAATCACCACACGTCCCTCTTTAATCTCCCATTTAAGCCAATTTGGTTCATATCATCTACATAAGATGTGTATTAAACAAGGATGAGAGCAACACAGTTCATCTGTTCTTAAAGCGAGATGCATTTTATCCTAGCAACAGAATAAACAGTACGTCTTAACCAAATGAGTGAGTCCATCAGCTCAGCAAAGGACTGTGCCGTGATTTAGGAGAACTGGATGAAGTAGAGAAGTCTGGGCTCCAGGGCTTAGCCAGAAGTGGCTGCATTGCTCTGTAACCCTAATTTCTGACACTTTATAGAGACTTTTTTTTTCTTGCCAGGCAAGTATTCACCAGTTCCCAGTATGAAGGTCATGGCAGATCTTGTGCCTCAACACAAAAAGCTTTTCGTTATATCTGGAGCTTCAAAGATCTTCTCTTGCTGGTTGCTTAAGAAGGAGCTAATCAAAAGCTAAACTTAAACCCTGTATTTCAATGTCTGTGTGTTTGTAATTTAGTTCAAAAAAAAAAAAACTGTCAAAACTTTTCCGTACAACTCGTCTTCATTCATAAACCAAAACATTATGATCATCTATCATCATTTGAACACTTTGATAAGGTTCTTGTGAAACAAACTTTAAAACCAAAACTGTACCGTGAACTGCAGAAGTATCAAAGCACAGAAACAAATTTATTTTCACACAAGGAAATGTTGTACAACCCATCCCCATTCTCTAGTTCATGTAGGAACCTGAACAATCAACAGCAATTTTTGATTTGAGGAATATTTCTGCCAAATTCCAATCTTGTGAGCACTTCGAGCAAAACAGTCAAAATATTAAATCCTGTCTTTCCTACAATGTGTAGTATTCCTGCTGATCACAAAAGAGAAAATGTATTACTTGAAATCTCGTTAGCTATTAACACAAAGATGAACTAATTTATGTCTTTTGCAACTGGAACATAATCTAGGGCACCGATACTTGGACTGTTTACTTCTTTCATTCCAAACCATTCCTGAGATTTTAAAGTCTAAAGATTTCCTTCCATGCTTAATGCATTTCAAAGGCAGATGAGGAACAGATTACAATTAAATAAATGCACTGTAAAAAAGAATAAAACATACTTTTAATAAAATACTCATAAAAGAGTCTAAGAACAGAAGAAGAGATGAGTAGTTGTGCATGGGGAAATCACTTCAAAATCATCTTTTGGATTAGAAGCACTTTATGAAGAAATTGGTTTGTAATATTTCTCCATCATTGTCTTAGGACAACATCCAGTGTTCTAAAAAAGGACTGCTCTTACACTCAGGTCCCTTGCCTTTGCTTTTTGTGACACAGTGTTGTTAATATATACCTTTTATTTTTAAAATAAATTATTTTGCTATTCTTGTACATCTTCATGCACAGAAAATGGCATGGCAGTGTGTATGTATGTATACTGCATGTTGAAGTGCAATTGTGTATAGAGACACATTTTCATGCCGCCTTCTCTTCTCTCCAATTCTGCAAAATGCCTTTAACATCTCACCTCAGGCCTTAGGAATTCTGTTGAATTTTCGTAATAATAATTTATCCACTTGTGGATTTTTCTGATGGAAAAAGAGACTGTTGGCCATTACGTCTGCCAGGCATTCAAGTTTATAAATTGAGAATATTAGATTTCTTTTCAAGTCTCTATCCAAAATCTGAGGGACATTTTCCAGCCAGGTCAGCAGAGAACTCTGCAGCCTCAGATGTGCAGCAGGTGGAGCACACACGGAGGAACCCCTGAAGGAGGCCCTGGGAGTTTGGCATTACCTCCAAAGGCTAAAGAGAAGCAGTGATATGAAAATCCAGCCCTCCATCTAGCAGTCTAACACTGGCAGAGCACTGAGACATAGATTTTGTGCAGCATCTGCTGGATAATGGTCCTAATCTTCTGCTGGACTGACTTCTTGCTAAAAACAGAAGTATTCCTTGTCTTTAACACAGATATGGAAATCACAGAGGAGAAATGGGATATGCACCGACTGAGCAAAAGAGCAGCCATCACGAACCAAGGAGATCACAAGAGCTCAGAGATGCAGGTAATGCATGACAGGACCAAGCAAAATGCAGGATAGCCACATGTGGCACTTGCTCAGACCATTGTGGGGCAAAAAAGCTGATTAGGAGGTTCATCACATAAAACACACTGGCTTAGTCCTTTCTCAAGAAGAAATAATCACTGCTGGCAGCATTATGGGCTAGTGAATTTCCTCCTCACAAAGAAGACAGAGCCACTAAAATGTGTTCCCATGCTCACCTATGGGAAGGTATCATGCCCTAATGAAAAATAGTGCTATTTACTGCCCCACTTGCAGAAAATAGCAACAGGATAATTCAAGATAAAAACACATTATTTTCTTTGTGCTCAGTCTCCCCTGTGTGTACTCGCACAACTGCATCAAATGTCAGCCTGCGCAGAGGCTCCCTGTGAGCAGCACTGCAGGAGCAGCAGATCTCACCTCTGGAATCAACAGGCCTGGTTTTGACACGTAAGAATGACAAATTGGGTTCATGTGAGCACCCTGGAAGCCACAGGGTTGGTGTTCACTTGACAGCCTGCCCAGAAATGCCAAGGTCATGAGTTTGCCATATGGGCTGTTCACTTCAGTGTTGGAATTGATGATACTCGTGAGTTCCTTCCAACTCAGAATATTCTGTGATTCTGTGTCACCATGTCATCTCTGTGGCACACAGATACAGAAAAGACAGTGCTGCTTGTGAACAGCCAAGAGTGTAATGCTGCAACAAGGCACATGCACCTCTCTGCTTATAAAGAGAAATTTCAAACCTGATGAATTGTAAAATATTACTTGAAGTTTGCTTTGTAAGGTATCTTAATTTCTTTCTGCTTTTATTTTTTGGAGAGAGGAGGAAGAGGGTGGGGAAGCAGGGGGAGAAGAGGTCCTCTGTATGTTTATGGAAAATATGATAGTAATGAATGCTTAAATAACAAAAATCCTGAATCAAGACCTCACATATCACATTTCACCTAAGAAATTTTGCGTGCTGTTCCTAACTTTGTGTCCGTGCACAAGACGGACCCAAATCCCGAACAACAATGAATGGTTCACCTGCAAGCTCTCCCTCATGCAGAGCAGTTTCATGCACAGCCCTTCACTTTTCCTTTCCCATCCTCTGTGTTCTGCAGCCAGTATTACCAGCATCCCTCTGGGAAGGCTGTGCAGCTTCACAAGGGATCTGGCAATACCTTCATTGATTGTCAGCTCTTCTTCCTAACTCCTGTGAAAGAACACATGAGAAAATTGTCAACTGACACAATTTGCTGTAATCAATTAAAATTTAATTTGCAGATAGTTAAAACCACCTAATTTAATTTTGAATGACACTAAAGCTCAACAAATCTCTGCATGGAAACTTTCAGTGCCTTCCCCATTCAAGCACTGTGTGGATGATATGAAATCCAGAAAGCACACAAGTTGCAAAGGCAGCATGCTCAAATTAATCTTACCCTCCTGTACTAAGCTCCTCTGGAAAAAAACACTAACTCATTTCAGGTTTGACCATTCTGAATCTAAAACAGCTCTTATCTAAACTTGCCTATGTGAGATTTACAAATGAGAAAAGAACAAATAAGGAGTAATTTAAATTTTAATTTAAAACCCCTCCATTTTCTTATCCCTTATCAAACTGCCAGCATTTTTCCTGCTAACAATGAGCTGAGTGTCATGGGCACAGCACAGCCCCCTACCACAAACCAAGTAATCTCTTTCATCTAAAACCCTGATCCCTTTAATAAACAAAATACGAAAAGGCAGTCAAAATTACGCTCTGGCTTTATGAAAGAAGCAGGGAAATCCTTGGAGCACAATCCCCTACTTGTTATTTTCACAGCCCATGTGACCCAAAGTCATTCTGAAGGATGAAAAGACAGAGGCTGCCACCAGATCTCTGCCATGATTTTTCCACAGTTCCCAGCCTCAGCCCATCTGTTATGCAGCGGCCACATGAATGGCATGTGTCAAGAGAGTCATCACTGTGCAAACTGTCCAAAGAAATCAACCAGCCAACTTCCTTTTGCTTCCATGGCTTCAGCAATTGTTGCTGAGCTGGCCACCATATGGTGAATAATTAGTTTTTCGACCCCACTCTAGAAAAATGTTCGCTTCATTGCCAGGCATTAGCAATATGTGTGCTAATGAACAGCAGATGATGAATGCCTATACATTAACAAAAGTTAGGATTTTCTGGCAGCAAGCTTCACTCACTGCACAAATCCCAGTTACTTCTAAGGAACCGAGAGATGGATGGCAGAAAGTCCTGGCTGAAAAGTGCAATTCATCCAAATCTCTCCATTTCTCAAACACTAAAGGAACTTTGCAATAAACCACCCCACTCCTCTCGTCTTGCCGCTCCCTTTCTTAAAATGATCAATTCCAGCCACGTAAAGGATTGGCAATGCAAAGCTCTCAAACAGACGTCCTCTGTTCTCAGGCAATTGAGGTGCATTGTGTAAATACCCGGGACGCAGGTTCCTCCACACTTCTTTTTGTCTGAGGGCTTGATGCATATGAATTTATATTGAGTACCTGCAGTGTGCAAGCCCCTTGAAGAGTCAGTCCCAGACCTCTGAGCAAACATTCACCTCCAAGGCCAAGACTGGTAAATATGTCTGATGGTTCCATCAAATGGACTTAAAAGCTCAGCTAAGACCTCTAAGTACACTTTGCTCCATGAAGTAATTTTTTTCCTAGCTCTCTAATTAAGAAGAGATCTCCCCTACATTCTTGTGTAGGATGAAATATTCCCATATTGTGCACGCATCATAAACTGATGATCACATTCAGGAAAGCTGATGGTTCTGACTCTTGCCTGTTGTTAGGAGAGTTCCAAATGCAGCCCAGAGATATTTTTAAATAAAAGCAACTATTTACAAACAGACTTGTTTGGAAACACTACTTTTCTTGGGGACGACTACAACTCTGGCATATACATTTTGTATGTAGAGACATTTTAACATGATCACAATTATAACACCTTAGTTGAAAGCCATTCTTCAGAAGACAGGGAACGGTACAGGTTGCCAAGACACTTCAGTTTCCTTCATGTAGATTCAATGGTGAAAGGCACAGAGCCAGGTGTAAAGAGTGATCCCTGGTCAGATCATGTTGCTATCACTGGCAAACTTTGGGCAAGTCTTTCATTTTTCTGCATCACATGGCCCAGCTAGACCATTGTACCAATAGTACCCAGCTCTCTCCCCAAAGCACCTTTTTGGCCATATAAATAACTCAGAAGCAAGCAGAAGTCAACTGGACCAAAAAAGACAGCTGTACATGTGTGACCTCACTTTCCAGATCTGACTAGCAGTCAGGCCTTGAAATCTGTTATTTTATCATGTGTTAAGCCTGTACATTCATCAGGCAGTTTTTTCCCAAGACTAATTTTGGACACAGCTAACGTGCACCATGCTGATGGCTTTCGGTTTTCTAGCATTTTTATTGACAGAACATGGTTGCAGATTTAAGTCCATTTGGTGCAGTCTCAAGCACCGAGAGTCCCATTTAATTTGTGTGTGAGTATCAAAACAAGAAATTATCATCTGACAGCCGAATGTTCCACTAAATCTTGCTAATAACAGTCAGCACAGGCAAGAGTTCACTCGGTTTAGTTCAAATAGTGGTATTGCCTATTGAAAAGTAAAATTTACTACCTGCAGGAGTTTAAAATTTACAGGAGAAAAGGACCACAGAATTATAAAGTTAAATCTAACTGATGCCATAAGCTCCTTGGCAGCACCTCTCTATGGCAAACACTCACCTTTTTTAGACATGACCAGCTTCTTCCAGTGGATCTCGGTGGTTTGGACATTCTGTGGACAGTATTTTAATTTTGATTAATGAGTAGCAAAGACATACGAAGAACACAGAGTAGAATTATCTCTACACAACAAGAGCTGGAGTGCCAGGGCTCTGGTATGGAGTTCTGGTCCAATAGCCAGACCAAGCTTGAGATCAAGTTAGACCAAACTCCAGTTTCATGACTCTCAAACTTGCAGGCAAAGCTGGTTTAAGACATTCCTGTCCTCTGTGCTACTGCCTTCAGACTGCTTCCACCACATCCTCCCTTGTGCCTGATCACAGAAATGTTGTGTTGAAAAAAAAAGTAACTTAAAAAACCCCAAAAGGCCTTGGAACTTCACCCCAATCAGTAATTACCTGGGGGACTATTTGTACTGTGAAAATTCCCAGCATTCAAAATAAAGGTTAGTTGTACCGATAGACATCCATAACAACAACGTTTGGCCAAAGCCTTAGGGAATTATTCAATTCTTTACATTAAAAGGATTTACATTAGTAAGATTTTTACATACACAAAATACATTGAGAAACCACATCAACAATTGTGTTTCAGGTCTGAGAAATTCTGTACTTTATTAAAATGAAATTCTGATTATTTGTAATCAAAGTTATATCATTTGGACCCAAGCCACTACCTAATTCTCTGTAAAATCATTAGCCTGGTTTGCAAATACCCATCTTAAAACACATGATTAAAAGAAGGTGAACCTTCAAAGAGTTTATGATCTGTCAGCTTTGATTTTGGTTGAGGTAGTACTTCCAGTCAAATTTTTCCCTTGTGCAGGTAAAGGTAGGCTTCTTAGACTCACAAGATTTCAAATAATACAACAAAAGTTTACAGCCTCTTTTAAATTGTTCAAAGAGAGACATCCACCGCCTTGTGGATGTAACATTTGCTGGCTGTGACTGGTCACAACGGGTATTTCAGTGTCCCTAAAAAGCTGGTATGTTTATCTCTTCACTTCATGACACAACCAATTTTCCACCACAAGCAAAACTACTCTCTGCCCACTGTCATCTAAATGTTTCTAAAAATCCAACCACCTACAGCAGCTACAAAAGCTGACCCTATCTTGTTGAACAAAAAGCCATGCTTTCCTGTATTACTCTCAAAATTTCAATCCATCCCCAGAGAATGAGTATCCATATAATTCTTCTATCACCCAGGACAATCTCAAGGCAGACTAGGTGCCTTCACACCTGTGTGCAGAGAAGGCTCTGCATGGCTGACCAGGGACTGTAGGAAACTACAGAGACAGGCACAGAATAAAGAAAATGAAATGATTGTCACAGTTTATCTTTGAGGAGGTAACAACAGATATGATTAAAGTGTGTAAAACAATAGACAGCCTAAAAATTGGGAGATTTTATGAGGGTTGTTCAACACCTACAGGAACAATGAGAGAGCTGCAAAGTTCCTCCATTTACTAGAGTGCAAATATGGTGATATTTTTCTAAATACTAGCCATGGAAAACACTTCAGTTATTACAAACAGCCTGTGATCCTATCATCTTGCATACCAACAGCAATAGAAAAGGGAAAAGTCGGTCACAGCAGTGATAAACACAGTCTTGAGATGGTGGTTTTGGTAATATCTGTGGAACTCCACTGTGCCTTAGAGGCTTTGCAGACATTAGAGTACCAGGTAAAAATAATGCTTCTGCACAAGTGGAACCACGGATCCCTTTTCCTCCTGCAAGATTTCTACTTCTATTGGTGGTAGATGATACAGGACAAACACATCTTGAATCTTAACAGCCAAAAAACTACATGGCAGTGATATCTGGAACAGATAAATCTTATTTGCTACCCAATTGAATTCAAAACCAGTGTCACACCATGAACCCAGAACCTTTCATGCTATTTTATTGTCATTGTTCAGGTAGAACTAGAATTTAAATATTGGCTTCCTGGGAAATCTATGAAATGTGGTTCTTGTGAAAAGAATAGAAGAAGGAAGAATTAAGTACCCTTATTATCTTTACATTAAAAAAAAAAAAGTCTGACTTTTAAGAAGAATAGCATATATCCAGAACAAAACAAAAAATTGTGAGAGTATTCATAATGATGCAAAAAGTAAAAATTTTCTCAGAATAATTGTAGGACACACAAAAACACAAAATCATTGAACAAAACTAAAAAGTTTAACTTTTTAAAACAATCAGAGAGATGGAATTAAGATATTGCATTGAAAATCTGTGGAATACCTTTTTCAGCTAGGCTTTGGAAAAAAACCCATTTCAAAAAGAATATCTTTAAAAGTCATTATGTAGTTAAATGATCATAAAAAGCCGCATAGAGGCAGCCAAGGAAAATTCCTGACGTGCATTTTAATGGCACTGGTGCAGTGGCATTTATAGCAATGTTCAATATAAGCAGGAAGAATGTACATCATTATTTTAGTTATTTGTGGTTTATTTAACTATCTTTAGGACTGTTCTAGTGGTTAAAGAATGCTGGCTAAAAGATAGAGATTTTCGTAAGTATTTGCCTTTAAAATAGTGAAATATTTGCCTAAACAAAGGCCTTTAAAGCGAAAAGGCTAATACCCTTCCAACTGATGAATCCAAATTTTGCCAAAGAGGGCTATGCTGGCAACCTGCCAGGAGCTTTAAGGCTGAAGCTAATTTGCATGAAATGGAGGAAATTGCAGCTGCCCTGAGAATTAATATGGAGACACAGACAGCCCCAATTGAGACAGAACATTGCACAACGGGATTTGTGAATACAAACATGCCACACTTCCTTATTTAAAATGAAAGTAGCTATAGGCAACAGAATAAGTCTCCGTGAAAGCTACTTAGATACCTTTACCCCCACCTTTCAGGCCAAATGACCTCATTTCAAACCCAGGTGGGGGCTGTCACTAGACCACAAATGGAAATGAAAGTTGATTCCAGAAGACAACCACTTTCAGAAAAAGTGCTTGAGCATAGGATTAAATCCCATTCAAATACTCTCCTGGAAAAGAATACAACTCAACATGTCCTTAAAAGCACTTAAAAATTCTTTAATCAGGGCCTGAAAAAGCTCCTCCTAGCCATTACTTGTTGTCACCATCAACACATGGCTGTATGGCTCAGGACCACATGAATCACTGAAGCTGGATACAGGATGCTTGCACATCTGCCCTGAAGAACTCTTGAAAAATTGCATCAGTTTATTATTAGTTTGATCATATTGACAGGATTTCATGCTCTTCATAAAAAATAATCTCTTGATGTTATTATTAAGATTTCTACAAGATGTCTAACTGATGTGTTTGTGTTATATCTCAATTTAATGAGTACTATTGTTATGACTTGCAAGGGAAGAAAGGCACATTGCATTAGGTTTTCATTATACTCCTTATCCTACACAACGGCGGGCTGACTCTCAAAAATATAAAAACCTGTGAAAGTATATCACAAGAAGTTAAATACACAAAGACAATCTGAATTCTCAGACCTGGTATTATCAGCCAGTTTTATTTATTCTCAGTTTGAACTTCCTACATCCCTTCAGGAGGCTGGTTTGGTTCCTTACTCCTACAACACGCATTGTCTCAGTACAAAGTCCCAGAAAAATTGCACTCTTCCTTTCCTTTCCTGGCTGTAGCAATTACCTTTTCTAGTGCTGGCTGTTGCACTGAAAACAATCACTGCTCCAAGAAGAAGGACCATTTACAGTATGGTCAATTGTACACTTTCGCCATGTGTTACAAGGCTGTGAGGCTTCTTCATTAAAGGAACACTCCTCTTACCTGTGACTTAGATTGAAACTCTTCACTCCCCTCTATCTTCTTTTTTCCATACCCCAATCTGCAATAGCTTTAATCAGCCCCTAACCAGACACCCAAATCTTGTTTGACCTTGCAATAGTCATTGCTACTTTGAAATTTCTGAACCCACCCGAAGACAATGGACAAGACAGCTGTGCAGGGTCACTGGGCAGAGCCCTGTACTCCTGCTTCTAAGGTAGATATCTAAAGCAGAGAGCTGGGATCACCTGAGAAGGTGTTTATCATTCTCTCCTGTATATAAAAAGTTTGTACAAGTAGACTAGTTTGGATTAGTTGCCTGACTTCTAGATAGCTAAAATCCAGGGAGATAAAATAACACACCTAGAGAAATTAATGGAACAAGACAGAGCAACTCTTGATTTCCACTATCCTGTTTTCTTGTAGGCTTCCTCAAGGAACAGGCACATACCCACAATGGAGTCCTGCAGCTGTCCCATACCTCTCTACAAACAGGTAGCTACTTTTTTTTCCTCCCCTTGCTGGGCTGGTGTTTCTGGCCTGTTTTCTGCAGAGCAGAGCTTGGGTCAAGGCTGGTGCAGGGTGCTTGGGGGCTCTCCCTCTGCTGGCCCAGTAACTGCCCTATGATCTGGAGCAGCTCCCTCTCTGTCTCAAAACGCTGCACAAATCCTCCACAGTCAGAGTGAAAATCACATATTATGTTATTCTTTCATTTACAAGTAACCAGGATAGCCAGAGCAAATGTTGATTGTAGTAATTTTGTACAAAATCTGTACACTGTTCAGCATGCAGGCACTAAAAATGCATAAATAATGCCCACATACTTGCTGTCCTGGACCAGCAGATAAATGCCTTGTAGCACACAAAAACCCCCAGATCTAAAACTCAGAAGGTAATGCATCTGGGACTGAGGAAATTATTTGGGAGCCTGTGAAGCCAGCTTAAACTGACTGTCCTTTCAATTTTAGGAGATGTGACTGACTTAAAGCCATCTTATGTTGTTTCTGCTGTGCTTGAGCACGTTAACTTTTAACTTCAGGCAACAAGAACAAATAAAAACACTGCAAGAATGGACTGGTGCAATGATTTTGGTATTGGCTCTTTCAGCTACAGCGATGCATCAAATTAGTATTAAAAAATCAAACAAAATTTCTATCACCACTCACCTGCCAGCTCACTCAGAAACGTATTTGATATGTTAGAATAAAACCTTTATGTCTTTTGTAAACTGGTAAACACTCAACAGTTGTGAAAGATGTCTTAGATGATGAAATATGGATTTAGAACCTAACCCAAAGCAGTTAGTTAAGAAAATAACTTTATTTAGACTCCATGTCTTTAAAGAAGCCCCATTTCAACAAAACATTAAACCTTGGTTTATGAGGCTTTGCTTGATAAGAGGCAGAATGCCTAATCCATTCCTGGTGGGAAATGTGACAGCATCAAGAGAAACACTTCTAAATGGATCTGTACAGGACCATAGGAGGTCAGACTTCATCTATAACATCCCCTGCCCTAAGGCAGGATCAGCTTTATGTGTCTTAGCCCTGATTTCTAACCAAGTTATTCTGAGAAATTATGAGCACTCAAAGTATATATCCTTGCTGTTTAAAAAAAAAAAATCCAAACTAAATTCTGAGGCTGTAGTTTGAAAGTACTATGTCTTGAACTATCAGTCACGGACAGGGAGAAAAACATTACTTCCTTCTTCTTTGCAACAAACTTTCATGTTCTTAGAGACTCTTCCCTGATTTGCCAAGAGTCTTATCATCTTTTCTGCACCAAAATAAGCACTACATCTCTCCTGCGATCTGCAGCCCAAGGGAAGAAAACACTCCAGTGACCAGGGCTGAGGAGTGCAGTCTTCATACAGTGTTTGCAAGGACATCCCACACTTACCGAGTCATCATCACCACCACTGAAAATTGCAGCTGCTCATCAGGCTGAATACCTGTGAGGTCAGTTTTGCACAAAGTCCCTTCTAGAATAACCTAGGCTGTAATTCTCTTGTTGCTTAGGAGAGTGCTGCCACATCTGTTCTTGAAATCTCAACACTTCTCATATAGCAAGAGAAAGGAATAAACACGTTTCATTTATGACGCAAACACTTGGGGGAGGGAACTGGTTTATTCAGTTTGGTGGATAAGAAATGCTTTTGAACAAAGAAACATTACTGAAGAATCCAGCAGTCATGGGTCCCACTTTAAGTAATGCTACTGTACAGTTGTTGCTCATGTTGGCAGTAGTGATGCCTTAGGGTTTTAGCTTTTATATTTTTCAGATTCTGCATTGCATTAATGTGTGTAACTCTGAACTCTCTACATAGAATGTTAGTTAGCTTTTCACATTTTAGTCAGACTAAACAATCCTTCCTGGGCCCGCAAAACCAAGGTCGCACTATCACAACTCAGGCCCATAAAGCACAAACAAAAAGTGGTTCGGGGGGACAGGCCGGAGGATTGTTACTTCATGACCTGAAGCTATGGTTGGATGATTAGCTTCCGATATGCTAATAGATCAAACCTATATCTGTCTAAAAAACTCATGTCTGCCGTCCATCTTGGGTTCATCTTGGGTGTAGTCTCTTGCTGAGGCTCCTGCACAGCCCGAGGTGTATCCTTTAAAGGCCTTTTAATAAATACCTACTTTATCCTCTTACTCTGTCTAGTCTCTGTTCCAGCTAGCCTCTTCAGGCATCAATAGTAGCAATCTATATTCAGATATATACGATTCCCTTGCAGAACATCACATATGTCAGGAGTCTTACCATTTTATCAGTGACTTTGCTTCTCACCACAGGACTTCGGTCAGCACCTTAGAGACGAAGTGAAAGATGTAAAAGGCTTTATAGTGGATACTTATGTGACACCAGTCTGTAGCGGACTATGTTTCTACATCCATCATTAATGAATGGCGCTTACCATAGAGTGGAAGACCTTATGCCCTATGTGTTTAAAAATCTGTTTATTGAGCAATTCTACCCATGTCATTACCCTTTTTGCTTTTAGAATCTCTATAGAAAATGATGCTGCACAATTCTAGAATCACTCATCACCAGTAGATAATAGTCTTAAACAATATTTAAACATTATTGGCTATAAAACACGAAAGCAGAAGAAGCTGCTCAGCACAATTAAAATTGTAGAATAAAGTGCCACAATTTCTGTAATCCATGGTAGAAAAATGATTATGTAGTATGAATCAATTGTACAACACGATTCATAGGAGAATTTCTAAAACTCAGAGAATAAAGCAGGCTATAAAAAAGGGAATCCTAGGCAAATAGGATATACTATGCAAGTAAAGGAGGAGCTCACTGCAGGATGTCCTGCTGCTTGAAATTGGCCTTATCAGCCTGAAAGAGATGCATTTTCAGAGCACCATTTGAAAAGAAAAAGTCGGGCCACTGGTGGTTTAATGCTACAGGCAATCAAGTTCCCATCTCTGGCAGAGGGAAGGAGAGTTGGTTTTAGCGGAAGTAAATGGTGCCACAGAGAGAAAAGGAGTCTGAAGGTCTGTGTCCTGTGAAGTTCAGGGGATGCTGTAGGACTGAAACCAGTGGTGCCGGAGCGTTCTGTAGGTGGTGGGTGCAATATGACGGTCACACAGCACTGCAGCAATGGGTTCGTAAATGGGAGGCTGCAGAAGGTGTTGGGACAAAGGCATGGGTAGGATGGTGGGAACATCAAGAATTTAGGAAGCCTGAGAAACAAGAGGAATAGAGAAAGAAAGATGTTTCTCTGGCCCTGTGAAAAAATGCCCATCTCCAAGAAGATACAGAAACTCACTGTTTGAAAAAAGTACTCTGCTGGACTGATTGGCTATGGCACCTACATCCTTTAGAACAGATCTTCCAGAAGGCCTAGGATAGAGGATATCAGTTCATATGCATGCTAAGTTTCTGTAAGACACCATGACACTGTAATTTGTAAGGTTCAATGTAACCCAGGTGTCCTGAAAGGCGGAATGGCTGTGAGACTGAACTAACAGACAAAGGCCAGAATCTCTAATTACATCCGATAACAATAAACACAGGCATGTATGTAGATAAAACATGGTAATGAGCAGAATATTTTAGAAAGCCTTCAAGGTATCTTTCATTAGGACTCTTTTTTTTCATTAGTGTATACCCAACCCTATGACTGATAAACACACGAAAAATCTTCAAGAATATTTTACTCACAAAGAATAAGTTATTTTGCATCTTTGAAATTAACTCCATTAGGGTCATCCAGGGACGATAGCATGTCCTCTTTTCAAGGATCAAATCTTCAATTTTATCTCTGCTCAACCCTGAAATTTCAGACCTTTAACCTATCTATAACACAAGATTGATTACTACTCATCCTACGTTCTGCACTGATGAAAAGAAGTGGGGGCCTATAGCAGAGGAAGGGGTCAGCCTTCATCTATGAGGCAGAAAAGAATGCTTTTCGGAAAGCAGAGGTCGTGAAAAAAATACAGAGGAGTGGAACTAGTGTACAGAGAGAGAGTTTAATAGTCAGGTGCCGGATGCTGGCAGCTTATCACACAGCTTCCCAAAGGCTACCATTAGCATGTATTTTCATCTGTGAGTATATATTAATGAAAAGTGTGAGTTTATACTTCCCGAGTCACTGCTGTGCATGAAAGCTGCTAGAATTGTGTTTCTCCAAAGCTGCCCCTGCCCACTCACTCTACCCTCCAGCCAGTGACTGAAATGATACACAAAAGTGTTTGCTCCACAAAAGCAGCTAGATGAGAGCATTCCACATGTGCTCGCTTTGCAGAACTAAACAGAAACACAATGGAAAAAAAACCCACCGTGTTTAAACTGAGTGTATTTCAGGCAGATAGGGACTCTAGCGCAGGGTTTAGTATGCAGACAAATCTGCAGTGTATGATCCACGGGGAAAAATTCAAGAAGCATACCTTATAGAGGGAGAGGTTTATAGAATTCTCAGTGCCCATGGTACTCTCATAAACACGCCGTCTTTTGTTCCTGCAGGGCTCCAAAGAATAATAAAAGAAAACACAAAGCAGAAGAGGCACCACTGAGTGAGTGCAACAGTGTTTTATTAATCCATGTGATTAATCCAGCATGCTGAGGAAGATTCTTTACAGAATCAAAACGTTCATGTTTTTTGATCCACATGGATTAAGGGAACACTGTGGCATTTGCTCAGTGGTGCTGCCTTCGCTTTGTGTTTTGGTTTTATTCTTTGGAGTCCAGCAGCAACAAAAGAGGGAGCATTTATATGAGTACAGCAGCATGGAGACTTGGATAACCTCCCCTCCCTTCCTGAAGGATGCTGCATGAATGTTTCTGAGGGCTACGTCTCTTGTTTGTGTCTACAGCCTGCCCTTCAGAAACTAAACCACTACCAAATAATAGAAGGCTGTTTCTGCAAATCCTGAATGACAGTCTTGTTGCTAAGTGAGCTTTCTATAAATCAGGCACATACCTGTGTAAAGTAACCAGACAATAATTAGAAACACTGGCTACATTCAAAATTTATGTTGGAGGGGAGGAAAAAACCACAACACAATTCAGCTGACTTCTTTTTGGCAAGGCAAAGGTTTCAGGCATCATACATGGGACCTGACAAAATACTTAAATCTGTGCTTAGCATTACAGCCAGATCCAGACTTAACTGCTGTGTATTTAACTTTTTTTGTGCTCAAATGCTTTGCTGTAGGGAGCCTGAATTTCTGCTTGTTTGAATTGAGAGTGACCTGCAACAGCAAGTTTGCTTGTAACTAAATCAGGAGTAAGGGACAACCCTTCAGCCTGACAAAAATTTCAGCATCTGATTTCTAGTAAGCCATCCCAATCACATTTAGAGGACCACTTATTTGCTAAGCACCTAGTAAAAAGCATAATAGAGTTTATAAACTCTATCCAGTATTGTAGCAGCTCATTTTCTATGGTAGTGTCTAAATTCTGCATTGCCATGCTCTAAAGCCATCGGTAGTCTCTATATCTAGTTCTGAATTTTACTTTCAGGCTTCTTTGTACACTCTTCTTTCACTTATGAATTGCTTCTTTCCTACCTCTTGGATCTAGCTTCTCCGTACAACTCCCTAATTTTGCTGGGTTAAATCAAGGTGAAGGTTTTCTTGGGAAATTGGCCCACTGTCATCCTTTTTATGCTCAGAATAATAGCAAAAAACTCCACATGCTATCAAATACAAAGGCTAACTTGACCGGACAGCACCAAGAGCAGTTCTGTTAACGTAGCTCTAAATAATAACATATAAATAATTATGCTCTTTGCAAAGTTCAGGTCTCTGGCAAAAGGCAAAACCTGGACAGAGGCATAAACCCTGCTTGAGATCTAGTCCCTCCTCCCAGGGAGCTCCAGTGTTTCTCAAAGAAATAGTCTCAATCTTTCCCCACTAGCCAAATAAAGTTTCCTCTGACATCTCTCAGAAGCAGCGTGAGTGTTTCAGCTGAAAGTGTTAAAAAGACAAGACTCTGTCTAAGGCTGACAGCAAATACAAAAAAAAATTAAACCGGAGAAGTTAAAATTTGGTAATGTGACCTTGTTGCCTTTCACCACTGATAACACAAGACTTTAAGAGTAGGACGTCCATACCTTTTAGTAATGAACAAAGATTATAAATTGCAGCAGCAATGTCTGATAACCAATATATCAACAAAACGTTTTCCCTCTTATTCTAGGTATTACACCTTATTTACACACTCCCATAGGTTGAAGTTAATTCATGCAAAAAATTGAAAACCATTCAGAATGCTCCAGCCTGTCTGTCTTCCCAATATTCTTCTTGATGACCATGCATCAACTGTTTTTCATATCTGACAGTTTTCTCCTTGTGTCAGACATTCAGCTTACAATCCATACATACAGGTAATCTGAGAACACTTTAATACATTATGAAAGCTATACAATCTTGCAACCTAACACAAAAAGCACATTTTCATCTTGCCCTACATATTACTGAAAATTTTATGCATAGGTCACACTTGCTCTGTCACTTTCAAAATGCACTTCAGAAGGTTCTCACATCTGTCAGTCTAGAAGACCTAAAAATCCAAATTTATCTTAAGGAAACAGCAGACTTGCTAAATCAATAAAGTTCTCTCCTGTTCTCAGCATATGTTTCCAAACACCTACTGCTAAGGATTTGACTCAGTCCCTGAATTTGAGCTTCTTATCACGACTTCCCTTATGAATCTCTGCCCTCTCTTGGCAATAATTTGAGATAAATGGTAGCCCTTAGTCTACCAGGAGAAATTTCCAAAGCACTTGGCATTTGGCCTCACACCAACTCTCCTTTGAAGCTGGAGACTATACAGAAAACCTCTTGCTCCCCACAGAGCAAACATTTGACCCTAGACTACTGGGAAGAAACAAACTGGACCTTCTGCTTTTCAGGGTAAGCTAAAAGGTTACACAGTCCCTCCTGCTGAGTCCTAACAACTCAAGGCAATATTCCTAAGTAGGTCCTGCATGCCAAGGTGTCGTCATGGCTCTTTCCAAGACACAGAATATGGTATTCATGGAAATCAGTATGGCATGTTTCTGGTGCACTTCCAGCCCATCTTGGAAAAAAAAATGGAATATTATGTCAGAGTCATACACAATGATGGAAAAGAGAAACCACATTGAAAGCTTTCTTCACCTGTGGACTGCACCATGGCAGGAGAAAAAGACCAACATTTTTACTTGCAAAAATTGTCTAGAAGGTGACTGTCTTTAAGAGATCAATATATACACAGTGTTATCCAAAAGTGGGAAGGTGGATGTGGAAAAGATGTAGATGATGTAACTGTAGGGAGAGTTAGTTTAGGAGAAATACAGCAGCCTCTTCACTCCTGAGAACTCTTGAAATGGAAATTGGACTGCTCTATTTCAATGCCACTGCCATCCACCAGGTGATCTGCTCTGGACTATGAGGAAGATTAAGTCAGATAATTGAAATAGTTCTCGTTACCATGAAAAAAAGTACTGGTATCTTCAGGCAAATTATAACTACAATTTTTTAAAAAGACGAGGGCTGGAAGAAAGCAATGGAATAAGCAACACATGATGCCTTTATACTACTAATAACAAGCAAGAAATAGAAATTCATTGCCATCGATTTTTTAGCCATTTGCAATTGCTGAAAACTTAAAAATTTGCATTTTTAATGCAAATTAAGGCATGCGATCTGATTCTACTGTATGTCTATGTCACCAGATGATGCTGCCACATACAATGCAAGAATAATTCTATCACACTAGTATAGTTATAGTTAATAATTCCTCTCCTCTTGAGTCTTGACACTAATCCCTGAAGGGTTTTGCATACAACACGTTTATGTGCCCACACATATTTTGGTGAGAAGGGTAATCTCCCCCAGGTTTGACTGTCCTGTTTAGCTAGATTGCCCTGGAACTCAGTGCTGAGCCCAGGACCACACAATGCCCTCAACAGCACCACAAATCCAGGGCCAGGCAGGGAACACTTCTCCTCTGTGAGTGCTCTATAAAGTGAAACATCAGTGAGATTACACACATCTCTCCGCATGTTGCATGAGACACTGTACTTCTACCCTGGACAAACAGCTCTGAAATGGAGGCGTAAGAAGTATTTTCCAGCAAATTCTGCCTTTTTAAAAGTCCAGGCAGAAGAGTTTATAAAGAGAAAGAAGATATAGCTATAGCTATAGATACAGATATAGATAGTTTTGATGCAGTTTGAAACTTAGACGGGTTTCTCCAGTCATCTTCACTTCTTGTTACCTCGCATTCATTTTCAAACAAATAACTTCAATTTCTTATTTTAAGGTGGGCTTTCTAAGGCTAAGCATCAGAAGCTGGGCAAGATAAGGCCCGCAGACTCCCACGAGCTACAGAGACCAATTAAACATCACAGCATGTTGACTGCTGGAGAATCTGTTTTGATTTATGCAGAGCTAATGTTTAGCAAATGCACACTAACCTGTGCATTTAACTTGGCATGTCAGCCCTCTTGTGTTTATAGCAGCTCTCACCGAGCCCTTCCCCCACAGCTTTAGGGCCAGAGTGAGCATCTGTGACCTTGACCAGTCCCCTGAGGATGCCAGACCTTCCACCTCCCCTCTACATCCCTCCATGTTTCTCAACTCTCTGGCTGTCAAGAGAGATGTCAATAACTGAAACAATTTTTTTGTCTACATTATGCATGCCAGCCCTACAATTTACAACCTGGGCACTTAATCCCAGCGTTTTGGATAAGCCAGGGAATCCTGGGAAAATGCAAGGGAGGAGATTTTGGCAGCAACAGGAGGTAAGGCTCATGGGAAGTTAGTGAGAAGAAGTAGCTCAGTGGGAGACATTCCTCCACCAGCCTCCAAAGCCAAGCCCTGGTCTTTGAGCCAGGGTCAGGACTTGCACTTCCTGCAGCTTCCAAGCTCCCAAGAGTCTGAACACCCACCTTTAGTACCCTTTTCTGCAGGCTGTCATTCTCAGTGCATTACATGTTCACAAACATTTCCATCACTTATTTGCATAGAAATTCCCTCTTCCCCTCTGGATTCCCAAATCCTGGCAAAGATGAAAAAAGCAAGTGCACCGAATATCAGCAAGGGGACTGACTTTGGAAACCTTAAACACTTTGCCACTCCAGCTCTCCATTAAAGAAGCACTCATACCTTCTGACACATTTAAGAGCCTTGCACAGGATCAAGAGTTTTACAGAGTAGAGGGTTATGCTCCTGCATAACTGAAACTCATAACCATTTGAAGGGTGGCATTGTAAATAGTACCTGCCTAATAAACCATGGAAGAAGAGAGAGAAGAGCAAAGTTGAACAGTGAAATGAGCAATCATTTCCATTCCACGAGTAAGTGCCTTCCTGTTTTACCAAATTGGCCTGCAGACTTCATAGTTTCCCTACACCTGTTTTCAGCATCTCTTTCTCATTCGTGCTCCACCACTGTGGATTAAAAAATTACAGATAAAAGGCTCAGTGAAGGTAAAGGTGGCATACGAATTTATGGCAGTGGATGAAACTCTCTTTTCATAATGCAAGAGGGGAAGGGGAAAATCAATGCAAAACAAAGATCCAAGACTTTCCAGCAAAGTGCAATCTCAAAAACTAAACCATTATTACTGGGAATAATGTTCCCAAGATTTCTTAATTGTCTAATTCAATATGAATGCTTCCTTGAGGGGAAAAGTTTATTTCCCCAAGTAGCCAAGTAGTGGATAGATCTGCTCTCCACATAGTGAAATGCAGATTTGACGCCTCCCCTACCAGCCCTCGCTGCAATCACTGCCAGGAGAACTCCACGCTTGCAAACCATGAGGAGGCAGTGGTCTGAGGGTCTCTGCAGGGGGCTGGGGACTCACTCTGCTGCTGAACAAATTTCTGCTTTTACTGTTTTTATTAGTCATAGTGATGATGTCCTAACAAATACTTTTAAGGATGAGAACGACTGCAAGCACCTCTCAGATCTAACCGTTCAGCTGATTTTGGTTTGTGTGATAAATGAACAGACCAGAACTATAGGACATGGAGGGTTAAGTGTGACTCATTGCAGAGAACGTGCCCTTTTCAATAACACCCCTCTTCTGGTCAACTAAAAGCAAGGCCTTGTATATTACACACAATCCACTTTTTAAACAAGGCAAACTCCCACACCGCAAAGATAGCAGAACAGTAAATATTGATTTACTTGGCTGATGGTACACCTCACGCCACACAGCCCACTCAAGCATCTGCTTGTTACCAAAAGCTATTCCCTTTGTAAAGGAAGAAAGAAAAGTGGCATTATGTGCTATCAGCTGTGGATTGCAAATATTTAAAAGAAATAAATTTCTCAGAATGAAAGGTACCTTCTTTTGATTAAAAAAAAAAAAAAACAAACAACTAACTATTTACTTTAGGTCTATACCCACTCCTAGCACCTGTACTTTTCAATTGTTGGCCTGCCAAGAACACTGCGGTTTTCTTCCTGGCTTTTCCCTTAAATAACTATTTATTATGCACAAAATATCTATTAAAGATGAACAATATTTTACTAGAAAAAGAAGGTAGCTTGAAAATGCTGCAGAAAATTCCAGCTATTCATATAAGGTTTATATGTGTTCGGGTACATTAACAAGAGCTACACATATATATGCTATGAAACAAAAAGCATTCACTAAATAAATCATTTTTGTATTCTTAATCTTCTGCTTTTTTGGTAGACTTAAATTTATGTTTTCCTAAAGTTACATTTTACTACAATAGTTACAATAAAAGTATATTTGCAGTTATATCAGAGTGCAGTTAGAGAGATCAGGTAGGATAAGATAATCTTTCTGGCTTTTTACGGAGAATAAAACCACTGCAAATTGAAAGATTGTATTTAGTGGTAGAAAAGGGGCTTCCAGGCCTCTAAACAAATAAAAAGAGCCAAATACAATGATTTCCCCTGTTATACATTAAAAAAAAAAAAGCTTTTAGTGCGTTAGAAGTTCAGAAAGAAGGAGCCAGTAAATACAGAGGATTAGAAAAAAAGACAAAGTCTCTAGCGTTTGGAAAGATAGAAACAGGCATTTGCCAAATGCATCTTAGAAGAAAGTCCTGCATACAAAGAACAAGGCTAGAGAACAATGTGTCATTACTTGGCCTAAACTATGGTATAGGGCTTCCTATGGGTCTCATTTTCTGCTTTATTAATTGGATAAAAGAATCATAATTCAATTACTTAACGATTTATTACAAAATACTTTGCCCACACAAGATTTTTCAGCGTGTATACACCATACTATTAGACTATCTACTATTACAGGCCCAGCATTTCAGATTTCATTAGTAAATAAAGCCAGGTTTATTTGTAATAAAGTTAAGCCCTTCCAACCACTGTCCATGGAAACCAGATTTTGAAATAATTCAGATTTGTGTTTCTGTTCTTTCTAATTAAGGGTAATATCGGGAAGGACAGACAGTGGGTAGCATTGTTCAAGCACCATGGATTTAAGCAAGAAAATCTGATTATCAGCTCATGTCAGAAGCCAAGCGATAATGCAGCTTAGCATTCGTTTGGGCTTTTGCTTTAGCCAAAAGATAATTACTGTTCGTTAAGTCTTACGTAAGTGTATCTAATATCTATGGTCCTAAAAATTATGAATAGTAAAAGCACACAATAGGCAAAGAAGAGTTATTGTATCTATTATTTACTTGGGCTGTTCCATCATGATAATTTTATTAGCCAGGAAAGTTAAAATTCATGTCAAACTATAATTTCTTAAAGGCCAAAAAGTTAAACATCAACTCTCATGCAAGTGACACCAGAAGTTACATTTTTTGATGAAGACACAAAAGCGGTATTAAAACGACCTCAGGCTCATTGCTGCAGGATCTGCTCTTTGGGCTGACTGTCTGCAGGGTGCCCAAAACTCTCTGCTCACACTAAAGTCAGCCTGGCTAACTTTTAAGTCTTGGAGCCTTCTGACAAAATGCTAATATTTCATCATAAAAGCTTGTGCTTTCCTGGGTATCACATCACTGACATGGTGCGTCAAATGAGCTCTGCCTCCTTATAACTTCTCATGTACTGCCTGCAGCAGATCTCACCTGAAGGAAGGAGCTGAATGGACACTCTCTCTCAACAGGTTGGAAGGGACTGGGGAAAAGAAAAACCTCCTTGGCCAGGAGGCACTGGCAGGATGGTGGGCACAGGCACTGCAGGCAGCAGAGCACCCTAGGGAGGAAGCTGGCAGCCACACCATCCCTGCTGGGGTCCCACAACAGGGGTCTATCTTTGACAGAGACGTCAGGAAATAAAGCAGCAGAGTACATATTTAGATGACTAAATAAGGAGGCTCAGCTGCCTAAACACCCTACTATAGAAGGCAAATTGTATCTGGCAGACAATCCAGAGCAGGTATCTGACTCAGATACTTGAAACTGCAGCAGCTGCTTTCTTAAAACCACCCTCTGCTGAGCACCTCTTGGGCATGAGCCCCTGGAGCCTCAGGGGTGACCTTGTGAGGAAGCAGCAGCAAGGACCCACCCATCTCACCAGGAAATAACAGGCCAGCTACCAAAGCTGGTCTGTAGAAATATGTTCTTCGAGACTTCAAAATGCCACTGAAAAATAGAAGAAAATTCACTAAAAAGCACAGACTTCCAAACCCGGAGCACAAGCCACCTGAAGAGCCAGGAGGTAGGTGCCTTGGACAAAGTCATTACTGACCATCTGTATTTATCACCAAACCCCTTCCTTAACTCAAACACAGCCTTTAGAGGAGTTGGCATTTACATGGCCAACAACGATTGCAAATTCTGTGTAGTGCTTTATGGTAGCATAAAGTCTTGATTAGGCCTGGTGTACACTGGAGGTGAGAAGGGAAGCAACAGCATGTGCGAGGAAAAAAAAGTCCCCTGGTGAAAGCATTTGACACCCAGATTAACACAGGAAAGTCCTTAAAAACTAGGGTATGTGTATAAAACACAGATAGCCTACACTGTTAGATTTACTTCTTTCAACTTCTGGCAGGGTCAGATCAGGGTGGAGACCCTATTGCAGAGCAATCTGCAGCCTTACACCCTTGCCTGTAGGGGATTCTCACTGAACTCATGGAAAGCTGAAGAGACTGATTGCTGAGGAGAACAACACCTTGATCCATTTGCCTGCTAAAAGGTAGGAAAAAAGAGTCTGCAAGACTAACAAGAAGGGTCTTCAAACTGGCTCTGCCCAGGGCCTGATTCAGTACATATAGTCACACCTGCTCAAAGTTACAATTCTGATCACTGTAATCATTACCATTGAAATAATAAATAAATTTTCCTAATGAAAGCAAAGCACAAGCAAACTGGAAGATTTCTATACCTGTAAAGCATGCTAAGAATTCATTTGAACAAGGTGATCAATCAGAAATGAAAGAAAAAAGGCAGCTTATTTGGTCCATCAGCCTCCTTGTTAATGACATGGAACAGCAACTAGAAGACAAAATAAATAGAGGAAAAGAAAAACTAGTTTGCCTATAAAGTAAGTCACTTAAAAAGATGCCATTTTCATTAATATTATAGTATCATGCAGGGAAAACAAAATAATCAGGCAATGAGAAACAGGTGTAACCATAAACCACCAACTTATGTTTATTTTTTATGTGTATATTTTATGGTTGACAGGGATCATTAGGATGACTTGTAATGACTTTCACCATAAGGCAGGGCACATCTTTTTAACTGAAATAAAGATTATTTTTGAAGGTTCTATTAGCTTATATTAATTTACACATGGTAGCTAAGTAATAATTAGTATGAGAAGGTAAACTGCAACGACCAGGGAGACCACTGCTGCTGGTAAAGATTAGCTCTTAAGCATGGAGGTTTTCAAGCACTTCTTCCTAGAAAGCATTACTTGGAGGTAAAGAGGAGTCTTCTCATTCAGGCAGACAGTTCACAGGACTCTTTGGCCCTGAAGATCCCAACTTCATACAGCTCTGAAGAAACGGCCCTCGTCCTCTTAAAACTCCAGCAAGGATGCTGGATGCTGGTGCCTCAGAGGTAATGGACAAAGCTAAGCCCAGTGTGGGACAGGCAGGGTGGGTATCACCCGTGTGGCTGCACTGGCCTTCCTCATGGTCCTGGTAACCGCATCCTGGAATCAGCACCCTCCAGTGCGTGAAGTTCAAAAATCACACCAGGCTTTTCAGTTTTAGTTTTCATCACCCTAATATCCAGAAACTTTTTATGGTTCCAAAGCCCACCACAAGATATAAATTTCCCATCTAAAATTGTAACACATCTCATTACTTTCACTATCTTCAAATATTTTTATAGTACCATTAAAAAGCTAACTGTTATTAATTAAAAAATACTTGCTCCAAAAATTGATTAAACATCTTTTTTCTTTCTCTTGCAAACACTTATTGCTATACGGTACCTCATTGTTTTCCCTCTTTGAATAAATGTCTTTAAAAAGCACAAATAAAGAGAATTAAATGCTATGTCAAACTCCTGGTACAGCGTGTTTAAACACCTGCTTCCCTTCATCAGTCCTTCATAACATTGTTAAACGATAATTATACATACTGATGAGTAACGAATCAAAATACTGTAATCTATCCTGAAAGGGGTTTTGCTAATAATACACATAGGCATTAATGGAATATTTAGACTGTTCTTGTTAGAGAAAACATACCTTTCTATACAGAGAAAGAAAAACACCAGGAGAACCTATCGCATTTTTCTCTCTACAGCTTACAAAACATCATACATCATCATACAAAACATGGGTTGCTACTCCTCCAGGATTTTAAATACAAAAAGAGGGATTTTGGGCTATTCCTGTGTCTTGGCTGGAATTATACATTGCAATTTGTTTCACAATTTTTGCAGCAGTAACTGTGGTTACTGGGACGGGAAGACCAGTGTGATGCTCTGCCCACAGGAGAGGGATGGTGCCACATTTCTACCCTTTGATTCAGCTCATGGCCATGACTGCTCAGTCCAGGGATTCAGGGCAAACAACACAGCTGCTCCAGTAAAACTGAAATAACTTTCATCTTCTACTCACCATTTCATTTTCTAACAGCCTTAAAAAAAGAGTCACAGCAGATTAATTTCTTCATATTTTATCTGAGCTTGACAAGTTGTATAGTTCTAGAGGAAAAAGGAGTCCCTTTAAAATGTTAAATGAGAAATTGGCAAATATTTTACTGCTATTTGCCAATATCCTCTGATTTCAAGGTTGTGGAGTTTGTTCTGCAGTTCTTAATAAAAATAATGCAAAAAACAAACTCTAGACATCTGTGATGAAAACATGTAAACTAGCATGCTGAAACCTTGCAGGCTGGCTGCCTTTCAGATCGTAGCTGAAATAATTCCCTTCAGAGCCAGCCGTGAATGGGAGAGTCTCAGTGCCTTAAATTTACCTGGCAGATGAATTGAAGTTGCTTATAGCTGGAGGGAAGATTACACAGTTTTACCACTGCGTGTCTTTTTTCCCCACCATCTATCCCCCTCACACCTTATAATATGTAATAGCCTCACACAATTCTAAACTGCAATTTCATCTCATTTTATCTTTAGAGGTGTGATTTTCCCTTGAAGTTTTCCACAGAAAATAAATAAACTATCATGGAGTTCATCACCCAAGAGTGGCTCCAGCAATGTGCTATTATCTTGTTCAGCAGCGTGTCTTAATCCACGCACCTTAAACCAATATAACTGCTTACACTGTTCAGAAGTAAACTTGACTGCTGGTTTTGTGCTGCATTTACACAAATTTCAGATGCTGAATCTGGTGTGCCAATGCACTTATGCATTGTTAGTCATGTTGGCTGTAGAAATCAGACAGCACTGATGGGATTCTCAAAACTTTCACTTAATTTAAAGCCAACACTAAGCATTTGCTTGAAATGCCACCCTGAGCCTAACTGAACGCCTAGGAAGCAATTTTAAAATCTGTGTCCATAGGAATTTAAGCAGGCAATCCAACAGGCCTAATTAGGTTTGTTGCTGTCATAGGTGTAAATGTGGAGCTACTTCTCAGAAGTCAGCAAAATTACACCAGGTCCCACCTGAATCCCGGGTACCTTCACTGCGGACAAAAAAGTTACAGATCACTGAACTATCTCAGGGTGTGAACACCAAGGTCATACTTAATAACCTTTCCAGTTGTTTGCAAAACAAAATGATAGAAGCAGAATAAATGTTGGGGTTTGCACACAAACAAAATCAGAAGTCATGGAAAATTTTCTCACTTAACTGGATAATCAAAAGAAAAGCATAAATACAGGATAAACATTGATATGTTAAGTATAGATACTAGAGAATCAGCATTGACTTCTTCCCCTTATTTTTGATTCTGCTATACCTATAGCAGTTTGGTTTTCTTTTTTTTTTTTAAATAATATGATTGCTGGTATATTTTATGTGGAAATGTTTCCCTAATTGCAATATTGATAAAAATCTTATAAAATAATATCAAATTATGCCTATTGTGTTATTAAATAAACAATTTCTCATATAGCTTTTTGTGAGTGAAAGCTAAATTGTAAAATTTCTCAGGAAGCCAAATATTATAGACTTCCAATATATTTTCTTTCTCCAACATAACATATTCCAGTTTAAAGTACTATCCTTTACTTAACTGATAAATTATTCAAAGTGAAGACTAGAGATTCTCTTGTTCATGTATATTAGCCCTTTCTTGAGCCTTTTCCATGACACCTATATTATCTCACAACAAAAGAGAGGCATCATGGAACAACAACATATCTTAGTCCTGTTCCTACTGAAATTAATGTAGGTTATAAAAGAAGTAGTAGATATGCCAGAGTATTAATTACTGAAAAATGTCCAATCATCCCATTGCTATAAATCTTGATAGAATACCATGCAACTTTACATCTGCAAATTACTTGGCAGCGGTTGGGGAAGAGAGGGGAATATGTTTTGGTGGTGTTCTCTTGTTTACTTATTTATTGAAATGAAGCCCCATATTTCTCTTTCTATTTCAGCAGCAGAAATTCCAGTGTTCCCATAGAGTTTTCATAGAAGTAGAAGAATAATAGCAGTGAGAAAGAGCACACAGGAAATTCTCACCTCAGTAACTTGCAGTCATCAGGAACACACAATTTTAAAAAAAAAGGTGATTAAGAAAAGGTGATAATAGCCTCTGTCCTGTGTAGCTATGCAGTACAAATTGAGTGTAAATTACTTACTTTGCCCCATGTATAATACTAAGAATGATGCAGCAAAATATTGGTCCGTGCTACAGAGCTCTGCCTGGCTAGTAACAGTGGCTAGGAGACATGGAAATAAATCATATTCTCTAACCATCACAAATGTACTAGCAAAATGTTTCCTACACACAAACCTACAGCAGCCGTACAGTATATGATAAAGCTGTCCTGAAGCTGTTCAGGCTGGTGTTTGAATTTGCTGGCAAACTCCCTTCCACTCGCTGGCAGACCTCTTGTCTCCACTAGAGGGTATTACCAGTATGTCTATACTGCCATAGGCACACCAGCACTGCCTCCACGCTTCCCTTTCTAGGCTCAGAATCTGCATCAAACCCAGCCAGTTTTGCCCATCATGGACCAGGCGCCTCTCCAGAGCTCTGCAGCCGGTCAGAGGGACCTTCCCGAGCTACTGGAGTACAGAGACGTGCACCAAGAGCCTGCAAGCTCCTGCACACCTTGGCCAGCAAGAAACTAATTATTTCTAGGTGCTTTAGAGAGCCAGGACCTCAACTATTAGGGCAGCCCTTCGGACCTCTACACACACAGGCTGCTGACTCCAGCAGCACGTTGCACACGTTGGGGCTGTAAGACCATGGGATTTACTTTCGTGTGTGCTCTGGGAGAGAAGATGAAACTTATATGTCTTCCTTTAAGAGCCATTTATAACAGAGGAAAACACAGTGTGAAGAAGCTGACACAAATGCTTGGATTATTTGTATTGCAGAGGAAAAAAAATTATGGTGACAGAAAGGCAAGTAGGGAATCTTCAATATACTGGGCAAATAAAAGCACGAGCCCACTGAAATAGTGATTTGTATTCATACAGGCAAATGTTGACTAGGCAATTCCTTAAGCTAAATTTTACCAGACCATCTCCTTTCCTCCCCCTTCCAGAGAGACTGCCATGATTTTCATAACTCCACAGCTTGACAAACAAGAACAGCCAAGATCTACCTTGTAAAACATTGCACAGAACACAAGTGTCGGTTCCTGCTCCAAAAACCTCACAGCCTAAATACACAGCAGAGGCAGAGAAAGGCCTGTGCCTGAGGTGAAGGAACACCAAAGCCAGGAGGCCAGGAACAACTACTGCACTGTCCAACCCTATTAAAAGAAATGTTAACAGCAGAGTTCACAAAGGTAGAGGAATAGCATCTTATGTGATGTTTCATCGACTGCTCCACCAGCTTTATTTCCTGACTACTTCTGCCCTAATGCAGAAAATTACTATAGCTTGGGACTCTTGTTGAGAAAAGAGAAAGAAAATAGAGCAACAATCCTGCCTCCTTCTTCTACAGTGTTGAGACACTTCACTGGATCATTATCTGAGGCCAGAGCAAGTCTTTTGGGTTACATGCAATCTTTAAAATCTTAGATGCTGTCATTGAGTGAGATGCATGTTACAGCTGAACAAAAGAAAAGAGATTGGGTCCCACTTTCCAGTTCACACAGACTCGAATAAACGAAAGCCAGCCAACAAGCTGGCTTTTGTTATTAGCACCATTAATAATCATATAATTATGCATAGTAAATTGATCATAATTACCTGTATTATTTTGGCACCATTGCTAAATATTGCTTCTAAGTGGAACAGCCCTAAACATCTCCAGCAAAGTTTCAATACTCATCCTCAGGGTAAAATACCACTTTCAAACCTAGAAACAAGCTGGATTCATCTACATTAAAGCAAATGCTCCCATTTGATGAGTAAAAATGGTTTTTAACATAACAGTAAACTGGATTTACATCACTTGAAGTCACTTTACATTTTCCTAATTTACTAGAGTAAAAAGGACTTTAGCTGCAATGAAAACAAGGTCTAGCACCTCTTCTGTTTCACAGTAATTCTCCATTGATACAGGAGAAGGTCTTTAGAAAGAGAGGTGAAGCACTTCTACACAGGCATAGCTGACATGGCCCCTGAGAGGGAATATGTAGAGATAACAGGTCTTGCGGTGGAGGTGAAGCTCAGATCAGAGCAGACTAAATATCAAAAATCTGATTCCTCTGATCCTGGTAGAATTTCACACATTTCCCATCTTTTAGTGCAGACCACATAAGAAGGCTATGCTGGGGAACATGCTTGGACACAGATGTTTTATTTCTGCCTGTGCAAGGCCAGCTGCCCACTGACAATTTGTCACCACGGCAGTGCCCCAAACTGGCACAGCAGCAGCAGCTGCAGCTCAGCTGGGTACCTGCACAAGGCAGCCTGTGTTCGGCACGAACCTGGGCTCAATACAAACAGCAATGCACAGTATTAGAGGGTGTGTCTCTCTGTTTAAAACACTGGCAGATTTAGGAAGGTGCCATAGCTGACCATGGTGGATCATTCCCCCAAGGCGCAATTAAGCACTGTTTCTTGAAACTAAGGCCCAAAGCACTGTCAGTTCTCACACAATGTGAGTGTGTACATATCTAAAGTACTGCATGTTGTGTCCCACAGGCAGACCCAGGCAGGCTAAATCCTTTCCATGACAGGGGAAAAAACATGGACAGAGTGTGTGGCCTGAGTTTGAAGAGTGTGGTGGTCACCACTGAAGGCTTACTCCTTTCACCATTCGTTGTAAATAGGAAAGAAATTAGGACAATTAGAACAGTTAAAATGTAAATGACAGAAATAGCTGAAAACCCTTTTTTCCCCCCAGTTCCTACTTGTTTAAACAAAGCCCTAACAAGCTACAATCAGAGGGGCCTGCAAATGGATCCATGGCAACAGAAAGCCTTGGCCTATGGCTACCATCTTCCCCAGCACACTGCCATTAATTTACCAGAGATACATGTACACATTTCAGGAAAAAATCACCAGGCTCAAGCTTCATTCACTGAAAAAGGAGATCATTAGCAAATGAAAGAAAAAATATAACAGGTCAGCAATTTCCTTGATGAACTCATCTATTTATTTTTATCTGAAAGAGAAAGATGAAATTATTCTTGTAATTTTTGGTCTTTGTACCTCTAGTGAAGAGAAAATTGCACCTATAAAGCTGATTTTGATTCTTACACAGCAGATGAATAATAAAATCAATGCTTCAACATCTATGTATTCCTAAAATATTCTTCACAGGGCATCTGAATAGCACATTAAACGCAGAAGGTGATAATACTAGAAATACTACTAGAGATTACGACAAACGAGGTTTTATTTGTTGTTGTTTTGTGTTGCTTTATAATCCTTGTGTGTGGAAAAGGGGTTATTTAATCAGTCAGAAGATCAAGAGCTATCCAACAGCATAAGAACACTTGTTCCAAGCCTGATCAGAACATAAATTCCTAAAACTGAGAACCACATGAGAAATGAAGTACATACAGAAAATAAGCAAAGCCATCTCCCACAGATATGATGGGAATTTTGGATATGCTGTATGCTACTGATGTAGAAATAGTGCTTGTTAAATAATGAGATAAAAAGCAGTTAACTTTGTGGGTGGAAAAGGGAGACTCTGTGGGAGACTATAGGTAGAGCACAGCGGTAAATGTCTCCAACCCATGACACTCCATTCACATGAGCTGTGCAACAAGGGACAGCCTGCACTGTATTTAATAAACAGCGTGGTTTACTTTTATTCTGGTTTTGCTGGCTCAGCACACCACTTCCAGAAGCAATTTATAAAGCAGATTTCAAAGATGTAACAGACCTAAGGAGGCTCTCAAGTGTCACAACAGAAATTTTAGCTGATGTTTTAGTCTTACCTCATGCAAGTTTGCAGTATAGCAGGGTGATCTGAGAGACAAAGCATGAGACTGCTCCATTTTATATTGGCTGATATTCTTGACCCTCTCAAAATAACCATAAATAAATAAATAAATAAATAAAATCAGATATTTGTGACTTAACTCGCTGTTATTCTCACAGAAGATTGAAGCCCTGTGTCAGTAATAATTGCTCACCTTTCCTTTTCCAGGCCAAACCCAGGAATCCATCATACATGTGTTCTAAAGCCATGCATGAAACGCTTGCCTTGGGGTACCACCATGCTCTTCCATGTTGCGTCTTCAAGCCGTTCCAAACTGTCTTTGCCTGATGAGCAATGCCAGCACATGCCTACATTCTGGCACTTTCATTAAAGTTCAGTCATGCAAAATGCTAAGCAGACAGAGAGGCGGCTGATCAAACCTGAGATGTCAGTAGAAGTTATTCAGAAGAACCCCACAGCACGTGTTTGACTTTCAACATATGATATACACCCTTGTGAATCACTCCGACAATAAGCACCGCTAATTACTCCTGCTAGAGATTGAAAAACACATGTAACACACTCAGCTGTGGTGCTGTTGTAGGACTCTAATCCTGACTGGGGTTACTACCAAACTACCAACATTAACTGGAAGGAGATAATGCCCTCTGATACAGCACTGCCACTTACATACTGTCACTAAGTAATAAATACGATTTACTCTCTTTCGTGGCAGAAATTCTCTCATTTCATGTTGTAATTTGTTTGACAGGAACATTATAAAGTTCAATTACATTTTAACTGTATTGTGTTTCTTTTTCTCTTTCAAATTATCCACGATGTCTGAAAAACAGCAGTCTGCAGAGTCACTCTGGGGATTCTTTTTCACACTATTCATAATCAGAGCAAATGTATTCTTTTAAGGTTTAGTTACTAATAAGGAGTCATTTCTTTATAACCGTAAAGAGCCGTTGTGGTTGGGGTGTCCAGCAGGACCATGTTCATCACCATTAGTGCTCAATCTGTTTGTGGAGTTCCTTAAAGGTCTAATAAGGCAAAACAGGAAGGCTGTTGATAGACATCAATGCAAAAATGAGTTCTCAGAAGAGCTATAGCTCCAGCTTTAATGCTTGTAGGATCTCCAGGCCTTCAGGTTACCATGGCAGAAGCAATAGCAAACAAAGATGAGCCAACACTTTATAAAACAAAAATATGAAATATAGCCCCGTTATTATGGATATATAACTTCAAATAGACAAATCTTTTCAGCAGGCAGTCCTTATAAAGCAAGGCAAGAGACATTATTGAATGTTATTTTTCTCTAAATATCTAGGAAAAAACACCACACATGCATGTAGATACACAGGTTTACATTTGGATAATCTAGCATAATCAGGGTTACTGAACCCTTCTAGGTCAAAAACATAACATTTTAAAACATTTCACTATAGCTAACCTCTAGGAATTGCTTCATCCATCAAAACACAACCACAGCTGGGGTGGGAGATGGCAACCATGCTAATGATTCAACACAGCATGCAACACTTAGAGACCACAAGTAAAAATGTACTGATCTGGGAGGGACAAAAGAATGCTGTTAGCTAGAAAGCGATTTGATCAGGGCAGGATCTGATATCTCTTCTAGGAGAAGTTTAAGTGGAATTTGAACTACAGAAAAAGTCAGGACCCAGATTTACCTTTGATTCAAAGAAGGTCTTTCCCAAAGCATATTTTCTGAAGGTCTCAGGTGATATCCAATATTCAGAGCAGGACTGTATTTCCATGCCCAGAACTACAATTAAGCAGATCACTTCCTAGAAGAATTCCACACAACATCAGCTATCAGAGCAGGGTTTACAGCTGTACAGAGGTATTCTTCCAATGCTGATTTAGAAGTTCATGGCAGCAGATCATCCTCATGGGGTGAGACAACACACAGCAGCTGAGGATCTGTGGTTTAAACCATTTAAGACCTGCTCATTTCCACTGATTTTTAACAGTACCTGAATATATAGATGCCTGTGAAATAGTACTTCCAGTCAAAATTTAGCTAGTATAAAACCTCACTGCTTTCAATTTGAGTGCTCATCTGTCTCGAACCTTAATTGCATGCAAAACTATGTGGAAACAGTAGAGTTTGCACTCATACTCTCACAATGAGAAATATGCTTTCTTATTAGAATAACTGCCTCAGTATGTGCCAGCTACAGATACTAATCCTGCATAATCATAATCATTAAGTTTGGAAAAGACGTCTAGGATCATCAAGTCTAACCATTAACTTTCTCATGACAATAGAAAGGCATCTAGGAATGATCTTCGTCACCTTGATTAGCATAAAGTGGTTTTAATAATATGAGAAGTCCTCCCAAGTCTACTAATCACAAACTTAGGATAAACTAGCAGTTACAGGTTGACTGTCTTTGTCAAATATCTTTAGCACTCCACCTAAAGAGAAAGCATCTGTAATACTGGAATGGTTGGGGGCTTTTGCAAAGTTTTGACCTCATCATGTTTCAGTTGGCCTAACACACAGGTATGATTTCTTTGTACATTAAAAAAGTATTGTAATCAACAAGGGAAAAAAAAACATACTTCAAAGTAACAAGTAGCTCAGATATTCATTACTAGCCATTAACCTGATTTTCTAATGAATACGACATTAGGCATTCATTAACAATCATTTGTGTTTATGTGGAACAGTGGCTGTATAATGAAGGTTGATAAATGAATAGAAATGAAACGAGGGAATTTTGGACACTTGTAAAGCAATTAACTTGGTTGGCATTAATTACATATTGAAAAGCTAAATCAAGTACATTTGGAAAGCCACTAGGATAGAGACACAGACCAAGGATAGATATAAAGACTAGATATAAAAGAAAAGCTTTATTTCTTTTAAATAAAGAAATACAGCCAGAAGTATGGTATTAATGACAAACAAAGTCCATTTCTAGCAAAAGAAATCAGATTGCAGCCTGCATGTTAATAACAATAAAAAAAAATCATGAAAAGCAAAACAATGAAGCCAATAAAATAACCCCTCACAGTTGACAATGAAGTGCAAACAGGTGGTGTACTAGAGGGTTAATGTTTTTGTTTCTTAAAGAAAGAGCCATACAAGTGCCCACACACTTGAATGTATGCTAATAAATGAAACCACCTAGCAAATTAGATGCTAGAAATGAGGGAATATGGAAGCTCATTTTACAGTTACCAGGACACATTCCCTCTAATGAGCTGGTAACCTGATCTTCCCAGGCAGTTTTGACAGCATCATTTCTGCAGGGTGGCCCCAACCCCAAAAACAGATGCTTTCCAGACCCTTTGCCTGCACAGAGACCTATTAACTACAAGGAAGGCGACACAGCCTCAGCAAACACTGTCTGCACATCTCTTTTGCAGTATCAAAGATCAGGGGGAAAAGGAGGAAAGAGAAGGCGGCAGAGCAAAAAATGGGGAAATTTTTGCTTAGCTGGGATTTGCTAAAGTGAATCTCTCTTAGCAGAGGAGAAGGGATCTCCCATGGCGTATTGCATTCCTTTCCCCAGTCTCTTCCACAGCCCACCCCACAGCTCTCAATAAACCAGTGTCATTTCACCTCCCATGGCAACACTCAGGACAATCCACAAGTGCAGGAGCTGCTGCCCTGTTCCTGGCTGCCCTGAGAGCTCACAGGGAGATCCTGTCCCACTGAGAAAGGACTGCCAGCAGAGCAGGACCTCAGCTGACAGAGAGTCTGTATGGTTTGATCCAGGCAATGAAGTCAGACACTGCAAAGGGAGGCCCTCTTGTGCTATGGCAGCAGGTAGAAGCTGATGAGAGCTACCCCTCTCTCAGAACATCAGTTCTCCTGTCAGAGAGCTGGGCCTTCTTCCCTGCCCAAACCGGTGACCTAAGTGACCTTCTTCCCAGCCATGCCACCTAAAAAAAGGAAAGGTGTTTTCTCTGCCTGTTGCTACTAGAGAAAAGCTAAAATTTTAACCTTGTCTCCATCAAAGACTCATGCAGACACTCAAACAACCTGAATTAGACCAAGAGACCTGTCAGTATTGTTTCCTGTTTCAAAAGGATTCTGCAATCATTAAGTACATAACACAGTTACATTTCCAAAAGTTATTAAGAGTCTTTCTCTCCAGTCAAATGTCCTGCCATTGGTTCCACTTACAAAATGCCAATCTGATCACACTTACAAAAGAATACAGAAGATTACTTATATCTGTGTATTTCTCCAACTAAAAGAGCTTTACACGCTTTACCTGGTAGCTGCTATCTAAATTCAGTCAGTGTTCTGGATTTATAACCTATACCATAAAAACTGCTTATTCTCTCCTGTGTTGCAAATGCATTCTCACAACAGAAGAACTAAATAAATCTTATTGTGCTCCAATTAATCTTGCTTAGGCTCACAGTCAAGCCTTGGTGGATACATGCATGGTTCGTATCAGAGACATGGTCTACTACAGATACATCACGAACTCTATAGGGAGAACATAATTTTGTTTACCTTGGACCACACTATGCATCAATAAGTAGGAGTAGTCTCATTGAAAATGAGCTTTAAACTTGCTCAGTGTGCTTTTCTTCCACTGCTCTGGTGCTTCGGTGCTAGCTGGGAACCCCAGTGAATTTTCAGAAAGACCCAGCACCGCTATAGGAAACCACAAATCCTTAACTAACATATGCTAACTTTTCTCCCCCGAACAAAAGCTGTATCTCTGTTGTCCCCTCAGCAGAAAACACCAATCAAAGGCAACTCTTTTCAGGAACAAATGTTAGCCAGGAACTTCAGTTGTGTTTAATTAAGTTCTTCCGAAAGAAACTGCATGCTGTGGCACTGAAAAGGTTATCAGAGGTCAGCTGCCTGCCATGACTTTGTGACCCCCAAAAGGCAAAATAAAAGATAGTGGTATCCCTGCTGGTAAGATTGGCTTCCGCATTTGTTTCCCTCCCTTTCTGCTTTAATTTAATAGCAATCAGCACAATATGGCTCCTTTTCGTCCAACAATGGGATGGGCAGAAGTTAGATTTACAGCACTGCAAGGGGGAAAGCAGGAGAGAGGGGAAGCACACTATGGCTCTTGATCTACAATAGGAACATCACTTTGATACCTATAAATAACTTGCAAACCTACTTAAGATTCATTACTGTCACAAGCTGACAGATGTGCACATTTTTGAAATTTAGTATTACCTTACAGAGCCTCTCAAAGACACCACTGTTAAGTCAAACAACTGACTTTTCAAATGAGAGAATTCAGATCCATGTTGAATATGTAATGTACTTGCAATACTTCTCTGAGCCACTATATGTAGAAGAGCTATCAAAATAGATGTACAAATCCACATTTAAACATCCACATTTAAAGCTCACAGAGTAAGTAAAACTGCTGAGGAGGTTGACACAACACTGTCAGCAACCTCCTCCAGGTGACTTTGGTCAGAGCAAAGGTTCCTACAGTCTCTGTGATTATCAAAGTGTACAGAAGAGACAGCATCTCTTCGGGATTTCTCCTGAAGTTTCCAAGAGAAAAGTCAGTATAATTCCAAAAATTCCAGAACATCAACTATTACACTGCTACCTTGATCATAACTTTACAGCATTCCATCAATATTAGTGAAATGGCCTCTGAAATTTATTTATGAGGTTAAGGTAAAATGGAGCTTTTCAGCCTTCAGATTTCGTTGTGTCATTTTAAAGTGCAAGAACTTTAGGCGTTAGAATCCATTTATGTTACTGGCTGAGAAGATGCAAGTTGAGTTGATTTTTTTTTTTTTTTAACTGTTTCCAATCTCTTCAGTTGCTGTCCCCCATGACTATTTCTCTGTCTCATTGCTGTCCAGCAAACTCCATTCTTTGAATATTTCCATCCTAGTAAACTTTTCAGGAGCTTCCTGCAGGGGCGGCATGGATGGCATCCGTAGCCTTGCTGATAGATGCTCCCATCACGTCACACCAAAGCCTGACCTTATCCAAGCCCATGTCAAAACTCACACAGAGTTTAGTGGAGACAGGGTTGATCACAGCTCTTTGCTCAAAATCAAGCTCTGCCTCTCTCCTTCTCCATCACCCTAGTCTGCTTTCTGAAATATGATCAACATAACCCTGCTCCTAAAGCCAAGGCAGCGCTTTAAAGGCTTGAAGCAAGAGGCAGTCTGAGCCCAGAGAGGGAGCCTGAGACCACGGCCACCACAAACATCCAAGCTGCTAACCCCTGCTTGTTCTTAGCAATTGAGACATTCATCAAAATAAAGAGAGATGATTCAACCCCTTTGTTGGGTCACATCCATTTTGGGTTGAGGAGAGGTCAAGTAACAGGAGGATAATTGGCTATGAAACTGCAAAATCTCCCACTGAAATCAGTACAGTTCAAGGTACATTAGGAACACAATGTGTTTCTACTGTGAATATTACCTTAATTTGTAACCTCAAGAAATACAGAAAATACGTTTTATACATTCTAAATGTAAATAATGTTGAATCACAGGTCATTACCATGCTAAGCAGCACAGAGCAGCAAGTTAGATATGTTATGGCAGAAGCCTGGGTTTTTTCTCAGTAAATCCCTTTAGCAGCAAAGTATTAGTGGTTTTGTTTGCCAGGTGAATTGCAAGAAATGCAATTGGTCTTCCAAGAAGGATTATCTCTGTACTGCACTGATGTGCAAAATTATTATTGATATCTGCATTAATTCCAGTTGCAAGATGAGCTTTGCTGTTCAGAAGCATACATTTTAAAGTCAACCGAAATTAGAAAACCAGATCCAAGATTAAAGTTATCAGAGATAAAAAGACACAAGCTACTGTTGGTTTTCTGTAGCAGGAATCAGTCCTGTTCCTCCCCTCTGCTTGAATTTTCTTCTCTGTTGAAACACTGTAGTCATGAGGCTTTAATCAATACACAAAGCAATTACTTTCTAAAGTAAAACAATCTTAGCTCAGCTAAAGGTAATGGAAAGCATACAGGCAGTTATTCGTGTCTAAATGCCAAGCTTCTGGTTTCACTTCCAGACAAATCCAGATGACAAGGATACAGTATTTGTTTTCCCTAGTAACACAAACTGGGATACCACAGCATATACTTTATCTGCGTATAGTCTCCTGTGTTTGTCCTCAGCTTGTTCCACACAATTCAGTAAAATACACAGACAAGTGCCACATCTGGATTTGTTACCTAGGCAGCAAATAAACTTTATCTGAAACCGCACAGCAAAATACACAGTTCGAATTTCGACTGGTGTAGTGTGTGCCTCGTTTATCAAATGAACGAGTAGAAAAACAAAATACAAATGAACAACAGCATCTCACTTAAAATGAAGTTGCACTGGCGATTTTCAACTTCAGTGCTTTATTTTTCTAGCTCTTACTTTCAGAAAACAATGAAATATTGAAGTGAGCACTGTAACACACCAATGTGACCACAGATTCCTGGCTCTACTCAGAGAACAAGGTAAAACCATCCACACAACAGCAATTATATTAGATTAACAGCAGAAATTTTGGTTCCATCTACTGTATCAAGTGTTTTTAATAAAAAGCACATTTTGAAAAAAAAAATAAGCAAACAAGTACAGCTCATCAGTCAGAAAAAATCCTAAGAAAGCCTGAACAGTCCTTCATATCTCTGTATAGTTCAGTAGAGGTTAAGAAAACACTTTTCATGTTTTTATGATACTGAATTTGAGGCTACTTTAAAGAAGTTTACAAACATCTCAGCCTTCAGAAGACTTAGAGACAATGAGTATCATCTTCTAGCTCACACTTACTCTGTTTCAAATAGATTTCTTTAGTATTACTTGTTTCAAACTATTTTTCTGAAACAAATGACCAAGCTGCCATATTGAGCCACTGGTCAGATTAGGATTTTTCTTGTCTCTCTGAAAATAACACTTCTTTCCTCTTTCCTGTAATAGGAAGCCATTTATACTTCAGATATAAAGCAGATTACGTGGTCTAATTTCTGTGAGAAAGTAAAACGTGTTTGCTGGTGCTTCAAAGGATTGCATAAGTGTATCTTAACCTTCTGTGCTGTAGCTCAAGACATGATGCCCAAAATCTTCAGAGAGAGGAGGTACAGTGGCAGGGGGAAGCTTACCTGGTTATTATCCATTTAACGCTAGTGTAAGCCAAGTGGTTTTTCACAGGTATTTTCAGGTATGAGCTCATCACGTAAATTATAAACCAAAGGAGGAATGTACACTCCTGAGATCTCCTGAGAAAGCCAATAAATGTGATTATAGGCATAAAGGCTGGCTGTTCAAAAGATAAATAACAGTAAGACTTGAACTAATATTTTGTAGAGGAGTAGATCAAAGTTGTCCAGTGTATGAAAGTTCGAGATACCATTACTGTTTGTGGTTCGTAAAGAAATAGGAACACGTGGAAAACAGACTAGCATTAGTCACAGATGCTGGCAGTAAATCTTGATTTCTTAGACCTCTCAGGCTTTTACACTATCTTTCCAAGGACAGTAAAACAACCAAATCTCATTGCTGAGATTATCTAGGATAAACTCCGTCATCCCTGGAGCAGCATTCAAGAGAGTAAGGGAGAAAGGGAGGGTTACATCTTATTAATAAAGCAGCTTACATCACCTCAGATCATTTTGCCAAGTGGAAAATTTAACTGTGTAAGAAAGAGATGCAATTATAGACCTATTAGCCTTGAGTCTGAATCTGCAAAGGATATGTGCAACCCCATCCATACCAAGAATGGTCCCAATGTCCAAGTAAACGAATCCAGCTTTAAACACATGCATAAAATCTGGTCATATGCAGGATCCCTGGCAATCACAGCTATCTCTACTGCAGAAAAGGATATTGGTGAGGGCACCAGAATTATATTGGTATAGCCTTAGAGACCAGGCTTCCTTTCACACCTCAGGCACACTGTCCCTTTCCTGTTTTTACTCCAAAGTCTTCTCTGAAGAGTCAAAGTCAAATCCAGAACCCTCCCGAAGGGCATGGGTGAGACAGACCAGTACCACAGAGCTCCTGAATGCCAGTGCCACCTATGGAAGGAGGAGGCAGAGGAACTAGTGTCCCCTTTTGAAGAGCTGGCAGGTTTGCATGGCTTCCAGGTAAACTGTGTGTGGGGGAGAGACCAGGACCTCAAACATCCAAATTCCTGGACTCCATTAGTCACCAAAACTATGCAAGTCCAGAAGGAACGTCACACCCGTCAGCTACATAGTCTGTCACCCACGATGACTGCGTTCACAAACTAGCAGGCCCCACTTTTTTTCTGCCAAGTTTTACCCAACTGACAAGATGTTTTTTCAAATTTTCTTGCTTTAGTATGTTTGACCTTGGAAACCCTGCTTCAGCAGAACTCCTACCCATCCACTAAGGGCAGGGCAGAGAAAACAAAACATGTTCCCTACTACAGCATTTAAAATTCAAATACACAGGAGCAAAATATTTCAGAATAAATCCTTTGAAAAGGTAGAGAAATAGCACAAAAAGAAGCAAAAAGTGTCTAGATATGTTATGAAAAGAAAATTATAAGAGTCCACAAAGTATAAATTACTTGTAATTACATTATAGTAATAGTCCATATCCAGCTCCTTATAAATAAATATGCAACTTTCTGAATGTCAAGCTTTGGAACATAAATTTTGAAGTCCTGGGATATGAGACCATTGTTAACTGCAGAAGAAATAATGACTGATTTAAATCAGCACATTTCTGTCACCCTTAGCAGAGTCATGCTTCTGTGAGAATCTGCTATAAAACTTCAGTTTGAATATTAACACAAGTGAATCCTGGGCAGAGAGCAGCCCCTGGGCTGCTTCAACAATGCCATGCAATTTGATGGCTGGAGTCTACACTGTGGGCTTCAAATCCCTCCTCCATCAAAGTGGAGCTTGAACTGCACTACCTCAGCTCACTGCTTGAGAAAATCTCTTCTCCTTCGGGGAAGGAAGATAAATTTTGTATCCTTTTTGCTTACTGTAGTCAAGATGTAATCATGCTCAACTATGATATTAAATAACATGAAGTATTCTGTACTAGGAAAAATCCTATAAATAACATACATTCTTTTCCAATATATTCATATTACAATTTTCATTCAAACTAGATATTTCTTCTGTCATCTTTTGTCCATGCTCTTTAATCAGAAACAATTGAAATTATGAGTTTCTATGCTTACAAAAAACAAAACTTTACAAAGTTTGTTCAGGATGACATCAAGAACAAAACAGAATACAAGCACCAACTGAGCAAGATAGCATGGAAACAGTAAGTGTATATTTAAAACAATTTTGCTACACCTGTAATGTTGATCACAGGCCATTGCAGGTGGGGTTCTCCAAAATGCTCTGTGTTGGTCCAGTTTTCAGTAGACTAGCACAGACTGCTCTGTAAGACACAGTCAGAAGTTATCTAAGATGATGGAAAGCATTGCCATCACTGGCTGATCCTTTCTCCTGACCATAAGAGAAGCAAGAATTGAACAGGAGTTCAATGAGATCAACACACATATCTTCAACTTCACTTAGTTTCTAAAATAAATCCTTGCCTTTCTATGTAGAAGTAAAATGGTTGTTTCTAACAAAAAAAAAGTTATAAATTGCAGCTGAAAAGGACTGGTTGTGATCAGTCCACAGTAAATGAGAAGATGCTTCCCTTACTCCTCCCTACCACTCCCTCCCCATCCCTTTTATCATGATGGTTTGGGATTAGTTTAACAGAAGTTTTGAGGATTCTTACCTTCTCACCCTAGGCATAACAGGAAAAATCTTGATTTCTTTTTTTTTTTTTTAATCAAAATATTTTTAGCTGCTTTTCTCTTTTATTGGTCAGTCTTTTGAACAGCAGATCCTCCCTGATAACCTGTGGCCACTTTCCTTGGCTTTTCTCGGAGTGACTGCAGGTGGAGGGACACCAGAAGCATGACAAGAGGACTCCACCCCAAAACAGATGGGCAACAACTGTGCACCCTATGTGGAGACTCTGAAATGGTTGCTCTCCCAGGTAGGACTGCAGACCCTCTATGACAACAAGGAGCCTCATCCAAGGAACACCTTACACTGAAACCTAGAGCCACAAGGCTTAGCAAGTGTCAGGTGAAATCTCTGCTAAAAAAACAAGACAGCCTAACGCTCAAATAGGTCTTAAGCCTAAAGCTACAATATACCTCATGATGTGAGCAGTAGCTGAGTATAAATCACATTCAGATTCTTAGCCCTGTAGCCAACAGATTACAACAGAGACACAGTTTACAATGGCTGGACTCCATGATCTAAAATGTCCTTTCAAACCTACATGAATCAATGCTTCTATGGCTATTCTGATTACTGGCACCCACTCTTCCTGTGTTGTTTTCAATTATTTTTCTTCAGGAACTTCTGAATTTAATCTCAATGAATGATAAAAAATTTGTTGGTTTTGATAGCATCAGGTGTTCATTCCTCCTTTTTTCTTTCCTTTTCCAAATAGCTTTGTACAATAGCCATTCCTGGGCAGTATTTATGCTGCTTTTATTCTCTGCCTGAAAGTGGAAAGGATGCTTTGGGCTTCTGGTTTTGCTCATAATTTCACATTTGGCAAAGTTTGTTCAAATCCCTTTAAAACCTCTAAGCCTATCTGCAAGTCAAAAAGGTACAGCTTCAGAAGGCGAAAGAAATAAATCTCTTTGAAATGCTAATGGGGTGGAACACTTTCTGCCATTTCAAGAAATAATCTATCCTTTTGGAAAATTTGTAAGGGAGTTTGCTCTAATGAAGATATTTTAATTTATGACATGCCATTATAGTTCAGTGAAAACAATATTGCCCTGTCACAGCCTTGTTCCTTGTGTTGTGAAAATAGAAACGCCGTTATGAGAGAGAAACTGCTGCTTTTAGAAATTCACGGTGTTTCACCAGCTTTGTTGAAGATGAACAAAGCCCTGAGCTCTGTGTAGATGGCTAAAAGGTGCAGTTTTCTTTTACAGTGACACTTCAGTTACTTTGCTTTAGGCATTTTTAAAGTGGGGGAAACAGCGTCTAGCATGTGTCTGTCAAGAGCCTTGAGGAACTGGAATGAAAATACAGACAGACAGTACAACACTTGGTATTGTACCAGCCACCACACACCTGATGAAAAGCCTACCTAGCACCGGGTTAGGTCTGGTGACAGAGGAAAGATGCTATGCCCAAATATCGCTCGTTGCACTAAGATATGGATCTGGGAACATGAGACCGAAAAAAAAGAAACGTTCAAAAGAAAAATAAAACAATGCTGCTAAAATAGGCCTGATTATGTGGGTCACTAAGTACTGTGTATTTCCCCTGTAGCATTTCATAGTCGTTACTGTTGCCAGGGGAAGCTTGATCCTCTCATTATGTATGTTTGTCTTTCACATCAGAGCTCCTCTCTTTCTTTCCCTGCCCTGGCACTGTAACAGAAATAAAAATAAGGAATGAACCCCCATTATTACCCAAATACCTACAAAGCAGAGGGAGTGACCCTGGCAGGTCGTCAGGTCAGCCCCCTCATCATTGATGCACTTGCTCCAGCAGACCCCTGCCTTTTGTCACGGGGTCAAAGCCAAGACCTCTGCTGAGTGTCCTCAGTGAAGAATTAACAAGTGTGACAATTTGCGGTCCCTCCTCCCCCAGCCCCCAGTCCTGCCTGTGTGAATGCTGTAAATAGAGACATCTGGATGGAGGCCTTTCACTGCAGTAATTGAAAATGAACATGGATCAAGTTCTGGCCTGTTGTATTCATAAATCTTCAGGCTTAATTACATTAAAGGGAAATCTAGGGCCCGGCTCTATGGAAACAGCAGATCCTATCGGGCTCTCAGATCGTGAATCTTTAAGATAAGTGTTTTTCCTCTCTTCAGGACAGTCAGATGAGAAATTTTGATTCGGTCATTCCAGCGTCAGAAACCCGTCAAAGGTCTATAATTGTTCTTTGTGTTTTACTTTTCCTTCGTACGTGACACGTTTCCAGCAGTGGGGAGCTGGAGGACTTGGACGTGTGAGGCACCAGGCTGCCGTCATGCCCGGTATTCAGGCACTTGGTCTTGGAGGGTCAAAAACACCCTCCATGTGGAAATTTAGTAGAGGAAAAACATAGAGCTAGCTCAGTCTGACAGACCTCACTCACACAGAGGCCTTGGTCCTGCTTCCCAGTGAAGAGCTGGAGCATGATATGCAAATGGAGTCTGCAGTTCTGCTTGCTCCCTTCAAAAAGAAAATGGATTTTAAGCTCAGGGAAAACTCTCGATACATCTGTCTTTTGAAAACTTAGCTGCACTTGAAGGAACAAACTGATATTCTGTAAAAGCAATAAGCAAAAAATTAGCGGCGGAAGAGCAAAATGTTTGGATTTCGAAAGAAGCTCCTAGTTGTTAAGAACTGGTTGTTTCACAAAAGCATTGATGCTTTCAGCAGCATTTCTGTCTCTGAAATGAGCTGCCATCAGTTACAAACTTCATAGAGAGTTTGTATGAGGCAGGTTTTCAATGCAGCAGAAGCTTTGATTAAAAGAACACCCAAAATGGAATAAAGACACATAAGAGGCAAGAGATTTTTATGTGAAGGAAGGGTTTTCCAAAATGCTACCCAGAAAAAGGGCTGCTGCAGACAGACCTCTAATTAAATTCTGCAGGAACTAATTTGATAGCATATAAGTTGACTGCTGTCTCCACAGCCACCAGACAATGACACTGATCCACAATACGGCCGTGTAAAACTGACCCCTCCTGCTCATTGCAAGACCAGTGGGCTAATATGGCATAGCAAATAAAGAAATCTTATGTCTTGGCTTTCATAAGCACTGTGAATGGTGCTGTGTGGTTTATCTGTGAGTATTTTCAAGAAAAAGAAATTACCATCCACTAGGAAAAAATAATCCAACCATCTCAAAACCAGCATGAATGCTCAAGACACTTCTATGAAAAGAAACGAAAAAAAACCAAACCACAAAACCAACTGACTTCCCAATCGCAACTTTGCTTCCATTAAATTTCAGCCTGAATGAACTTCTATATCACAATTAAAAATTTTCTGTTAATAATAGTAGGGTGAGTTCCATGCAGAATCCCAAATTCAGTTCTCAGTGCCCATGGCTGCAGTTTCCCTCTAACCACAGGGGTTTCTCCACTCCACTCCTTGCAGTTCAGAACTTTGGAGAAGTAAGTGGCAGTAGATAGCAAGCAGGTCCTCCAAAACAACAGCTTGTCCTGTCTGTCAGCTTAGGGGCATATTTCAAAAAAATAAAATTCATAAAAGATATCTCCTGAACTGGCAACAAGAGTAACCCATCCTCTTTAACAAATCTTGACTTTTTTCCAGGACTTGTACAAACTGCTGTGGCAGAGAACTATCAATAATGTTTGCTCTGCAGGAGGAGAGTGGGGTTAGTCACAGCCTTTGAAGAACTACTGCTCCAGCAACAAGTGGTTTTGCTGTCAGCATTTGCCATTGTATTGACAGAAAGGGCAGGGTAATGACTCAAGGATTATTTATGTGAAACCCAGAGCCAGCAGCACTGTAAGTCAAGGGAAGAGGGAAAGCTCAGAGTCTGAATGAGCAGGGACACAATTTCTGTTAGCAGGTTCAGGGGCTGTGCTGGAGATCCAGAACTGCAGGCTTCCACCTGAGTTCATGCATGCATTTCCCAACAGCTCGGAAGGGTGACAACACTGCCAAATAATTCATGTTGCAGTGAGACCAGTCCTCCTCTCTGCAAGGCTTTCTTGTCTGACAGGTTTACTCAAGTTCCTCCTTCCTACTCAACTTCTACAGCCACTCTGCTGCTGGATTCTACATTTCCCCTGTGTCTTAATTGTAGTTTTAATTGTTGAACCATTTAGGTGTAATCCATTTTATAGATGCCCTTCTGTCATACATCTGAAAGAAACTCCAGATTCTAGACCCCCTTTCTGTTGCATTTACTACCATGAAATAAGAACCACTGGCAGTAAAATTAGCAAAGTACAGAACATAATCCTGGGGGGTTTAACCACCCACCTTGTTAAGAGCATTTGGAAGATACCAGAGTTGTTTTCAGATGTGATACATCTTTCCCAGTTCTGAAACTTCCAAGCCATGCTCGTTATCAGGGCTAATTCCTACTACGCCTGGTCTCATATCCTGTCCTGTGCCCTCTTTCTCACTGACCGAGTAAGAATTCAGCCCCTGTGCCACAGAGCTGCTCCTCTGACATGGGCTCAGACAAGCCTGGAGGGTGGTACTGAAATATGCTGTGGAATGCCCTGCTCCTGCAAATGCTTTGAAAGGAAAGTAAATTAGCAACTTTACATTCCTCTTCTTCCTGGCAAGGAGCAGGCAAATGAAGCAAATTAATAATTAATTAATTAAACTAACATTATTATTTTATTCCTGCTCATAACTAATCAATGTCTGTCTGGTTGCTTTCAGAGCTAGTCGGCTTCTATCAAGGTATTTTATCGACTTTAAATTATTAAACACACGATAGAAAGCAGCCATTGTGCACACGTACTGCAGCATTTTGTACCCTTCATGCTGCCTGCACTGTTGCTGACTGTGAGTTCATTAAAGAAGGTAAATTGGTGACTTTTTATTCCCTCTTTTATTGTACTACATGGCAAAGAACTTCTATGAACCAGGAGACATTCTTCCTCCACAATTTTATTTAAGGCCCGTGGGGTCTGGGTGCCTAGCTGTCAGTGACATCTTTGACAATATCAGTTTATGTCACCTGTTTTGGTAAACACAAAAACAAACACAGAATCACAGAATGGGTAAGGTTTGAAGGGACCACAGTGGGTCATTCGGTCCAACCTTCCTGCTCAAGCAGGGTCAGCGTAGAGAACACAGAACTGCATCCAACCTGTTCTTCAGTATCTTCAGTGAAGCAATGCCTCAAAAGTTTAAAATAGGATGTATTGTCCAGAAATAATGAATGGTAATACTAAAGTCCATTAAAAATAGTTACCTTTTCAACAGGCAACCTGTAAAGAAAACCCAGTTGTAGCAGTAAAATTTGATACAACTTTTGTTTACTTTCATTCTTTACCAGTGCTAAATGTACAGCTGTTGATGGATACTACCATGTATAATTCAGGTGAAGAACCATCAATAATATGATGGATACTAACGGAAACCATCTGTTCCATCATGCTCTACAGATCCAACCAGCTAAAAGTCACACCAGGAAGGGAGGATTTAATCTCTCTAAGAATCCCAGTTTCCCTACACTCTCAGATGTCCCGTATACCTGTTCACATTCCAGTTACCACATATATCTATTCACTCCTACCCTCACAGCCAACTACTTTGCAAGCAGAAATTACCGGGGTTCTAAAGCCACAGTGGTAACAACCTTTGCTCAAACTTAAGCCAGTGCTTTGGCCAGAGCAGTTTCTGCATGGCATATTCGTGCTGGAACAGATCCATTTGAATGGAAGAATATTTCAATATTTAGAATATTTGGGATGAAAATACCACCCCTTTTGTGGTGGGCCAGCATCAAACCTTAGTAGAAAAAGTCTTCAGAGGGAACATGAAATTGCATCCTAAATTCATGGGAAGCCTCTGTAAAGAGTTCTGTGAATGCTGATGCATAAAACCATGTAGCACAAAATCGTTAGGAAGTGATTCCATCTGCATGTTTGACACTGACATTTCTTTTACAAGTTTCTTCTCCTTTTGACTCTACAGACTTCACAGTCTGGCACAGCAGGCATAAAAGTAAAGATTCTTTATGTTGTAGTTGTATCACGCCTTTAACATCACACAAATTGAACATATCTGTTGCAAGCCCAGAAACCTTGAGAGATAAAGTTCAGAGCAGTGACATAGTTAATTTCTCTGTGACTGTACTGCCTGAAATTTTACGTATCTATAGTTTGTATGTAAACTCTACATATATATAGTCCAAGAACATTTGAAGTTTCAGGAAAACTTACTACGGCCAAAACCCAGAACCCTCTTCCATTGCAAGGAGGCCTCACAGTGTCTCTGCATATGCTGAAAAGATGCAGTGACAGCTGGCAAGGTCATTGTAAATGAGGGAAAAAGAGAGTCTTGTCTCCATTACCAAATGGCAGCAACTAATCACTGTCACATCATGATGTGGTTCAGGACAGTCCACAGGTTTATTGTGGCCATTAACCTATTCAAATATTCTACTTGAGGAGAAAAAAAGTCTGGGGCCCAGTCTGGTTCCTTAGATCTTCAGCAGTAATTTCAACAAAGCTACTGTAAAACATCACACATCAGATTACCTCTATACAAAACAAATACAGTGAGGAAAACCAGAATTTGAATATACAGTATATTAATGGCTACAGCCCCCACATAGGATGTTTTATGCTGTGAGCAATGCAAAACAGCTTTTGCAGCTTGTGCTGAAACAGGGAAAGTCACCAGGCAATGTCTGAGGCTCTGCAAGCTCACACCCCACCCCACCCCACAGCAATCTGCTCATGCCACCACACTTTCAGGGTGATAGTACTTTATGGCCACCTCCCTATAGTGCAAATAATTACCCCAGAGCAGAGAAAGGGTAAAACACATTGAAGGAAGGAAGGAGAGGAATTGCTCGTTTCCTCCCATTTTGGAGTTAAAGACCTTTGTCATGTGTTTACATTATCCTGACAATAGGGGATTGATTCCCACACTGATTTTCTTATGGGCTGTCAACATTGTTGAGAATTATACATAAGCAGTGAATAGTTTCTCTATCCACCACTGTTTAAGTGAGTCTCATGAAATCAAAAATATGTTAAATTAAAGCCATACAGGTTTTTTATTGGTTTGGTTTAGTTTGAGGTTTTTTCCTCAAGGAAATGAACTTCATGAATGTAAGACAAAACAATATTCCAATGGGCATATGCCTACACTGCATGAGGCTGACACTCTTCACACACTGCATGCAGCCACTACCCTACCTAGAATAAAACCTTATCTAGGAGCTAGACAGCAGGACAACTCATAGGTGAACATCACACAAACCTTTAGACACAGAAAAGTTCCTAACACTGTTTAATCAACACTCTGTGGTGGTCAGACACAGTGGGAAGTCTCTGCACCTTTGCGGTATGGGGCAAAACAGTTTCTCCTCAAGGATAACTCAGAAAAGGAAGAAGGTCAGGGCACAAGACTGAGTTTCAGAAACTATGGCTTAAAATTGCTGTTGGCAGGGCCCTCTGTGTGACCTTTGGAGATGGCATCAGCTTTGCCTGATAACCCAGCTTTACTAAGTGCAGATGCACTCCCAGTGTAGGGTCAACCACCGAGCTCAGATACTCAGTGGGGCCAGGAGGGGTAGCCTGGGAATCAGCACATGTGAACCTCTTTAGGTGGGTTTATTCCAGCAGTTTGTACTGCTATAACATCACCACTAGCAGTACCTAAACTACCTATTGTACATCCAGTTGATCCATGTTCACATGTCCTTCACAAGGACTTTCAGCTCTTGAAGAGGCACCAAGACCATTTACACAAGGAACTTGGGTGCCTCGGTTTGCCCTCCCAGAACCTGCACAGCTGAAGAAGCCGTGCTTCTGACACTGGGCTTCAGACCTTTATGTCAACCTGTCAAAAACTAGCTCTGTGATGCGCCTCATACTGGAAACTAGAGGAAAAAAAATGCTACATTAAATGCTTGTCTAGTGTATGATCACTTTAAAAGCTCAATGTCACTGCAAATTTTTGTGGTACCTATTTCCGTAAAGATGAGGTCTCAGATGACCTTCTGAGTGCTCTAGCAATTGTTAAAATAATGATCTTTTGCAATAACCAAAGTAGCTATCTCATGGACAAATGGAGCCCTTGTGCTCTTCTTAAGATGATGTCTTAGAAAAGTATGCAGCATAGAAGAAATTTCCAGGAAAATACCTATGAAAATCGGAGTAATACTTCCTTTCTTCTAAACTGATCAAGTCGAAGAAATAGATGCAAATAATTTATCAGTATATGAACCCAAACTGTCCTGTATGATATGCAGGGTATTGCAGACACTTAACACATCTGCCACTCTATAGCTGCATTTTATTTAGCGCTCTGGAAGTACAAATGCTTGCCCACTAGTGGAACCACATAGTTTCCAAAAGCTGTCTTCCATTGAGAGGACAATTGTTTTCTATAGAGATGAGAAACAAATACCCATGACCCATGTCACCTTGCCCCAGCAGGCTTTTGCTGCGGCTTCCTCTGTGCAAATACAACAAAGTCTGGCAGCAGTCAATCCTGCCAGCCCACACTGAGCCACCACAGAGTGCAGAGCTATTTACCCTTCCTATTAATCTGTCAGTGTTCTAGTCAAACACGTAAAACAATATGGTGTGTGCATATCTTGACTGGTCATTGCTAAGTTACTGAGGAGCAACATGAATGAGTGGAAAACCATGCAACAAACTATAACACTAGATTTTTAAGGTATGGAATATTGGAGTTTTCAATTGTCAGCACGAAGGAAGCAGCCATGGTGTTCGTAGCATGGTGACAATAATGCACAAGCCAGAAACTATAGCCAGTCTGCCTCTTTCAGCTTACAATAAACGGGTCCTGTTTGTTTTGCTCAGATGCAGATTTAATCCTAACCCTTTCATAGGCTCTGTGCAGTCAGGAAACAATTAGGCAACTTGGGATCCTGTCCCTCCGTTTACTTCACACAACCAGACTGCTGCCACAGTGCAGAAACCAATGACTGCAGTTACCAGGGACGTGGCAGAGCTAGATTTTGAAGCATTTGGAAGTTAAAACACTGTTAAGGTACAAACTCTGTTAGAGAAACCCTGTTGAATCTAAAAGCTGTGTAGTGGATTATGCCATTGCATCCGCTCCAGCACTCCTTACTCAGATATACTCAGCTCACTGGTAGCAATCCTTGCCCAGGAGAGCACCTTTAAGAACGAGTCAGTACAAGCTGTCAGGCTGCTGAGCCAAGAACCTTCCTTGCCCTTCTCAAAGCAATAATCTTATTTGATGATGTTTTAAGGCCCTGTTAGAGCTGAAAATTCACACCGCCTGCTAGCTCTTTAATCTGTTTCCTAGCCATGAACAAAAGAAAGAGTGTGCATATGAGAAAGCAGAAACAGAGGATATAGGTCAAAGAGTATATTCTGAGTGTCAGGAAGACTTTATCTCAAAGAGAATAATCTTTCCACTGTCAGCAAACTCCCTAAAGCCAAACAGAACTGCAAAAAAGCATGACTACAGACACTGCAAAACTAAATGACAGTACAAATAACAGTATTGAGCTATTTTCAAACACCTTGACTCATTCTTTGCTTTATGGTCAAGAAAGTTCTACTTTGGCACTGCTGGAAAAGAAGATAAATTTTGCTTACATGCATCAGCACATATATAAATATACGTGTCTGAAGGTATTTGTAGATATAACAAATTATACCAAGCAATTTATAATGAACAAAGGCACATTACAGATTCACTGCTGCAACCATTTCCATAGTTTTATACTTTCAACTAGTCCTATCAACTTCAGTAATTATTTATATATGAAGGTATTCAGATGGATAACCCAGAAAGGTTTTGGCCTCATGGTTTCACTTTTGATTGGTAATAGCAGGACTATACAAAGCTGTATAGCACTCCTGGATAAGGCTGCAGACTAGTGATTTACAAAGCGATAAATTGCAATAATTAATTATGTTGTAATTGTCCTAGCCAGTACCCGTTTGAATATGAGGTTCATTGTCTGATCAGCTTCAAGTTGACCAAAATAGGCCATAGTATACATCTCTTTGGACTTCTGAGAGATGAGCAGTTCAAAGATGTCCAAAAAAGTGTCTGGAACAGATCCAAAGGCAAAGAAAATATCTTAATCTCAGTCCACGCTCAAGCAACAACTAACGGAGCATACAGAAAGCAGATCTACCCCATGCAATCAAGCTATCAGTCTCAAGTTCTTACAGGCAAAATATCACCCTACTAGTAAATCATTGCTAGTCACACTGAACTTATTTAACCCCATTATCACAAAGGGCAGGTAAGCACATCAGCATTCCAAGAGGAGACAGAGAACAAGAGTTCTGCTGGTAACACAATTAAGGTGCTAAAATCCTGGACTGCACATGGCACTCTTAAGTCTTTAAACTTGCAAGGAAAATGCCAATTATTCACAACCCTGTTGTGGCAAAGCCCACACAAACTGGGAACAGAGATAGCTCCTCTGTCCCATCTGCTGCTCTGTGCTAAGATCTAGGATTGATGATGTTATTGGGATGATATAGGATTGACGTTGTTGCATCAGTGCACCAAGACAGAATCAAGTTTTCACAAAATATCCCAAGCCTTGTCCTAAACAAAAAATTTTGGTTGTAACAGATTCTAAGATAAGCACACCTAACTCGCACCAGGACAGGAACGCATGGATGTATATTTGATTTGAAATTCCCAGATGTGATACACTTACTGTTCTGGTTAGACTTCCTGAAAGGGGTAAAAGCTCACAGAATCAGAGTAATGTGGCCCTGCACAGCCATTTCAACAACGTTTTAAATGAGCCAAAGCTCCTCGAGGTCAACAGAAAAATTCATTGTCCTTTGATTCAACTCTACAGTTAAAGTCTATCTAAGGAGCAAAAAACCATTTATTCCTGTCGTCTTAATACAAAAGATAACTACTAGAAAAGGAGGAGTTTTGCACTAGGAAACAATGTTCCAAACTACTTTAAACTGTAAGTTTAATAGGATAAGCCAGACCCCTGCAAGATTAAATTGCAGCTCTAAAACTTTCATACTACATTCTTCTCATGCAGGGTTCTTCAGGATTCTTAGATAAAACCAAAAAGCTTCAAACCATCTTAAAAAAAATTAAAAGAGAGAGAAAAAAAAAGAAAAAAGTTCTCCATTTTTACTAAAGCATACTCATATTGTTTAGGGAACAGAGAAGATTATTTCATTTATTAAGATAAAGTAGATCATATTGTTCAGTTCAACCCTTACCACAGTGGTTTCCAACTTATTTCAGTTTGCAGGAAAGCTGTACAGAGGAGCTGCAGATATCAGGCTAGTGATCTTAAAATGCCAAGCATTAGTTTACTTTTGTGGATCCCTCAGAAATGCAACTCTCTATCAAGTAATACCAAAACCTGGTATGCGTGTACCAGTTCAAAAAGTTATACTTGAGTCCATAGACCACCCAGTGAAACAAGACGTCATAGTTCAAGGCACTGAGGACTGTCACGTGACAAATGAGTGGCCACCTTTCCCGATTAATGCCCTTGAATAAATGCCAGACCAATCTCCAAACAAAAGATGCAGCAATCTTCTCTGCTTCAAACACACCATATTTTAATCAACTAAGCTGCATGCACAGTGACATTTATAATTGAAAAAGGGTAGGAAGAGGTAGGATGGAGTCTGGAGGGCACTGAAGAATTTTTTCTTTCCTTTTTTAAACAAAGTACTTAGCAACAGAAACAATCAAGACAATGAATGTTGGGTTTTTATAACTTTACCAAAATAAAAGGTTTTGGTAAATTTAAGACTGAGGGAATACTAACAAATTTAATCCATAAGGAAAAACTGGGGACAGAAAAGGGGCATGGTGAAGGACATAGAGAATCATAAGTTATATTAATTTTTTCAAATGCAGAAAAGTCTGCTTCATACAAAATTTTAATTTTGTGACGTAATGAACCACTTTGGCTGTTCTGGAGGGAGAAGAGGTTTCTCTTTGGGCAGAGGTCTCCTGGATGCTAATAACGATGTCCCTTACAAGTTTTTAAAGAAAATAGCTGCTTACTCTGACACGAACAGAGGTGTTCACCCCAGGAAGTACTGGGAACCTGGCTCACAATACACCTACTGGAATGAGGAATCTTGGGGTGCAGAGATGTCCTCTTCACCAACCCGAAAGTCAGTGAAGCCAGGGGGCCTTTTTTATATGTCTTCTTAATGATATTTTGTTAGTTTATTGCAACATTGAAGAGGAAGATAAATGTCGTTCTAACAGTCTAACAGTCATATTTAACTAGTTTCCAGTATCCAGAAAGTCTAGACAGTGATACTGAGCCCTTGGGCTGAGCTGTGTGTGTAAGGATGCTCCTTGGACTTCAGGGTAGGCCCTGGCTTCACAGGCCATGAGGACTTGGTAGCCATTTCAGGGACATGCTTCGGAAGGAATAACAGGCTCTTGGTTCCTGCAGGACTGTCACAGAGCAGTACTCATAACCTGCCAGATCACTAGGCTGAACCTTCCATTTCTCTTTTCATCTCATTTCTTAGTTTCCCATGCTCAGCGTCCTCTAAATTCTGGCACTTCTATTCAATAATATTTCTGTGGCTTTTCTAAATTCCACAGTCTCAGACTAGTTTAAAAAACCACCATTGTGCACAATTGTGACATGCAGGATAATTTGAAAACAGTGTCTTGCCTTGCTATTTATATATATTTTTTTGTTTGTGTCTTCTACAGCTTCCTCTTTGAAAACTACAGGTGTTTGCAGGCATAATGTTCCCAGTGCTGTAGAAAAGAGTTTACTGTGAGGAGCCTTTTCTTTGCCACTTGTCCTGAACCTGTTTGCAAAGTGCTACATGCGTTCTACCGATCACCATAAAAATCAAGGAACAAGAAGTCCTCTGTAAGCCTGCCCAGCAGCACCACTATGACATTGGTTGCGACAGCTTTGTGACCCTGCATTGTTTTTCATTCATTCACAAGCTTCTTTCTTTGCTTTTCTTTTTTTTTCTTTTTTTCTCTTATAAAAAAGAGAAGAGTGAAGCCTTTATAGGCATTTTTATCTACTGTAAAAAAAAGTGTGTGTGTGCTGGCATAATAGATTAAAAAAAAAAACAACACGAAGTGACAGCTACTTTGGAGACAGCTCTGTGGAGTTACAGTAGTTATAGTTTACAAAACCACCTGCAAATAAGTGCAGATACCATAGCAAACTGCCCCTTAGGATTTCTTTTTTCTTTCTCCTTACATGCTCCTACTTTTTCTTTATTTTCAAGTTCCCTCTTGCTATTCTAAGCCTGCAGTTGGCAATGAATTTATGTGACAGCTATGAAGCTTGTATTAAAATTGTGAATAGTGGCTAACAGTGCTCGAGCCCTCGGTGTTTAGCATCTTCACACAGCAGTGAATGCAGGCTGAGGCTGCTGAAAGGGAGGGAAGCAGGGCGGGAGGCAGGCGGAGGGCCTGGGCTCTCTCTCTTGTTTATCTGTACACCAGTGTCTGAGGGGGGGCACATGACGGAAGGAGCAAGATGCGAGTGCCAGGGCTCCTTCTCATGCCCATGGCACTGCATGCTGGAGGAGAAAGGACAAGACGTGAGCACCAAGAGAGACTGGGGATGTTTCTGACTGTTTGTCTGTTGAAGAAAGGCGTGGAGTCAAGGAGAGGAAGAGACAGGGACAGGGATTGAAAGGCATCAGTTTTTGCTTCCATTTAAACACGTTTGAGCAGACTGAAGGAGTTGTGACCACAGGCACGGTACAGGAGAGGACAGCAAATGGAGAGGGAGTCCCTGGCACTCTCCTGCACAGGGCAGGTGGGAACAAATTAGTCATCTCCCTGGCCTATTTTATACATGCACATAAACAAGGTTAAGGGGGCAAAAGGAAGAGGAAGAGAGAGGTGCCCAATGAGGCAGTGAGGGATGTTGTGCCTCAGTGGGTCGGGCTGGGGCAGACAGGCCTCACAGCATCCTCACCCCTGTGCTGAATGCGAAAAAGGGCAGGAGGGAGAAGAGTTCGAGGGAGACAAGGCTGAAGGGTCTTGGGGTGTAGGGAAATGGTGGACACCCTTTGGCCCTCCCCTCCTTGCAGCAAGATTTCGGTAGGAGAAGAAACAGAGCCGGAGCTGGGTGAGCAGGGTGAAGGCTTGCACTCCTCTCTCCCCAGAACTGCTGGAAGGCCATGATGACAGGGCAGGGGGCGAGCCGGGGGGCTGGGGGTGTTATTAGCGGAGAAACCTCAAGACTGAAGTTGGAAGCCGAAGAAGATAAAAGGAGCAATATGATCAATATGGTTTCATTGTTGAGCCCCGCTTACCTCGGCGGGAGACCATCTGCTCCCTGTCAATGCATCACCTGCTTGTCTGGCCTGTTGGCCGGGCAACGCGGGCGGGGGGATTAAGGGGGCAGGGGGGACCGGGGGCCCAGCCAGGGGCTGCTGCCCCGTGCTGGGGCAGGCTCACCCAGGGTAGGTGGGAAGCCAAGCGGGCTCTGCTGTTTCCAGAGAAGGGCATAAAACAAATGCAGCCTTTCTAGCCAGCAGGGCGGTTTCAGGAAGGCCTTTCCTGTCCCTGGAAGTCAGCATTTTGCTGCACGCGCTGGATTTAGGGATGCATGAATGAGCCCGCCACAATGGGCACCCGGGGAAGAAAGGGCAGCCAAGGGGTCCCCACAAAGCCAGGCACTTTGCTGCCACAGTCACAGAAAGAAAACAAGGCACAGTGCTCTCAAATTCCCTCAAACCCAGAAGAAAATTTGCTGTGGAAGAAGATCTTGAAATAGCACTAATATTTTGTTATTTTAATGCCACCACAAAATCAGGGCATTTACATCGGTTGAATGTAAGGGAGGGAAACAACAAAAAACTCTTAGATGTTGTACAGCAATGAATGCAAATAAGGTGTTGAGTTTGTGCATGTGACACAAAATTATTTGATTTTTTGATAATTTTGGACACGTTTGATATTAAATACCAACCACTTAATAAGCAGATAAATTACAGCTCCCTGGACCCCAGAGTAGGCAATTTCTAAGCACTTAACCAATCCCTCAGAAACTGTCAGAGGAGACGAAATGTTGCAAGTGTGGTACCTTCGGTTTTGGCAGGTGCATGAGGGTGGGGCTACCTCCTTCTCCTCCCTGCATGGGCCGTGGGGACATCTCTACACCAGCTGCATGAGCACACTGTTCTGTGCTGTACATAACTGTGCTTACCGGAGGGAGGAGGGTGTACATCCGTACATGGAGATTCATGTACATACATATGCGCATGTTTGCACCTACACACTCCCACACGCATCATCCTCTCACGAGACCTTGCATCTGCTTTACCCACAGCACCATTGCCAAAGCAGTGCCTGCTCTCTGTGTTTTATAGCTGCATCGCAGCCAGCCCCAAAGCTCACAGTGATCACTGTGTTCAGGCATTTGGTTTCAAACCTCATCGGTGAAGCAGCTTGTCCCAAAAGCAGGCTGAGGTTCTTCACCCATTGGAATCACTGAAGAGCCACGTGGAGTTACACTTCTAAGTCAACAACACCAGTATTTTAGGACAACATCACACTCTATTGCCTAATAAACAAATTGGCAAAACCCTTGGCAATTCTTAGTGGTCTGCTGAGTTTCTTGTTAGCCTTTTTTTTAACTTTTCTAGCCCCAGACAGGAGGTCCAGGTAGTGATGAGGGGTTTATAAACAGGAGTGCAAGAGAAGCCAAGTTAAACTCTCAGCCCTGCAGAGTTTTCCTCTCTACAAATCGCTCCTCAGGGAGCAGATTTCTCAGATGAAGACCTAGAAGCAACATTCATTACAAAAAACTGTATTTGGATATTGTCATGCCTGGCAAAGCTATAACCAAGCAGACATAAGCAACAATTTTGGTTTAGAAATACCTCCTCTTACACAGAGCAAGTAAATTTTCTATCGACTTGATGAACACAGGCAGTAAATGACTTTAGGTCACACCTAACAGACCTCACTGCTTGCATGAATCAATAAGAAGAAACCAGACTCTTAAAGATGGGATTTTTTTTCTCAGAATATTATTCTTTTAACTGCCATATAGTTCAGAGCAATCCTCATGGGAGGAGTATGGAGTATTTGAATTCTGGATTTAGCTTGCATTTGAAATTCTGTATTTCTAAGCCAACAAAAGGTTGCTGCATCAATTATAAACAAATGTGGAAGAAATTGAAAGCATCACTTCTAGAAAAACTAAAAATCAATAGATGTATAACTAATACTGAGAAACAAAGGTAAAGGACACATCTCATGATGTTGTCTAAAGTAAAACTTTTGCAGTCTCCTTAGCCAAACTATTAAGGAAGTTGTTTGTATTTCCAGTGCTAGGTTGTTTTCCCATTTTTTTCCAGAAAGAGTATTTCAATTAATTCATTGTCTACAATTCAAGAAGCAAAGCATCAGAACAAGAAAACTAAAGAAACATCCTGGTTTATACGAATAAAGAGTTTCTGTTACTTCTTCATTCTCTTAGGAAGAGATTTACTAAGGCATTTAGAAGTCTCCATCCAGTAGGATGTGATGTCCTGAACATCTTTTCCAGTCTGAACCTTGAAATTCAGTACTTCAAGATGTAGCCTGCACAAGGGGAAAAAAGTGAACACTTCTGTGGACATTTCTGTGAATAAGTTAGCAAACCCTGGCACCTTGAGGAAAGCCAGCATTCTATGAAATGAACGTGACATGCATTAGATAACATAAACAAAGGTTCACTGTTTAAACCATAAGTCGTCACAGAATTCCCAAATCAAAGCTGGAAGGGACCTTCTTAGATCACCTGGCCCAAACCTCTGCTTGAGCAGGTTGCTCAGCAATGTGTCCAGATGGGGCTGAGTATCTTCACAGACAAACTCCACAGCCTCTCTTGAGTAACTCCCCTACAATAACAACAACAACAACAAGTATCTCCTTGTGTTCAGATGGACTTTCATGTGCTTCAGTTTGTACACATTGTCTCTTGTCCTGCCATCAGGCTCAGCAGGACATCCTGCTGATAGCACCAGCTACAAAACAGGAATTATCCCATATTTCCTTCTGAAAATGTAGACTTATTCACCTTTATCAGGAGTTTAATTGTTTATACTAAATTAGAATTCAGGGCCCCATGTAATGCCAGTTCTCCCTTGGATACTATTATCAGACAATCTCTGAAAAGAAAGGCGACTGACCCAAACAAGTTTGTAGTATCTAAAGCAGTAGACCTTAAAGAAAAAGAACAAATACTGAAATGGTCAACAGAAACAGATGCAGGTAACATCGGTAAGATTTCTTGGTTGTTCTAACCAGATGTGTGCAGGTTGTCACCCATGTGAATTAATGATCACTTGCTCTCAGCTAGTATTTTCAACAAAGTAAAGGTTGAGTGATGACCTGGAACAATCAGCAGCAGCAGTAGCAGATAAATTGTAGCTGGGGATGGACAAACCATTTGTCTTCATTGAATAAAACAAAGGGGACATAAGGTGGTTTTGAAAAGTAGCCCAGATACAAGAAATACGGGTGTTGCAGAAGACAAAGTGAAAATAAGAAACAAAATCAGGATATTAAACTTGGAGAAACTTGGAGAAATTATTCCAACATGATGGTGATATTCTCTACGTGATGCAAAAGAAACACCTAAGCAGGTACACTGTATGAGGCAGGCATTCAGGAAGTTACAGAAGTCAAATTAATCTGCAGGTGAAGGCCTGGGTAAAAGTTTCAGCAGTGTGGACTGGAAAGAGTAGCCTGTCTCCATGAGACACAGCAGAGAGCTACCACAGACAGAGTTAGATATAGCAGAAGCAACCCGGCTGTGCTAAAGCCATGGGCAGAAAGTTTCTCTTTAAATTGGGGTTCCTTTTCATCAGAGGAAAAGAAAGCCTTTCTTGTGGAGGTCATGTAGTCACACAGGTTTGCAGGAAGTCCTTTCAGCTGGGATTGCCTATAGATATCACCATTTTATGCAATCATTTTTTCCTAACCCACATCATGCAAAAGCCATATTCTATGCATGCAATGCCAGGTAGCAAATTTTAGTGAGATCTCTAGAGATAACCAGGGACTAGCAACAGTACATCCTGCATTCCTCTATTAATTGGAGCCTGAATGAGCAGAGACTTCAAAAAATCCTTCTTAAAATACATGAGGATCATGGATACTTTATACCATGTTGTAGTGCTTAGTCTCTAGAGAGGAGAAAATTTTTCTCCCAGCCATATTCCGTACTCTCCACTATTGGGTTCTGCCACTCATTATGGCTATTTAGGGTTTCCAAGCAAAGTCGCTGAACAACAGGTTTCAGGGATATATTTGGCCATTTTACATCTTTAGCTGTTTTCCAGCAGATACCAATGATATGTAGGTTAGATCTTTGTTTGCTCTGCTGTGGAATTTACCAGAATGGGTCCACTGTGTTCACACATAGGTGAAAACTGAGCAACATCTAAAAGCCAAAGTATGTCACTATGGTGCAGGCAGCAGTTCTGAAACTACACGTCACAATAATATTTCTTTTTTTTAATCCCAGGGACCACAGCTACAGTCCTGATCAACTCTGTATGGGATAGGCTATCCTTATTCTCAAAACCAGTTCCATCCCCGCCACTATCATTTCTTGGAAGTTTGTTGTTTATAAGTTCCATACAATTATCTATAAAATCACTAATAAATCCAGGAAATGAAAAAAAAAAATTCATTTTTTCTAACCACCACACCACAAAAACACTGTGGTGTTTATTCTCATTTGCACTCAAAAGATCCACCTGTAAGTAATAGATAAAGCACATGATACCAAAGGCCTTTTTTTAACAGTTTAATTTCTAAAAATTAAGCATTGGAAAGATAACAGCTTGTCCATGTAGAAGCTAACCTACTGTTCCTTGTGACAGATCTGTGCTGTCACACTCTTACTGCCTTTACTCCGGTCAAGGATTAGCAATAATTAATTTTGGGTGGGGAAAAAAGGATTATTAATTTTATGTAAGTGATGGTTCAAACTGTACTAGGATATGGGGAGGGGAGCCTGGAATTTATTCTTCTTTTTGCAAAAATTACCTATGGTCGACAAGCAGAAAGCAGAGCAACCTCGTGTCCCCGAGTGACTTTAGTCTAATATGCCAGTGCTGCCTCTGCTCTGACTGGAGCCACGAGCATGCAAGCTGAGATGGTATGAAACTCTTTCACATAGGAAAATCTGCCAGCACAGGTAAATAAAAATATTTGGACTGAGCTTAGTCATGAGGAAAAATGACTTTGAAAGACGTTGAGGCAGATAATTAGGTGGTAATGAATGGAGAGCTGCACTTGGAATTCCACTCCAGCACACTGGGGGTGAGTACGGGCGGGATGCGGAGCTGGGTCTCTGCGCTCCTGCCATGCATCACTGAGGCCATACACAGCATGGCCTCAAGTTGATTATTGCTGCTCTCCAAGAGGTTGTCAAAATATGTAAACTGTCAGCAGGACACACACTTTTAATAAAACTGCCAATTCTCCAGTGATATTTTTCAGTTATGAATAGAGCATCCTTACATATAACATGTGCATGTGAGCAAGAGAGCATGTAAAACACTGCAGCAGCATTCCCAGAAAACAGCATTTTCATTACAAGTAGGCAAATTGGATGTTTATGTAGACTAACATGCTCCATGCTGTCTGTTACATGACAATGAGATGAATTATTGTGAACTGACAAACACACTGTATTTGCTATGTGGGTCTGATGTTTCATACTGTCAGCCAGGCCCTCAATTTTTTCAACACACGTCTTAACTCATTGTTTTGGGTGAGAACATACAATCCCCATTCAATATTTCTTGTGTGTCTGTGTGACAGAGAATGGATGAGACTGCAACATCAATGTTTTAATGTACCAAATCATAATACTCAGTGTGCCCCAGAACTCTGGATTCACTTGACATCCTCTCCTGTCTTTCTCTAGGAGAAGAGGTGTAAATGGAGCCCAGCTGGTCTACAATGCCTGTGAAAATATCTGGAGATGTAAGGATAGAGCTGATATAAGCATGTCTTGTATGGCCTGTGTCCCATTTCAAAATGAACACAAGCACTTTTAACAAATGCAAATTTCGGATATTTCTCTGAGATTTAGGACTCCTACATTTCTCAGTGGCTTTAAAAAATCACCGCCACTGCTGGGGGTAGAGCAGCAGGAACTAAAGAGAGGTTATGGATACCCAGTGAGAAGGGGATGAGGTCTGCCTCCTTTTAAGCAAAGATGAAGTACCACCTTCCATTTGCAAAGAAGAAATATAAATGAAGGTGAGTGCATAGGAGAAATTGCAATCAGAGGTCTAAATGCTGACACACCGATTCTGAAGGGCTGCATGGGCATGGTAAAAGAAGCTAGAAGCTCCAGCTGTCTTGAATCACAGCACTCCAGTTCCAGAGCCTGGCATGGGTTGTGGTGACTTGTGTGTACAGTCATTTCATCCTGGGTGCAGAGCATAACCAGTACAGCAAACACACACTGACCTTTACCAATAAACAGCTTTTTCCTCTTTATGGTATATCTTGTTAAAAGCGTCTTCGAGACAGCTAAATACATGAGAGTTATCTCTTTATTGCAGTCTGTTAGCATGGCCTCCTTTTTTCATGTTCTCCTACCTCCCATGATCATAGACTCAGTAACAGTGTCAATGCTTCCTTAACTAAACTTCATTTTTTTTATCCTCTAATAAGCAATCTTATTTGAAAAGAGGCTTTCCATTGCATTGATCAATGCTACTGGGGAAAATAACCGTAGCTTTTTCAAGAAAGACAAAATGAAAATAGAAAACATGGTTGCACACCACATCTTTCATAAATATAAGATAATTAAGATATTTGTACTTGCAGGTTTGGTTTTTTTAGCATAGTTTATCAAGGGTTTAATTTCAGTCTTTGTCTCTTCCATTAACTTGTTTTTCTTATTACTTTACTCTTCGTTTGTGCATCATTCTCTTTAAAGTATCCTTCACCTATCGGGTGTTTGCTCATTGCATGGGTTATTTTTCTTCCCTGCATTGCTAAAAATGCCATAGAACTAACCAAATCCCATTTACTCTTTCTTTACTATAAGAGAGATTTAAAATCATGTAGAGAAATAAGCTGACAGGATGGGAAATTTTTATTTAAAGGGGAAGAGCTCTTCTAAAGTGACACTGCCAAAAACAAACACAAAAAAAAAATGGCCATATTTTTCCCTGCCTCTTCTTTTCTTCTTACTACTAAAAATAAACTCTCATAATCTCTGCTGCCAAAGAGGGCAAGGAGTGCATCTTTGCACTTCAGCATCAATGATCAAAACAAAGCTGGTGATAGGCAACCCTACACTAATATTTGTCTTCATAAATAATTGCTATGTATTTAAATTCATCATTTTCTAAAAACTGTAGGCTGGATTTGCTTTTTTTTATTGCCCATGACAATGCCTTGAGCAACTTTCTGTCAGAGTGCCCTGAGATTAATAACTCATCACAAGCAGCCTTAGATGAGTATTGTGCTTGATTCCCCAGATAAGGGAAATGTTTGTAAACATGGCAAAGAAAAGAAAAAACACATTATGCTGTCACAAGCAGGAAATTCAAACACTGAAACACCCAGGAGCCGGGCAGGCACCCATAGCAATGGTTTTCTCTCTTTGCTCAGCCAGCTGACAGTAGGAAAAAAAGACTCAAGCTATCTTTCAGTGCTTTTCTTCATGAAGAAATATGAATGTTAATCAGGAGGCTGATAGACAAATCAATAGACAATGTCTATCAGAACCCTAATTAGCATGCATAAACCAGTAATTCTTTCTTTATAAGAGACACTGCTTACCACATTATTTTGGGAATCATGCAGCAGGGAAAGAGACTCTGTAGAGTCTTTCAATCAGAAGGAGCTCTGATTTAACCTCTACCTTTCCTAATAGCTTTAGTTTTATCAGCCAGACCCCTGCCTCTGCCAACACACCAGTTTTGCACTAAGGTCCTCCTTCTCACCAGTGAGCAGTGCGGTACTCACCGGGACAGCATCCATGGGAGAGATGACAGGGAGCCCCTGCACCGGCCTCACCTCCCCTGGCTGCAGGGTCCCACTTCTCACAAGCCAACCTCACCTACCCCAACTTTTGTGCACTTCCATCCATGATGGACCTTGTCCTGCTTTTTGCTTCCAGTGACAACAGTGAAGGTTTGTCCCCATTGGGCTCTGACACCAAGATCCCTCTTTATGTCTCAGCCTCTCTTTTTCTTTCTTGATGTTCTAACTGAAAATCCAACACAACCATGTTTCAGGGAACTGTTGATCCTTTAATATAAATTTCATCCTGAAAAGGGTAACTCTGTGGATTGGCAAAGTCTAGCTGCACTGTTTGGCATTATTTCTGAATTGCTCAACATTGTGAGGTGTTGAGCTCTGAGATGCAGTCACAAATTCACCCTCAAAAAATTAGTTGCCTCTCACAATGATGAAAGGTATAACCTCAGCTCACTCAAAAATGCTTCATCTTTCATTTTAGTTTCTGATACGTATTTAGTGTGACATTCCTCAGCACAGTTTCACATCTAGTCTGCCCTGCCAGATTTAACTGAAACTACTGAAACATGCCAGAATATGGAGCTATCTATCACCTACAGAAATAATGAGACTTTTTGTGCAGCCCTCTTTTACAAGCACACACTGCTCACAAGCACAAAATGGTGCCCCATTTAAGGCTTCACATTCTTTGGAGAATTTCACCACTGGCAGAGCATTTATTTGCTATTTTCTTCATGGCTTTTCTTTCTGGCACATTGTGGTGTGTGGGGACACCACCCTGCCTGAAGAAGGTCTGTATTAATCAGTCTGATTCCTAATCAGACAACTTTGTAACACCTACCTTTTTTTTTTCCCCGAAGAAATTGCATCCTCAAGGGACTCCAAAATACCAGAACATCCATATGTTTTCCTCTTACAGTAATGGGCACTCTGTAAGAGGCTATGCTTCTGTACATTCAATTCTTAAACCAGAGAAGGAATCAGCTCTAGGAAACTTCATTTAGAACATGAAGTTCAAGTTCAGTGATTGACAGTGAGGCTGCCTTTACCCTGCAGGCAGTGGTTGCAGGTCACCACGGAGTTTGATGCTAACTTGCTACACTTCAGGCACTAAAACCACCCAGGCTTCAGCAGCACAAAGCACAATACAAGCTCCAAAGTTCACAAAGAATCTGGATAAATGATCATTTCTTCTATCATGCTGAGAGCACACTGCTACGGCTACATGGCAGTAGTAATCATTGCAGCAGGTTGAGAGGCAGCTCCACTGTGTGTCCAGAGGAGCATTCACACTGTTGCATCACAGTTTAGCCACACTAAATATCATATGAGCAAGGCTTCTAGTTCACCTGTTTATTAAATCTCTATTTCCAGTCTTTCAGGGGGAAAAAAAAATAAGCAAAACCAAACAAAATTACAAGTGTTCTTAAAAAGCTTTTCTAAAATTGTCTGTTCACCTTTTAGAGGGATTCTTTTGCAAACCCAAGTGTCATTCTTCAATTAAAAGCTGTATGATAACATATATCCTGCAAGAGATTGCTGAAGGTAACTTAGTTGCAGTGTTTCTTAACTCTTATACACAATCTTTTTCACAACGTTTATGTTCTCAGCATAATCTGTTGTGGCATTTTAAAACAGCTTACACAAAATTAGGAACAGAAGTATAAATCCCAGAGGAACAATTATATGACAAACCATACCTTTGACACTATATCATGTTCAATTTCTCCAACTACATTTTATGGGAAAGAGCACAAAGAAAACAGCTTCCTTTCATCACTGTCTCACATCAGTCTGAGAGGAAGACTCCACAAAGCTTTGTTCATTGGGACCACATCACAAGTTGAAGGCCACAAAATACAGCCTCAAGCCAATATACAGAGTCATAGAACCATTGAGGCTGGAAAAGACCTTTAGGATCATCAATTCAAACCATAAACTGCTAAGTATGCCAAGTCCAAAAATGCCACGCATTGCCAAGTTCACCACTAAACCATGTCCCTAAGCTCCACATCTACACATCTTTTAAATACCTCCAGGGATGGTGACATCTCCACTTCCCTGGGCAGCCTGTTCCAAAGAAGACAAGCCTTTCAATGAAGAAATTTTTTCTGATATCCAAACTAAACCTTTCTTAGTGCAATTTGAGGATGCTTCTTCTTGTCTTATCACTTGTTACTTGGGAAAGTTCCTCTTCCCCATTTCCTTCCTTTGGTCTCTCCAGTCCTTCCACCTTCCCCAGCTGGTCTCCTGCCCTGTCTCCTCACCTCTCTGTGACCTTGGGGCTGAGGACAGGCATCAGACTCAGCATCACAGCACCTTTGGAAGAGATCTTGCAGAAATGTCACCCAACAGAAGCAGGGGAGGCAGCAAGTACATGAAACAGACAGTTTCTGGTCTAGAAGATCTTGGCACCATTTTGCTCCCATTAAAGTTAGTCAGGGCTAAAACAGAGAACATGGGTGGCTACCACACCAGGCTCCAGCATGTTCAATTAACAGAAACAATTCCATGATGTGGAAAGATACTTATCTACCCCCACTTGGCTTTTAAAGAGATCCCTTCTCTGTGGATTTCATGCCTGTTTTCATGCTCCAACATATTCCTGACATGCTGCCATGCTCTGTTGGGCTCTTCATGTTATCCAGTGCCACATACACCTGAGTGCTCTCCATCGTCTGTTGCCGGTTCACCAAGTTTCACCAGCCCAGGTTAAGAATACAAATGTGATATATTTTATTCATAGTGCTTTCTAATTTTAAGCCATATTAGACTTTAAAATAAGGGCCATATTGTACACTTAGCAGGCTCTACCTAGTCGCAGTGGCCGTAGGGTGGCCACTGGTTCCACTACACAAGTGAAGACATCTTTTCCCTAACTATATTAAAACTCAAAAAAAATCAGCCAAGTTAAGCCAGCCTTATTTTATGTTCAGCTCGCAAGCAATGACTCTCTTTTCTGAAAATCTGCTCATTATAAGAATATGCATACTCAGGTGAACTTTGGTAGCAGTGCAATGTTCTGATAAATTGGGTAAACATTAAAAGGCAAATAGCATTTTTTAAATCATTTTTAGGTCAATTGGGTACATCTCACTGGAAGTATAATCCCAGCATCAGCAGATGATAAAATTTGTAGTTCATTTAAAAACTTCATCTTTTCATGTATATTAATTACTGAAATACATGATAGAAGTATGTCTTAAGTGTGCTTTGCTAATGATCTAGAACTATGGGGTTTTTTTAATGGTTCAATCCCAAATTTTAAATTTGGCATAAAATGAGCATACAGAGGGGTTTAGACACCTTTCTTCTAAAAAAAAAAAAATCATTTCAAATTATTTAGTTCTAGTCAACTTCTCTGAATGCTGCTATGGAAAACAAACATGTTTCATCTAAACAATGGACTACCACATTTATATCTAATCCTGCTCTTGTCTGTGCTAACATAAATCAGGACAATAACTAAAGCCAATAGGATGACATGGGGTCAAACCAGTTTGAAATCTGAATGAAGACCACACACTTTTCATCCCTTAGAAACACTCATACCATTTTGCTGTTTCTTCTCTTAACTAGGCTTTGCTTTCTGGTTTTTACATACCAAGCATAAGACCAGCACACAGACATTCATGGATTTAAATTGAAATGAAACAAAAGTAAATTCAATTGCGTGCTTCTCCCCAAGTTAAAGTCGGACAAGCCATAAACTTTCTGATGCTATTGCCTTTAAAGATATACAGGATTATCAACAAAACACTTTTTATGTTGTTTTCAAATTGAAAATTGCTATTATATAAGCTCGTGATCTGGTTATTTTTCACTGCATGGTGAGCCTAGAAAGCTTTCTCAGCTTGACCAGGGAATCAGGGAAACAGATCCTTCAGCCTCTGACAGCAAAACAGGGGGGCACCGTCTGAAAGCTCACACAACTGAAGGAATCAACAGTGATTTGGACCTGAGGTGGGTAAAAATGGAAAAGGGGGATTCCAGCTATAGTTCCTCATCCAGAAAGGCAACAGAATCACAAGACATGGAAAGCAGCTCTTCATCCTGCACTCACTGGCATCTAAGAAGCACTGGATAATGCTGTAATTTGAGGTTCAAGGCAATACATTAGTACTGCACCATTAAATGTATTTCACATGTTTTAATATACGTTTTGCTGCAATGGCATTTTCTTCCTTTTTCTTTTTTCTGCATACTTTGCCCTTTGATACATAAACTCAGGTAAAAAAGGTTAAAGGAAAACATTCAGTTGTGGCATAGTGTGTTTCCCTGTATCATTCAAATTGCCACAGCTTTTTTTTTTTCTTGTTATGTTTTCTGAGGTTTTCTTAATTAGCTCTATGCTTTGTTTCAAATTTTCTCCCCTTTTGTTTTAAATATCAGAGCTCATATCTTAGCCTGTTTGCAGCACACTGACTCGGATGGGAGTTTATCATGCCCTTCAACTGCTCATAGTTCCTTTTAAACAGTAGCTTTGTCCTCTTCAGTTTGAGATAAAAATCCTTAAAATCAAAGGCTACTAGTTAGAAGAGCCTACATTTGAAGTGCCTTGAAGTCTTTGGTTTTCCTTTCATTTCTGTGGGCCTCGGATCAGCCTGTACAGTCCCCTTTGTTCATTTATAAGCACAAAGAAGAGATTCTCTTTCATTTTTCAGAACCATAGCCACTCAGATAAAAAAGACATTTTTTTATGAGGGCTGTTACAGAGTTATTTAATGATCTTATAAGCTAAAAGCTCGTTACGTGTCTCCTTTTAGATCCCTGCTAAGGATCTGAGCTGGACTAGGCTTTGCACAGAGACAGGGCTGGTTTAACTAAGTTGAATCCATGTCTGCAGAAGACTCAGACTCTTTTGAGCGTGTGGGCAGAGCGAAGCCAAGCACGAGCCTGAGGTGCCTTGCCAAAGCTGGTGGGGTAAATCAGGAGCCGGGCTTGGCCCCACGCGCCTGTGCTGGAATCCGAGCTGTCACCGCCACATGGAGCCAGGATTGACTTATTAAGAGTTTGACGAGAGACACTTGGTATTCCATGAGGAAGGCAGCCTTCGCCTGTGTGTTGGGAATGAAGGAATTATGGCGTTTCTATGGGTCCTGTGAGCCTTTTATTTCATTCAGCTCTCCGCTGCTGCACAGCATGAACTGACTGAGCCCCAGAAGAGGTTAACGAGCACAACAGCCATCATTTGTGAGGAGTGGGAAAGAGCCATGTGCTGCACCAGCTTCTTTTCAAGGCTCCTGATTTTTTTTTGTCTTCACACTGGCACAAGGGCAAGCACCCAGCATAGCTTGTCTTGGGGAGCTTGGCAACATTCTCCTCTCCTGGCAAACCTGATGAAGCCAAATAAAGTAATCTGTGCATTGTCTATTCCTTCGCTTGGGTGACTTTTAATTTGAGGAAAAAAGGAACAGGGGATAAGGCTTTGGGACTGGGGGCCCTGTTACTACTCATACCACAAACATCTTGCTTGGGGCAAACTAACTGAAATCGTTTTTTTAAATCACGCTTATTAAGTAGAAATTATTTTTTGAGACAGCTCTCCCTCCACCGTCCTCCTCCCCTCTTTTCTGCAGCCATCATTGCATAGATTTATTCTATTCAGCCCTCACATTAGCAGATGTGAATGAGGGAATCTGACTGAGCCTGTCAAGGCAAAGAAAACCATGAAAGAAGAGAGAGAAGAAACATTACACAACTATAATGGAAGCCACAATGGAAATATGCTGGCGTGAAAGCAATTAATGCAATCGGTGCTCTAAGTTCATGGCTTACTCCAAAACCAAGCAGCCCCTGGAAGCACGAAGCTCATCGCAATGGAGGGGACAAACCCTGAGCTGCTGAGGAAAGCACAAGTAAAAAGGCTTTGCTGTGCACACAATGCTGCTTTGGGGAAGGGCTTTAGCATGGAGCTTCTCTGCCACGAGCTGCTGCTACATGCTGGAGCCACACTCGGGGACCAGAAGGCAGCCAGGGTATCACACTGCAAGGCTTTGCTTTGCAGATGTGCATGAATCCTTACAACCACGCCGTTGGGTGTGAGAGCCAAGCTGGGCAGCCTTCCTCCCTGCTGCCAATCTGAGGATCCAAACTTTTCCTCTTCTCAATGGAACAAAAAGCCAAAATCCTGAAAAGGTTTGCAAATCAATAACCATGTGGAAAGAAAGAAGGGGAATTCCAGCTGGAATGTTTTCTTTTGATAATTTCCAGTGTGCCAAAGCAGAAAAAGAAAAATTTCATCTAGAAAATTTTGAAATACACAGTTTCAAGAATTTGTTCTTTCCTGAAAACAGTCTTTGCTGTGACTAGGTATCGTCTCACAGGAAAGAAGAACATTTTCTGGAGATACGTAACCAGGTCTGTTACACGTACACCCACTTACAGCTGACTCCAGGTGTCCCTCATAGCACATTTGAGTCACTCAAGACTAGTAGTAGTACAGGACAGCTTTGGCACAGCAGAAGTGCCACTTTCCCACAGCCCACTCTCACTAATGACTCATGGTAGCAGAAGCAATCTTTGGACCCAAAAAGTGAAGTGTTACAGAGCATGCAACACTTTACTAGCTTACATGACAGCAGGTCTGAAACAGGATCAAAAGCCATAAACTAATTTGCATATTTTTACCTTCCAGGATTAATACAGACAGGACAAAGGAAGACAAGGGAGAGAAATTTTCCCCTCTGAGGTGTTACAGTGTAAGAAGAGATATGAAGAGAGACCTTCCGCTGGTCTCAGTGGCCAGACACATGATCATCTAAATCACTTCCCATCTCCTGGACCTGGAGGGCAGAGATTAGGTGTGCTGGGGAAGGAGTTGCTAAGGCTCCCTCTGAGCATTACTAAAGATTTCTCTCACACATATCCTCCATTTCCAGCAGCACCCTGAGAGGACAATGATTTTTATCCTTTCAGGCAATTTGGTTTAGTGTCTTCTCCATAGCCTCGAATTTAGGGGCTTTTTTCCACCTGCTGCATGGTAACAGCAGCGCTGTGACTCAATTGTCACTAGATCTGCCCTCTGGTAGGGACACATGTATAATTGCTCGAGAGGAACGAACACAACTTGTCCCTGCTCTCTTTGCTCACGTCAGGATATGCATTCAAAACCATTTAGCAGCCTGAATTATAGATTGCATATATTAAAAATATCTTTTTTATTTTATTTACATTTATTTATATTTATTTATTTTATTTACAAAGGGACCCTTTTTATCTCCTAATAATATATTTGCATGTATTATGCGATAGATTTCTAGCTGTCTCCCCACATGGTTCCATCTTATTTGCATCTTGTTTCCCTTTAATGTGTCATAAAAGAATGGTATGTATATTGTTGTTTTATTTATAACTTATGTCCTTGTAGAGACAGAAATGATCTCTCAAAATGCAAAGGAGATCCATCAGCGCATTTTTCCTTCCTTCCTCCCTTTCTTTTTAGAATCACCTCTTGCCTTTGTAGTTATAAATAAGGCTTCTTTTCTTCCCTTTTGTGAATTCTAGGGGAGCTATCAGTCACTGCTGTAGGTCACAAACTTGTTACACATTATGGTGATAAATCACTGTCAGGAGGCAGTCACTGTAGAGTAAAACAGAGCCCTGCCCCACGATAATACAACAATAAATTCAAGTGGACCTGAAGGGTCTCACTTCACCTGAAAATCCTGAAATCCACACAGTTATTTTCCAGAAGACAATCCAGCAAATCTTTCTTCCCTTCTATTTCCCAGGGCACATGCACGTTTGCATTGAACTGTGTGGGATCCCCAGTGCTCCAGGGCAGTCTCTGTCAGAGCATGGGGTAGGGAGACCTTGGGGTACTTGGCTGCATTGACATGCCTGGTCTGGCCCAGGAAACAATCAGTGAACCAGAGGGAAAGGGAGGAACGGAGGAAGCAGGAGGCAGTAGGTGACGCAGAAAGCCAGGCCATAAAGAAAAACGGCAGAACAATAGTTTTAGTGTGATAGAAAAACAGTGAGTTTAGAGTCAGTGCAAACATACAGCACTATCAACAAACCCAACTTGTTAGGAGAAGGCTTGCTGAAGGCCAAAAAATAAATCAGGTATCAAGTGCCATACACCAACTTTCAAATCAGAATGTGAGCCTCAGACTTTATACACCATGGAATTAGCTCACATCTCAAATTGTAATTTCAAAAGGACAAAATTCTACATCCAGTTACCTTATTGGTCCACATTATATGCAGTCCCTAAGGCAGTACTTAAGCTATACAAAAGAGCATATTTTCTTTGCCTCTTTCTGTTCAAAATAGAGTAGACAACATAAACAAGATGTTATAAGCCTACTATGCTAATTACATTATTATTAGAATGCACAACTTCCAACTATTTGACAAAAAAAAAAGCAGGGGAAATGAGGAGAGCAGCGGCAAGCAGCAGTGTTTGCCAGCTCCCCATTATGACAGGGTGTAAATAGAGGTTAGGCTCATGCCTCCGTCTGCGAGGGGGTCACATCAAACTGCTTTCACCCCACAGGCAAGGTGAAAACAAGACCACACAGACAAAGAGGAATTGAGCTTCAGCTGGCATGACTGGAACCAATGCCAGTCAAAGAGTTCATTGAACAGTTCAATCATTTATCTTGACAGGATATGATTCTTTTCAGGCTCCGTCTAGCACTCAGGCACAGCCAGCTCCTTAAAACCTGACATAGGATTTAATAGCTCTAACGATCCAAATGAATATTTAGTCTAGAAAATTAACTTTTGATAACAGTGGCTGATATACCCTCTTATGGCATACTGTGTTTATCAAATGTTACGGTAATTTATCACTGGGGAAAACAGAATGTTAGCTTTTATGGACAGACTCCAGCACTTCGTTCTAAATGAAAGTTTAGAGAGGGATTTACAGTGGTCCATACCACACAGGTTGCCAGAGGATGAATTTCATGTTCTTGAAACCGAAACACATACCTCTGTCACTTGAGTGGAAGTAACAGTGCTGGTGGACCTCCCATTCAGCTGGGTCTAAACCATGTTTTATGCATCTGTCCTGCTTAGTCTGACTTCCAAACTGGTAACTCTCCGAGACTTTTCACATTCTCATGAATTGCATTATTAACATGTTTTGTTATCTCCACACAGGAAAACCAGGACTTTAACAAAGAAGGTTTAGCCAAGACTGAAATAAGCCAGTAGCATGTCCCAGTTTTCTTGTAGCTTTGGTCTGGCTGAGGAATTTCCAGGTTTCACAAGAGTCTTGCTGCAAGATGGGCCATATAGGGATAAAAGCATGTAAGCTTGCAACAGGATTTCTTCCCAGATCCATCCCAAGCAGCATCACAGCACTGCACAGCTTTCTGTGTTTTACTGTCGATTTTCAGAGCAACGGATCCAACACTAATTATTTTTGTGGTCCTACCTATGACATGTTTAGGCCAACCGACTAAAGCCAACAACCTACTCCCCCTTTTCAAATTGCTGATTTTCTTACAGCTAGATGGCTCTTTTCTAGCTGTTCTTGAATGGATTTTGGAAATATCTCCATAAGTCACAAACCAGGTTTTTCTCTCTTTGTTCTGAAAACATTTCAATTATAAGCAGGGACAATTTCTCTACTCGGCTGCCACAGAAACACATTTTGGGCTGCAATGAATACAGTACCTAACCTACCTCATGAATTCAACTTTGGCATCACTAGCATCTCTCCGATAACAACCCAAAATCAGGTGATTTAAGTGAAACCTGCCATCCTGTCCAGTCAGAATTTGAACACACCCCTAGGCCAAAATTTACAAAAAGGCTACAACCCCAAAGCACAACTTGGGCAGAAGTTACAGACCAGTCCTCACAATCCAGCTTAAACCCTTCAACACAGCACTAAGTACCACTCATAACTACTCATACAACCATAGCATCTGGTTTTGAAAGATACCTAAAAGTCTTCCTTCAGTGCCTGGAAAATGCAGCTCACTTCAGCAGATTGTTAGTTGGACTAATTGCCTCAACTATAAAAAATATGCAGTATTTTTCTCTTCTGAAATTATTAAGCTATGTTTTCCTCCTACATTACTGCCTTTATTGTAGAGGTATCACCTAGTATTTTTGATACTAGTTACCTCTTGGCTTTGTGTAATTAAACAGACTTAACCTTATTAACCTCTTACGTAAAGACAGATTTTCCAAGAGCTACATTTTAACATTAGGATATTTTCATTAGTTCATCGTGGCAATTATTTTCTAACATCAATAAAAGTTAAACCTATGTTATTGTCTATGTGTTCGTGCCAGAATTCATAATTGCCAAAGCTCATATTAAAAGCAGGCAAAATATTTGGATTGATCATTTTAGACCAACAACATCAACATGAAAATTTTCACAGAAAAACTTGATTATGTTTTATATTCCTAAATGAAAAAAGTATTTTATTAAAATCATTCTGTTTCCCATAAATTTTACATGGGATTTAGGTAAAGAAGTGTTTTACTACATCCAAGCACTTTCTAAACTTTGTTGTATCAATATACAGCAAAGAGAAAAAAACTCAAACCTCTTCTAAAGTCAGCAATAATCAGAATGAGAGAGATTTCTTTTGTAAAGGGCTCTCCATAACCAAGAGTCTAAGAGACAAAACATCTTGGAGCACCTATTATATAGAAGGCAGTTACAGAAAATCAATCTAGAGTGCTTGCTGAAAAATAATAATTTAGGAAAGAGAAAATAAAATACACCCTACCTGGTATCATAAAACTGTAGATTCACCAGGGGATTTTCACAGTGTTATTAAGTCTGAGAGACAAGCTCAAGTGGTTTAAATAATTGAAAGAAGAAAATACAACTTCCACAACATCATGTCTCAAAGTACACTTCTTTGTATCTAATATATAGGGCAGCCTCACTCCAAATACATTTGAGATTTTCTATTTCATGTTCTGCAGATGATGTTTGCAGCTCTGTGCAGGTATCTAATTTCCAACCAGAGACAATACACTGGGGGCAGCATGAGGTTATAGCAACAAGCCAGTCAGAAAACAAATTATTCAAAGACTGTTCAAAATAATCCTGTAATTCTATCTATTGTGCAACCTTTGCTTTCAAGGGATAGAGCAGGACACTGGTCACTGGACAGTTTTCATGAAACTAACATCATACAGTTTAGATATTCTTACTCAATTTGAAACAAAAATTATAAATATTTCACTTTACAATATCGTTGCCATACTTCCGCATGAGTCCCAAGTGACCAAACATTTCTTATTTCTCTGCCTCAAAGAGTAGAAGAAAGTGGGAATATATGTCTGCACCAACACTTTGCGTTTGGATAAAGAAACGATAGATGAAATACAAAGATTTTATGGTATCTTGATAACACAGCTGAGCACCTTGGTCAAGAAACTGAGACAGTAGATTTTCTTATGCATACTTGCAAAAGTGAAAGTATAAGATTAAATGTTTGTGAATTCTTTGACAGATAATCTGCTCTTCCAAGGAGTGTAGATCCCCAGCTCCATCAGAGCTACAGCCATGTATGTGACCCAGGCATTCAGGTTCCCCAGCAGAATAGCCCTTTACATAAGCCTCTGAAAGGAACCAAGTGGTTATGGAAAGAAGCTCCTCAAGTGGGTTATCAGCTAACTGAAATATAGGAAATGAAGGAAAGGAATAGATTGTTGATTTTTCACACTAAAGAGAAAATACTGGACAGGAAGTAAGAAGCATTACTATGCTGAAAGCACGCGTGAAAATGGAGTTGTTAATGAGGCAACAAGACACGACATGTTATGAAAGCATCTGGAGAGGTTGATTGTAAGGCTAATTGAGTGAAGAGATGCAAGAGCATTTCACAAGAACCCAGAGGGATGAGCAGCAAATGAAATCCTGCATTAATCCACACATGCATGGAAAAAATAACCATGACCCAAGAACAGTTTTCAGACCGGTATTCACACTCCATAAATAAAATATGGGACCCTTGTGCCTTCCCCTCTGTAATATCTGCTCCATCTTTAAGAGTAGACAGAAAAGCATATACAATGCTAAGATTTTTAAGGTGAATTGAGAATGAAGAAGAAAAAATACTGTTATATAGCTAAAGAAATCTATGAGGCACAAACATCTTGACTGCTGTAGGCAGCTTAGATGATCCCATTTCCAAAGCTACAGAGGTGAATCAGAAGAGGTTTTAGCCCAGAGAAGGGCAAAACTCAGGTCAGAGATCCATGAAGACTCACATATAAGGGAAAACTACATCACGTATAACGCTTGGACCTCGAAAAAAAATAACAGGGGCAGAGTGTGGAGGGATATGATACAATTTCAATTAGCAATTTGCAAATAGCTAATACAATTAGCTATTTCTCACACCCCAGCATGTGACAAAAGGTTTGAAATAAAAGAGATGAGCTTTTTGACATAGAGTGCAAATACATTGTGGAAGTCACTGCCACAAGATGCCATGGAGGCAAAAGAAAGGATATGAACCAGATAAAAATAACTTGTTGGAGGTAGAATCCTGAAAAAGTACTTTAAAAAACATTATTCTACATTTAGCCTGTTTCTTATATTGTTTTCCTAGACCTCCAGTATTGAGCACTCTCAGGAAGAGTACACCAGTCTAAATGAGCCTTTGATTTTACATGGCTTGTTGCTATGTTCTTGCACTCTGACATATCTCAAGGGTTAAATTCAGAATAATGTGCTCACTCAGGAGTTTTGCCAAGAACACCAATTTGGGCATTTTGCCTCTTAAACACTGTGACAGGAATTAGTTAAATCCAACTTTGTAATGGACACAGTGTTTAAAAGCTTCACTGCTGTACCCAGTGATGTCATCCTTGGAGGCAAGACGGCCATCAGCACCATCTCTTTTCGCCCTAGACTTTGGTCCTGAGGTATGACACTAAGTGAATAATTCACCCTCACTCTTCTACCATATCTTCTCTTGTTACTTATCAGCAACTCTGGAAGCTCTGCTCAATAATAGCATTCAAGTTTTAATGTGATCAATCCATCAATAAAAAGGCTGCATTTCATTGATCCTGAATTATTCCACCCTAGTGCAATCTGTGGCTGTTCTACTATTCTAATTTTGCAGAAACTGCATCTCAAACAGCTCAAATGCTGAAAATATATAAATACAAATCATATACAGGGAACATGAAAAATTGATAATATACGTCACTGAGCAGTAAGACTTTCCAGAAAGAATCGGCTTTTAGAGCCAGACTCAGATGCTATTTACTAACCTAAATAATTATTAGGATATTTTCAAAGGAGCTCAGCACTCAGTCTGTTGAAGTCTTTTGAAAACCTGGTCATAATAGTCACAATGGGAACTCAGTTCTTTTGAAAAACTAGTCAACAGCTGAGAGAGCCAAGCCAGTGAGAGCTGGATCTCAGACAGAAAACTTGCTTCATAACACCTCTCTAAATACTCAGCACTGGTTGATGGAAACAGATGAGTATCTACTCTACCCTCTGATTGCAGTCTGCATCAGATAAACAAGTTGTGACTTTTCCATTATATTGATTTCCCAACAAAAAGCCTGGATTCCAAAAAACCTTTTATGAGGGAAGGTACTGATTCAAGGAATGAGCTTGATTTCACCTCAGAACACTGGTTCCATGCACTGCAGTTCTCGGGACTTCCAGGCAGCCACTGCTTCCTGACTTGTGGATTCACAAGTAAGTAAGAAGGAAATCTGCATCTTAAAAAGTGGGATTCTGTAGATGTTTGCCTGATGGGACTTGGAAAGGAGATATCTGTGGTCATCCTACACCCAGCCCTCAGTAGCCACACTAACCCTGCAGCTCTTGACACTTTCAGGTTTCTAGTTCCTTAGAGTTCTTATACCCACAGGCTGTGTTTTAGTTGTCTAAGACTTCTTTTAGAGGCCTCCTGGTATCCCATGTGGCTGCCAGATGTTACTCCAGGAAGTCACAGCACTCACTAGTACCAAAGGCATCTAAAGCAGCACTAGATGCCAGTGTTTAGGCACTTGAATTGCTCCTCAACAAAGTTTGAGACAAGTTGCAGATGCTTCATCCAGCAGCTGAGGCAAAAACAGTGAACATTTATGTTTTTCCTTCAGTAAAATTTTTTCAACTTGACCTGTTGAGGTGGAACAAAAGGTTATTCAAAATACTTTCTACAAGAAAGAAGAGTTTCCTTCTTACACATTCTAGCTAAATGCTGCCTAGGAAGTCTGTGAAACAATTTTCTGCCTTGTTCTTCTCAACCACAAACTTCTAAAACACTTGAAGACTTATGTACTTACAATTAGGCAATAAGAAAATAAGAAGTTGCATTAGCAGAAAAGACTGAAACCTTTTATTTACAAAGAAACAACTTTCTTTTGTCCTTTTTAAAGGGCAATTATTTCAAAAATTCTCTTACTGTAGAATTGCAATAATAAAAACCCAAGAATTTCCTATTTATGATTTCTATACACACCATAATACCTCTATTCATTTTATCTCTTTTCAGTTTTCTACCTACTCCACACAGACATTTATCACTTCCTATTTATCTAATATCTGCCATTTTCATTCTCCAGATCATTCCAAATATTTTTATATCTTTCGTGGAAACTAGAGTCAGAAGAAGAATGAAGAGAATCTCTGCCATTAAAATATTCAGGCCATATTTTTAATTATCTATTTTTAATTATCTATTTGGTTTTCTCCTAGGGAGTAGAGGTTGTTTCCCACCAGGAGATCAATAATGTAATTTCCCCAAATGATTCCTGAAGTTTTTATACAACTTCACAGCTGCGGGTCAAAATTTAAAAAAACAAACAAACAATAACATGAAGTTTAAATTGCATTGTCCTACAGTGCTGTTCCTTATCCCTGAAAAACTATGGGCAGCCAGGCAGCTTTTGTCATGGATGAACACTGACAAGGTACAACTCATGGGGAGTGCAGGGACTTTGGGGTTCTGTCTGCTCTAATGTCATTGATGACGGTGATGTGCAAAAAGAGGATGCTAAAAAGTTGTGAATGTGAGATAGTCTGTCTTTACACTGCTTTAACATTGCTCATGTTAAATGATATTAAAATACTCTCTGCAATCATAGAAAGAGAGAGATAGTGCTGGATGAGAGTCTTGGAATAGTATTTGGCAGGACCAGGAAGAGATGCATCTGCAAATACCAGTTCTGATACTGGGCCCAAAGATGTAAATTATCCCTCCTTAGAGTTTCACATCATCAGCCTTGTTTCTGTTGCTAATAACCTGGGTGGATTTGAAATAACTGCATTAAAGCTTTATTTATAGGTGGGTTTGGGTTTTGATTTTTTTTTTTTTTAATATTTTAGTTGATAACATTTCCAAAAACTTTCTTAAAAACTCCAACCAAACAAACAAGAACCACAAAAAAGCTACAGCAGAAAAAAAACTAACATTTCTATTTTTAAAATTTGAAAACAAAACAAGCACTCAAAAACAAGCTAGAAAGTTTCTATTTTGTAACCCCTACATAACCTACTTTTTTCATCTCTTCAGAGGACTACTTCATGATATTGTCTAACTGCTAAAGTGAATTACAGCCTCGGAGAGGATATTTAATTCTGGACTATTCATAACTCTAAATACTTGACTTCTCCATCAAAACTTTCAAAACTGTAGCTCTTTTGTTTTACATTAGACATATCCAAAACTTATCTGTTTGTAGGTGAGGACTTTGCACAGTCCTTCACAAGTGCCCCCTGTACAGAGCCTTGCTACACATAGGTGAGCCTTTGAAGAGGTTTTTCTGCATGTGTGCTCAGCCTAATCTCACTGCCAGTGACACTGACTTTACATTTTTCTGCTTATTTAGACTTTCCAGTGTGTTTAACATTAAGTATAGTCTTTTTACCATAGCTTTTGTATAATTGGAAAGAATCCTTGCATGTTTACTTCATCACCATAAAAAAAAACCAAAACCAGTAAACTTTGTAACGAAGTTTTGTCTTTGACACAGAAGGCACAAAGCAGAATCTTTTGGATGAATCGTCAGCAGATGCTCCCATGTATTTGAAATCCTTCAAATTTCTTACTCATGGTGTATATACAACTTTGTGCATCGGGGAAAGTGAACAGTTCCCTGGCTGCTCATTTTCTGAGATGCAGCATAGGTTTATGCAGGTATCTGCCTATATCCTCTCCCTTCTACCTCATGTACTTTGTACTCTTCACAGCAGATGACTGTTTCCAAACATATAGATAAGTAACAGGCATCATTTTAATATTGCCATAACTGAATTTCTATATCTTTATTCTCTATTATTTATATTTATTTTAGAGATGTATTCTATATTTTATGTTAATTTTATATTTATTTTATACATTTTAATATTTATTTAATATATTTGTTTGCCTTTTACTTTTTAAATATATTTTTATAATAATATCTATGTTTTATATATTTATTTTTATATTTTATATTTTTCCTTTATGGATTTATTTTCTATATGCTTATTCCCCATCATATATTTTAATCCCTATTTCCTTTCTATATTTCTTTATCCCCAGATAAAGACTGGGGGATTATGCTCTCAGACCAATTTTGGGAAATCACTCCAGTCTTGCAAACCCGCTCCCACTCTCAGCCCGCGGCTGGGTTGCAGTGGGATTACCCACGCAGGGGAGCTGCCTCTCTCCCTCCCTCCCCTCCCACAGGGCCCTCGCAGCGGCTCGAGGGGACTCTTGGAGCCGCTTCCAGGTGCTGCTTCCCGCGGCTTTGGGGGCTTGGAGCCGTGGCTTGGGCTCTGCTGCCCTCCGGTGGCCCCGCGGGAGGGTCCCGCACGGGGGCGGAACTAGGTCATCCTCACGGGCCCTTCCAGCCTGGAGCGTTCCATGGTCCTGTGCACTGAACTGAAGAGGGATGGAGGATGCTGGTGGAGAGACTGAGTCTTGTTCGCCACTATCAGCTTGCACAGGAGCCGTCCTCACCTCGGGGGTCACCTTTGGAGGCACGGACACACACACACGTGGTGAAAGCCAGACGAACTATCGAGAGGCAGAAAGGAGAGAAGACACAGCCAAGGCAGAAGGGAGAGTGGCTGGTTCACATCTGTAAACAATGGAGCCGAAATCACAGCCTGAGCTTCCTTCTCCCAAGCCCAGCTCTGTTTCCTATGGCAGCAGTTCACAACCTCTGCTGGCCTGCAGCCTCCTAACACACGCCAGGAACGCCACACTTGGCTCTTCCCAGCAATGCCAGATGTCCCCATGGCCAGCCTTGGGTCATGGCTTAGGGATTTCCATTCTATATTCCCACTCTGAGTTACCCAACTAGCACAGCACATCACACAGCCCTGTAACTTCATGTAAACCATGGCAAGTTTACACCTCATGAGGAGGAAGACAGCAAAAAATAACATTGTGTTATTATTCTACTTGTGGAAACTATGCCACATTGTTTTCTGCACAATTTTCTTTCTCAATCAGATTTTGGGATGGCTTCTCCTAGACAAGATAATTGGCTGAAATCAATCCACTATAGCCACAAACATGCCCATTTGGATAATGCTATAAAGGCTGCATTTAAAAGGAAGAAAGAAGGAAACAAAAAACTGAGCAAGGGTTGATTGCTCCATATCACTATCTGCAATTCAGTACAATTTGTAGTAAATTATTAACTATATTAATCCAACTTTAATTCTGACTAGACACAACAGAAGTATTACTATGAAAGCATACAAGTCTATTTAGGCCAAAATTACAGGGAGCTCTCTGCATTGTCCAGAGCAAGAAAGGAAGTCATCAGGTAATAACATTGCAGTAACAACACAGCCTCTGCTCTACCCTCAGCTCCACAAAATCCTTTAACTTACGGTGCCTGGATTTCCCAAACATCCCCAGTCCTACCACAGCCAGCTGCTAAGATCTGAAATGTGTGTGCTGCTCTCCATCCTGCTTCTCTACCACAGGGTTAGAAAAATCAATGTCACATTTACAGCACCAGAAATCCATGCTGTACATCCCTCTACTCATCCCAAAACCTGGAATCTCAGGGTTTTCCTAGTATTTTTGCTTTACATACTGCAACCTTAGCAGAACTGCGGTACAAGACACATACAAACAACCCCACTGTCCTTGCTGGATGTTTTTTGAACTGCAAAATAGGTTTGCTTGAGAAATGCCATCAAGATCCATTTGAGGCAACTTTGAAAGCCCATTATTTTTTCCTAGCTTTCTATATCCTTTGATCACATCCTACAGGTGAAGCTCCTTACATGTTGACATTACACAGCCAGATGTTAACTCAAACTACAAATTTATTTTAGTGTATTTACCCATCAGCTCATATTTGTGATTAATTTTATTTCAAATCTCTGCAAGGAATACATGCTATATTTATGCTCCACTAAACATGAGATTTAATGATTCTGAAGTGTGTTATACAACCAGGAAGAGCCACAGTGGTCAAAAAAACTCGAGATTTTGTACCAGGGCAGTACCTTCTCCATTTATCACATCATTAGCTGGCAGCAACATGGGATCAGAGTCTGTATATGGTCTATCAAGAATGACAAGGCAGTAGATGGAAAGTAGAGACAAGGACACAAAGATGACTTTAATATTCTTGTGAGCCACCTGCACTTCCATATCAAGGTTACTAAGTCCTTTCCCCTCGTCCCATGGCATTGCTACCCAGGAATCCTGTAGATTCATCCACTTGGACATCTGTCTCACAGCTGTATATGGAGAACACTTCCAAGAAATTGGGGACTTATCCATAAGTTCTGTATCCTACAGAACCTACAAGACCTGGGACTTTGCCTATGCCTTGAGGATGACTTTCATTTTTTTAAGCAACAGGAAATTATAAATAACATGAAAGGATAGCAGGGGTACCTGTGAGCAGCCCCTGATTTTGTTGTCGTTCTGAGAGCACAATACTGATCCTAAGCTCAGCCTTACAGCTCCACAACCCAACATGGCCCCGAAAATTTGTGGTAAATATCATTGTCCAAGTTAGCACTGCACACACCACACTCCTCATGGCTCCCTAGCAAAGCCCTCTTGCCACTGCTTCAGCTAGAATGCCTTTTGTTTACAATTTCACCAGCTGAAAGACTCTTTTGAGAGCATCAAAAAAAAAAAAAAAAAAACAGAAGGGACAGAAAGAAAGCTGAAGAGGCCACTATGAGGATCTAATCTATGGCTAAGACCACCCCTTGCCTGGCAGTCTGCATTGCCATCAGCTGTATGCATCGTGAGTGCATTGGGGTTTAGATCAGCTGTCTGTGCCTTCTCCCTCATTAACATGGATAAAAGCGGTGGCCTCTGCCGGGTGCGTGGCATTCCTCAGCATACCAGCTGCAGCTCCATCTTAATGCATCCTCTGGGCTTGGAGAATTAATTAGTTCTGATAGTCACCGTGTTTCAAAATGATGGCTGTCATAACCCCACAGATAAAATTACACACCCCTGGCATTTTCCACATTGCCCATTCAGGCTCTCCATAGGCCACCGTTGGCTTCCTCAGATGTATGGCACTGGAAAGATTTAACTTGCCAAACCTTTTTTTTTTATCTCTTTGTTATGTTCCAATTAAGTCTGTGTTAATCAAAGGCAGTATTTCCCAAATATTCCCCCCTCCTTTCCCCAAGCCTCCTCCTAGGCAACTTGATGGTTTGTACCCCCCCTTCCTCCCACCTACAATTAGCATTCAGACGTTTCTCTTGGCAGAGCCAAAGCCTCCCTCCCCCTAGGAAGCTTTCTTCTTATGAACACATTTTATATTTCCCTACCCCTCTGCAAGGTGCTTTAGCCAGTTTCCAAACAAAGAGCAAAGTGACTTCCCTCAGACATGTGGAGCCTCCAACTGTATTCAAACACCCCTGTGACAGTTTTCCTGCTGTGACTAGCTCTAAAACAGAAGCCATATACAGTAAAAAAACAATAATTCATTGATTTTCGTCTGCTTACTTCCAAATTACCAAGTAAGAATATCAAACTTAGCTCAATACTGCCCTCACCCTTGACACTCTCTAAGATCTCACAAAATAAGCTGCACCTCTAGGAGCTGAGCTGCAAGTAGGGTAGAATATACCAGGAAAGCAGTACCAGCTTTTGTCATGCAGAGCTCAGTAATGTTCAGGCTGCAATGAGTGTTTTGTTTCAAAGTAGTCTTATTTCTTTTTTTAGTTCTTCCTCTGAAATGGTGCTTTGGCAATATGATTGCAAAATGGCAGAGCTTTGTATGAGTCTCTGAGACCCCATCATATGATGTTCAGTTACCTCTGGTTGAGAATGCTTCACATTCTGAAAGTTACGGGGAACAATATACAATGCAAGCTATGTAGTCAATATTCAATTAAAAATTTTTAAAATGCAAGAAATTGTGTGGTCATCAAAACTGTGTAGATCAAGGTGAGTGCTACAACCATCATGTCAGTATCTCTGCTGATTTTTATTTCCTTTTGAATTGACCTCACGAACCTGGCTCTGAGAAAGAACAGCTACCTCATTGTGATGCTGAAATAAGTTGTAGCACATTGTTTTCAAAAGCATCTATATAAATGAATCATTACGTTTTCTCTGGTTGGTTGACATTTACAGCACAGAAATAGAAGTAGTAACTTGGGGAGAGGCAGTAGATGGATGAAGAAAGTAGAAGGACAATTAGTTCACAATTACTTAGAGTAGGAGCGTCCCGTCTAGGAATAAAATAGCAGAGCAGAGAAAAACCGTGACACACGGAAGGGAATGCCCCAGCACGTGGTATTTGTAGGATTAAAGCACGCACAGTGATTCTAAACAATCTTTTTCACCAGGCTGCTTGCAACCTGAAAGTTTTCAGAGGTACAAGGGTGACTAGCAGCTGAGACAAAGGGCATCTGAAGAGGGAGGTTTGGCTGGGCTCCCCACACCGGACTGATCCCAGCTTCTAGGGAGCCAGCTCCCTGGCTGGCTGGCAGAGACCCTGCCACACTGCATAGGCTGCTTCAAGTACTGCTGTGCCAACTTCCCACCCTCAAGGCCCCAGGGAGCCCCACCCAGTGTGCCAGGTAACCTCTTAGCCTGTATTTCTGCCCAAAGTGGGGCAGGAGCCAGCCAGGCAGAGTTGTAACCAGAGCTTGGCACAGTCTGTAACCTCCGCGAAGAAGGAAAATGCCCGTCACCGACAGGAGGAAAGGGTGGCTGGAACAAGGAAAGCAGTCATCACAGCAGTTAGTGAAGAGGCCATGCTCTGATGAGAAGGGAGAGGAAGGAAAGGGAAAAAGAGTTTACTCCACACAAATGCCTATACAAGAGGCAAGAGCAGATAACAAGAGAGCTGATGCTGTTACTTTTTATCTCAGTCTACAGGACAGGAAAGGGACGTGCTTGATTTACAGCTCCTTTCACCACTGTGCTGCCTGAAGTGGTAACAGGCAAGAGACCCAGCTGACCTCAAGCTGCTGAAGAAGCTGTCAGCTCCTGCCAGCACCCACACAGGGACCAGGCAGACGTGTTTTACCCAAGTGGCACAGACCCTGCCCAGACAGCCACTCAGCCCATGCTCCAACAAGGCACTTCTGCAGGAGAGGGAGGGTAAGTTTCGCTCCCAAACATCCCACAGAGAATGGGATGTGGCCATGGGCTATCACCACATGGCCGAGGAGATCCTCAAGGATTCTGCTTTTGGAGTAAGACTAGAGCCATCCCTTCCACCTGGCCAGATTGTACATTGTATGCAAAGCCAAAGTAACGTGAAAGGCCTTGACCTCAGAAAAGAGGAACAGCCCTTCTCAGGAACGTGCCTACTGTCGGCACGTCCATCACAACCCTGGCTGCTATCACGTCTGCATAAACAAGGAATGATTTACTTTCCTCGTCATATAGAGAAAGGAACAGGATCTGATGAGTGCACAGGAAACACCTTGCCCTGCCATCTCCAGCAATTTTGTGGTATTCTTTTAGAACATGTAACAAAAGTAGATGGATTTGTACATTATATGTTTGTCACCCCTGAGTTCTTTAGGAAAACCACAGGGAGTTAAAGATAAGATGTTATAAAGCACAGCTTTGTATTAAGGCACCCTTAAGGAGTACCTTCAAATGACAGAAAAAATTCTAAGGTCGGGGGGACCAGACAAAGCTGTCAAACTGAAGGAAGCCAAATTATTGGGTATTTGAGGCATGAGAGAACCTGCCCTTACAAGACTGACCAGTGCAGCAGCAAAGAGCAGCACTAGAAATTAGCTGAAAAATTCTGAAAAGAAAGAAAAAGTAGCATCAAAAGCAAATCAAAATGGCAAAATCAAAATGCTTTTGGCAAATCTGAATACTCATCCCTCCCACTCGTATCCAAGTAATATAGCTGAGTCAATTCTCCTCTGCTTAGCTCTAGAAAATCAGTCAAAATGACTTAATAAAAATAGCAAAAAGGGAGGGAAAAAGTGTCCATTTTTACCCAGCTAACCAAAGCTGGAAGATGTTCTTCTGGCCTCCCGAAATAAAGTCAGCAGTATTTCTCCCAGGACCACATTGGAGGGACCCACCCTTATGTTATTAGGGCTGATAAGCCAAGGTCCAGAGATCCTTGGCTCTCCCTTAGATCAGTTAACAACTGTAATAATAAGAAGCACAGTAGCTACTCCAGCCCCCTATCCACGTTCACCTAAAAGAAGAAATCATCTTCTGTCATAACAGTTCAGTGTCCTTACTTTTGTACTATCAACAGCTCCAGAGAAAGGAATAAATGATCAGAGCCCTGTCAGGATATCCTGTCATTCAGTGAGGGAGGCTTTATTCAGCTTTCCAGTGAAAACTTTCAGCAAATACCCTGCATTTTGGAATCTCTCCTGCCTGGGCAAGCTCCGCGTGCCGTATCCTTCACTCATTTACCTTGGGGAAGACAAGAGTCCTGTTAAAAGTATTTGCCTGAGAATGCAGAAAAAATAGCACTTCTAACAATCATTTTATGCCAGAATTGGACTTTTCGTGTTTGGAGGGCTCTGGAAGAAAAAAGTCCAATTCAGAATGGAAAAAAGTCCAGGGGTTTTATTCTTTTTTGCTTTTTTAGTTGCAGTGAAACTATGTTTGACATCACAAGTCCAAGACGAGGTAAGAAGCAGCTTTTTACGTAATGGATTATTATTCATCAATAATACTTTGTGTTATAGAGAGAACGGTTATCAGATACTGTATTTCATAGCAGAAAAACTCACTTTAACAGTCCCTGGTGCATATGACAATGAATTATAACCTAAGAGCGCTGTAATTCAGTCCTCTGAAATAACAGCAATGCATCTGTTTATTCTGCATGAGAATTTGGCTCAAATGGTATAGCATGAGTACACTGAAAAAGTCTCTAAAACTGGCACATGGGGTAAAAGTCTGTAAATGATGCATTTATCAAAAGAAATTGATTGGGATTTCTGATAAGTCAGAAGATGATAGCAGAAAGTTTTCTACAGTGAAAATTATCTGTTCCTACTAACTAAAGAGGGGGAAAGCTACTTAAGCTGAGTAAGGAAAAAAATCTAAGGAATTGAGCTATTTAAAGTAATAACACAAAATTATTAAATGTAATTAAAGGTTTTGTAGACTTTTGGGGAAGTGGTGCATTTGTCATGTACAAATACTATGAATCTGCGGAATTTCACAACATCTGTTTTCACTACCCTTGTAGAGAGGCAGAACACATTTAGAAAAGGAAACAAAAAGACAGAGAAATTAGGAGGGGGAAAGGGAAGACACTCAGGTGTTTTGTTGCTATTGTTTTTGGTTGGTTGAAGTTTTTAAATGGAAACATACATTGAAATGTACAAAAAGTACTCGGAAATATGTTAAAGTTTGTTGTTTTGTTTTTCTTTTTAAATAAGAGACACTTAAAAGTCACCTTTATTCCATTTACTCTAAAAGCAAAAAGGGAAAATGAGGAAATGGGAGAAAGCGGAAATAATGCTACCATTCCAAAACAAATAGTGTTTTACAGCTGGTGGCAGAGAAAGGGCATAAGTTATTCTTATTTAAATTTTCACTTTTCAAAACTCTCAGTAAGTTTTGTTGTTCCAAATATGAAATTTTGTGGGGTGCCTTTTTGATGACAAATGTCTTTTCAAGCTGTATCCACATTATACCCACATCCGGAAAAAGGTCACATTTTTACTTCGAAGACACCTGAAAAGCATCTACACAACAAAAGGGTTTCACTACTCAAATATTTCGATGTTACCCAGACCAGATTTCAACAGTGCACTTATGAAGACTAAACTTTGACATCTAAATAGACGCTGAAATGTGCTTGTAAGTGGGTGATGGCAATCACATATAGTGGCTCAGAAGTTATGAAGCTAAATCTCCTTATCAGTGTCTGTGATACATCCTCACAAACTTTGCTGCTGAAATGTCCAGCTGTCAAGGGGAGAAGCTGCTGAGTGAGGGCTTCATCCAGGACCACCATGGGATCTATAGATATCCTGCCCAAGGTGCCGGGGTACCCACCCAGACCAGCTGTGAGGTTCTGCAGAGGCTGCAGCATCCCACATGTGCCCGGAAGGTCCAGTACGCTCTGGACTGCACAGGGTTACGCTGCTGGTTTTTGAAAACCATGCTCTGAATTAGGTCATTTCTCACCATTTGTGAATGATGAACTTACTTCTACAAACACCAGGAAGAAAGAAGATGAAGCCAACATTAGATGCAGTTCAGCAAAGACTTACTGCTTTAAAAGAGATGCATAAAAACAGGTTAAAATAAAAGAGGAGGCTGCTCTTCTCAATGTGCTCAGTCAGGCCCAAAACCTCCACCAGATCTGAATGCAAAGCTAGGTGTCATTCTTTGACACCAATTTGAAAATACCAGCCACAGCCCTTTAGATCGATACTGTGGAGCTGATAATATGAAACCCACTTTTGAGAGGAAACTTTGTTCCACAGGCTGGTGCTGTGGAACACACCTTGTTTAATTTTGCCTCCTCCACACCTTGTTTAATTTTGCCTTTGAGTGAAGAAGGCACTTGTCAGCAGCTCTGGAACCAACACTCCATAGGCTGATGCCATCTCTGTAACCTGGCTTTTAAGCCTGACAAACTTAGCGTTTGTTGATAAAGCACTCTTAGGAAAAATATTACGTTTAGAAGGGTTTATCCTGCAGTGGTTAGACGTATTTCGTGCAGACAAAGCTACTGCAAAGCGCTAGTATGTGGTCTATTACCTAGCTTAGCTCCCAAACAAGGAGCTCCTGCTGAACAGGAAAGAGCTTGCAGCTGTGAGTGAGAACAAAGCTGAGTTAGACTTGTCATTTTTCAGCAATTGCACTCAGGGTAGTGTTTTTCCTTCTTGTTAATTAGTCTTCTCCTATTGCAGGTGAAGAAGCAATGTGATCAAAAGCTGCTCATTAGAATGAAAACCAAATGTGTACCCTGCTCTTTAAACCTTGACACCCAGTGCCCTGCTGGTTACACCAAAATTACCAATGGGACTGGGACACCAGACTGCAGGTATGTCCCTCTGTCAGAGATTTTCTTGTGAATATTTTTCTCCATTAATTAGAAAATGTTAATACATGTAAAAATGCTCTAGTCCATGCAATTTTCTTATGGAACATTTACTATATGCTTCACCAGCTCTAGAACTCAAGCTGCATTTGGGGCATGTGATGCTAGAAGTTAATCAGCAAGTGATACAAGATGAAAATAAATGTTGCTTTTGATGGTCTAACAGATTTTCTCTTGAATAATATCATAGAATCTCTTCCATATTTATTCTTCATACTTGATATGAATGATACAAAAATATATGATAAATATATGGTATATTAAATTTATATATTAATCTTATATAGCACGTAAACAATGTATTTTTCAAACTTCTAGATGGGGGAGTTGTGGGGGTGGAGTGCAGGAACAGATATCTCAAAATCAGTTTGACATCTTGCCATCCAGATTGGAAAAAAAACCAGAACAGTATCTTAGAGAAAATGTAACTTCCTTAGAAAAAATGTAACTATTTTGAGCTTACTTAGCACTTAAAGAACCTTGATATTAAATAATTTTTAAAATACTGTTTCAAATCAAAACTTAGAGAAAAGTGCTGTATTTAGGCGGGGGTGGGAAGACAAATACACAGTTCAAAAGAAACAGCTCCAAGGGTCTTTTCAAAACTTGATATTTAATGTATGTTTTAATGAACAAAAAAAGGCAGATCCATGCAACTAAGCTTAACGTGCTCTTGTCAGAAAGGAGAAGAGGAAGTTAAGAATTTCATTTTTCCCCACGGGAGGCTTGTAAGTACTTTAAAGCAGCTCTAACTTCTTTTCCTCAGGTATTATCTGGAAATTAAAACACACACACTTTCTCTTCCGGGCTGTCGGCATCGTTGTGTGAAGGAATTTGAACAACCTGAGTGCTGCCAGGGACACTGGGGCCCAGACTGCATGGGTAAGCTGGTTTGGGTTTTGAAGTTTTTACTTTCATATATAATTTGAATAGAAATAAAGCAGCGGCTTTTCTTCTTTTTGGAAACTATTGCTGTGAAAAATTTGCTCCTCAGAGTTTGGTACAGAAGTAGAAATAAATAGTAGTTTTCAGCTAAAACTGAGAGGACTTGAGGAAAAACAGATATTCAAAGTTTCATTTAAAAAGAAAAATTCATAGAAATATTTAAAGAGCCTCAGAAAACCTCCTAGATTTTGAGATTTTCAAAACAAATCATTACAGTCAATGTCTGCAAAATTATTTCATTTGGGAGAACCCCCATAATGGATTTTAAAAATTAAGATTTTCAAATCACAAGTTTAAATATTTCATTTTAATTCAAAACCACCTTCATCCACATCTGAAATATTTCCAAATCTCTTTAATTCTTTACTTTGTGATGCAGGGAGGATCTTTTCTTTCAGCTCAACTTGAAACAGTTTCTTGAACTGCCTGTGAATGCTGAAGGCCATTACTGAAGCAAGGGAATCAGGAGCACCTCCCCTCCTGCTGCCCCTTCCTCAGGAAAAGCTTTTCAGCATCTCCACAAATGCATCAAATCTCAGGCTACCAAGATGGGCATCCAGACCCACAGAGGAAGTTTCCCTGCCCAGCCAGAGTGTTTCCTCCTTTAGTTAATGACCTCAAGGTCTGTTTCAAAGTCTATGAAGTCCTTTGTCCACGAAATAGATTTTAAAAAACTTATAATTTTAGCCCAAGCTATTATTTAAATACCACTCATTTATCTACTAAAGGAAAGCAGTCCAACTGCAGCTCACAGCAACTTCAAGAGAAAAGACAGGCAAAGAGCTGAGTGGGTAGTGTGTGGTCACATCTTCTGACGAGAGTGACTCGTGTGGTGGTTTACCACCCCACCACCAAATCCACCTCATCCTCCCATTGTCAGGGTGCTCTGGGCAGCCACACAGGGGGCATCAGTATTTCTGGAGAGGGGCAGAGTCCCCTACCCCAGAGTCAGAGCCCTCCTGCACGACTGTGTGAAGGAGGCTGCAAAGGCAAGGAAACCCTCTCTTCCTTTAGACAAACTTCCTGACCCCAAAAAGCAAAGAATCAAGGTCTCAGCATTGTTTCTGCTTTGATTTAGAGGGAAAAAATAGTTATCTCTACATTATCACAACCTCTGTAATAAAACACTGCACAACTTGAAATATTTGGAGGAAAGACAGTCCTTCCTGAGGCTGGGCAAAAATCCCTGACTCGGAGTTTACTTCACATTTAGCATCTGATGGCAAGGACAAAGTTAGGTCTTAAATAGCACTCTGACTTCCTTAAATGATAGCACATGCTGAAACACACAGTGTGAATGAAAGATCTTTTGTCCTCTTCCCTCCCCATGAAGCACACCAAGCCATCCAGCTGCACACCAATCCCTCTGTAAAAAGTCATAAATTCAAAAGAGAAAAGTACAAGGTCAGGAAAGGCCTGAGGGAAAGAGGACAGCCTTTCAACACTGCCAATATCATCCAGCCACAGGTACTACAGATGGTGGAGCTACTCCCTACCCCAGCACACGTTCCCACTCTGGGCAAATATTTCCATGGCTCCAAAGAAAAGCCTGGGTACCAACTGAAAGGTTTGTGGCATGACCAACTGAGTAGAAAGCACTGTAAGAATAATGGGAGGGAAAATGTGAGAAGAAAAAAATAAAGGCCAAGAGGAAAGATACTAAATTTAATGCTATCAAATTATATGGTCCAAAATACTTCTTTACAAGTACTACTCACTGCTTCAGCCTCACAGAGAGTCAGGCAAAGAGAAGTATTTTAAGAGGCTATATTTGATAACACTTGGAAAGTGCTGATTTTAACTCCATGAGGAAAAAAGAGCTGATAGATTTAGGCTCTTTTGGCCTAGATTCAAAGATTTGGCCTTCACACTCTGACAGCTGTTAAGAGATAAGCAAGAGCATCTCTTTCTTACTGCTTTTCAAAAAGCATCCTCGATAAAAGCAAAGGTCTTGCCTCTCCCCAGGGTGGCAGCAGGTGACTGTGCCAGCACTGCCCCAGTGTCCCAGCACTGCCTCCTGTGGCCCTGCTGGTTGCAGGAAGCACTTTATCTGCCTGCCCAAACTTGTACAGCAATATGGTCATTTACTCGACTTCTGATAAAGCTGTCCTTTGGTGCTGGTATCAAAACAAGAGACAAGATGTAGTGAAGACAAGGGGAAGTGCAATGAATGCCAACAGCAAAAAAAAAAAAAAAAAACCTGCTTTATCAACAATTTTTAAGTAACTTTTCCTAGGAATTATACCATGAACTCTGAGTTTTCTCTATCCTTGCACAGGATACAAGCATCAGTGCAAGTAAATTTTTTTCCATTCTGTGCAAATATTAAACAGTTGCCATGAGTCCTAAAGATAAGATTTAGCTATCATACGGTAGCCAGAAAAAAAGATTCACTAAAAGCCACTTTCAAGATTAAAGTATATGTATTTATCCCTTTCCCTCAGTTGTAGTTATTTAACCTAAATTCTTAAAACATCTTATTATTTCAGCATGTATGAGATAAACAGCACTAAAATTTTCATCTTTAAATGTATTGGTTTTTCACAAGAGGCTTATGTGGGTACAATAGACTTCAGACTACATCAAAGAATAAATTAAGAAATTTTAACAGACTGGTATAAAGCCAAAGCTTTCAGTGGAATTAAGTGTACACATATGCACATCTACTTATTTACTCATCACTCTGTCCAAACCAACTTCATTTTTACCAAAACTTCCACATTACTTAAATACTCTAAATCAGGATTAACTTAGGGGGAGCATAAATCTGGTGCTGCCCATCTCCACCCACACAGAACAAACTCTGAGACTCTTTATAAGCAATAAATCTACCAGTAAGGTACAGCAGAGTACCTGTGAGGCCAGTAGGAGTTTGATATATTTACATACCACCTGCATCAAAATTATGGTACCTAATGGTACCCAATTCTAATTACAGGAAGGCAAGGCTTATGGAAGAGAGTTAATATATCATTTCCAAGCAAGGGCAGGACAACTGTAAAAAATAAGGGTACCCTTGTAGGAGAGAAAACCTGACAGAATGATCTGACTAAAAACCACTGTAATATACATTTCCAGTAGGCAATCTTTCAGTAAAGATTTGAATCTTGAAACCTTTCAGACAAAAAATATTAAACTATTTTTATTTGGAAATATGGTCATTTTTTCTTATCTGATCCTGCTGGCTGAGGCTTTTAGTCAGACTGTCTCACCTTCTATCCCACTGCCTGTAACCATGGTTTTAGCACCAGAGGCACTGAAGAGCATAACACACCTTTGGCACAGAAGTTTTGTTAGTGACCACAGCCCACTGGACAGGATTTGGTTGTGAGATATCTGAATTTCAATTTCCAAGATCGTTTGAATCAATTATCACAGTTTTATGGAGGTAGCAGGGAAAAGAAAAAATTTTCCACATAAAGAAAATGCAATTTTTGGTGGGGGGGAAAAAGAAAAAGGCTTTTTAAACCCTAACTTTGCATCAAATAAAATCCTGAGAGCAAATTATCAATCCAGAGTCATATCAACACACAGGAGTGGTCAGGCAAGCTCCACTTATATCAGAAAAGCCAACAGCTTAGGTTGTTGCAGACAGAGGTAGATCAGCAGGGACAAAACCACATGGTACTTTAGAATCATAAAATTATTTTTTGTTCCAATCCTTTGACTATAGTCACCAGCCTAAGTTCCCAGACAAGAGAGGGTGATGGTCTCTACTGATGCTAAAATTCTAGTGAAGAGATTCAGGCAGCCACAAAACAGCAGCTGTCACCCAGGGTCCCTGCCTGGCCCAAAACCCTGCAGCTGCCAAGGCTGTCACCTGTAGCGTGCAAGGGGAGCACAAGGGTCAGAGCAAGGTGACTGATGGCTTAAACACTGTCATTTCCAGCATGTCCAGGAGGAGCTGCATCGCCATGCAACGGGAGAGGACGCTGCTCACAGGGCATAACTGGGAACGGAACGTGCACTTGTCAGGTACGTCCTTTCTTTTAAATGAGAAAGAAAAATACAACAATAGCACGTAAGTTGTGCTGAAAAATAATGCATGTTGCACTGTACAAATACATTAAAGGAAAGTATTCCAGAAACAGCAGAGATGATCAGCTTAGAGTTTGGGGTTTTTTTGCTTGGATTGTGTTAATCTTCACACTATTATTTCTACAGATTTGAGCAAGTTCAGGTGAAATTATTAAAAAGTTCTTTCCTCTTGCCTGCCTGAGACAGATGTTTAGAGTTCTTCTATTTTTTTAAATTGTGCTATTACTTGTGACTTTTTGCCCTAAATAGAAAGTACTCATACATGGGGCTATACTCTCCATACGTTGCTCCTTTGCTGAGAGAGCAATATGTAGTGCTCAACTTCAGGCAAATAGATTTTTAAGGAACAATTCAAATTAATCTTTTCTACCTCCCCCTCTACTGGTTCATCTTTACTCTATTTCAAAAATCTTCTTCTGGGGACATACGAAGAGAAAGAGGTAGAAGTAGTCAGAAAATACAACCCAACAATTGTAAGCCTGATTTGGACATTAGGCTTGGTTACTGTACTTCATTGTTACTTTGATATTCAGAATATCTGATTTGAAGATCTACAAATTATTTTTAAAAAAGATGTGGGGCCAAGATTGTTCAAAACACAATATTTTCTAGATTGTGGTAGCTATTGATTGAAATTTTCATGTTATTTTCTTTTGGCAGCGAAAGATGCTGTTTTCAGCCTGCTAAGCACACATTTATCTGTATAGAGATAGATGAGAAACTTTAGTTTTGATTTCCCATTGTGTAATTCACAGAAAGGGTTTGGAGGGACAGCCTGTGAAAAATGTGCTGAAGACAATTTGTTTGGTCCTGACTGCACATCAGGTAAGTTTCAACTTGCTTTATTTGATTAGGGAAAATAAGGGAGCGAAAGCTGTATTCAGACTCTAAGAAATCATAGTCAAATGGGTAGAGGGCCCAAAAATTTCCCAGTAAGAGCTGCTGTCTGCCTCGGAGAACACAATGGGGAAAGGAAAGAGAGCTCTTTGCTCTATTCTCTGCCAGGGAGATAGATAATTTTGTCAAAAGTGTGAAAAAGGGTGTGTTTGGTTTAGTTTGGGGGTTTAGGTGCTTGATGAATTCACTGATTAGCCATATATCTATCAAAAGTGGAAGTCTGAAGGAGGGATTAAAGCTGTGTGCACTATGTAGAATATATATGTATTCACAAGTGTATATATTCATATAACATTTTCCACTTTTGCCTGTTTCTTAATGGTCTGTACTATTCTACCTCCCTGACCCTTGCTGACAATTACACCGAAAAACCAGAAAACTGTCTGAATACAAAATTTAAAACAGTCTTATTCTTAAGTAGTAATAGTTGTTTATCTATAAGTAAATCTCCTTTTCTTCCCTCAAGATGCACAAAATGTTACTTCTGAAGAGTCACAAATTGTCTCAATTTAAATAATCTCTGTTGGCCTTTCTACAGTAATCCTACACCACTGCTGGCTCAAAGGCCCTTTTTCCACCAGCTGTCCACTGGATGCCAGTGTTGATACACAGAAATATAACTGAGCCAGCATTTTCATGAAAATAGGGTACTTGAATGAATTCAGTATCATAAATGTAATTATTTTCCAAGAAGCTACTGGAGGATTCAACTACGTATTAATTTAAGCAACATTTTACGCTTCACCTTTCAGATATTTGAGCTCCTCTAAGTGTTCTAAAACAAATAAAATACAAACAATGTTCATTTGTGGCTAACTGCTTTTCAGTAACACCTTAGAGATTCCTGGTTTTTATATTATGATTAGTAACATAGGTAGGAAGTTATTAATTAATTAATTAGTGCAGGTGATTTGCATGAACACAAGCTATGTTTTTAAGGGGAAGAGGATATGCTACATCAGTGCAGCTTAAACATGAAGTCAGCAATACAGTTCTGTACCTCTTTTAGACTTTTCCAAGTGTAACTGTAAATAGCCTTTTCGAAAAGCATCATTGCCATAATTCAAACAGTTATAACGATAAAGCTTTTTGAGTATACTTACGGCTCCAAAAATTATTTATAGAAGGGTCTCATAGTCGCCTGGACTGTGAATGCATCATCTTGTGTGCATATTGCCACTGGGTTTATAATCAAAATATAACTAGAAACGAGAGAATACAGGAAGAAAGAAGCCTGAGAACTCCACAGTGATTAATTATGCTTTTAACTAAATAAGGTCTGTTTAGGGAAGAGGAAAAAAAGTCACAAAACTCGTCTCTTCTTGAGGTGCTTGAGAGATACAAACAGAACTGAAGCAAAAACAAGAAATAGGTTAACCATTATTAAAGAGGTCTGTGTTAGACATTATATCCAATTTTGGCTTCAGACTGTTTGTCAAATTTTACAAGTTTTATGGCATTAGCAACAAGTCAGTTTGGTGTTTGTAGTGTGTGTTCTGCAGATTTTCAGACCCCAGGCTCTTAACAGCCTTCAAAATTTAGTGTGTTATTTACTGATGTATGCAATTGCAAGTATCAATCATCTCAGTAATGGAAACCTATAAATTCAAGCACTCAGGTCAAAGCTTGTTTTGGTCAAAGCTGCTGGCCAGGACACTCTGCTATGAGTAACCACTAACGATGTCTTTCCAAACACCATTATTATTCAGTAAAGCAAATCCATCTCTCCCTGTAGTTTGTGACTGCGTTCATGGAGTATGCAGCAGTGGAATTACAGGGGATGGAAGATGCACTTGCTTGTCTGGATACAAAGGGCTCCGCTGTGATCAGCGTAAGTAGGTCATTTTCCATGCGAGATGTATTCAACAGCTGTGATAAAGCTAGAATTGGTAAGGATTAATTAGTCTCGGGTTAGTCACGCAAAAGCAACCAAACATACACTGAACCTCAAAGCCTCACAGCGTGCAGGCACAGCTTAACCTGTCCCCCTCTGTCCCTCAGCGATAGCCGAGTGCGAGGCGCTGCAGTGCCCTGCAAACTCCAGGTGTGCTGCCTCAGGTGAGGATGGAAGACAGCTGCAGTGCACGTGTCTGCCCAACTTCCACGGGGATAGTACACGATGTGAACGTGAGTAATTTCCATGTCTGCCCAGTTCTTTGAATACACCATCATTAGTGTTATAGTTCAGATATGGAATGTGCTTTTGAGCAGTATCTCACCACCTAATTTTTCTTGGGTTCTTATCCCAAAGCACAAACTAGATTCCTTCAGGATGAAACTAAATCCTAAAATGTGCTTCAGAAGCATATCCTTCCAGTTACTAACAAGTTACAGTCCATGCAACCAGACTAAAGCTAGTCAACCCCCTTGAAATACACAAGGTGGATACTGGGTCATCAGTGCTTACAAATCACTCCTGTCATTTCCCTCTGCTTGGTAAAGTTCAGCCTTACAGCTTGCTTCCAGAAAAATCAACAACAGCAACCGAGAGCTCATATTTACTGAGCATCCATCATGTGGCAGCTCGGTTCCACCAGCAAGCACAAACTCTACAGGCAAGTAAAGTTCATTTCAGCTTTCCTGTTTTTCATGAAACAAAGCTAATAGCATCTCAGCTAGAGGTAAACTCTACCTTAGAGGTGTCTTTATAGACTCCTCAACTTGCCATCGAATGCCCAAATTAATGGTATAAGAGTCCAGATTTTCTTTTCTCTACTTACATTGTATCTTATGGTACCAATTCTTTCTAGACCACTTCCAACAAAGAATATTGTTTATTCTGATGCTGGAAGCACAATTTAGTAGATGTTGGCTCAGATCAGTCCCGGCTGAGGGGAAAGAAAGGGAAGAGAAGAGGAGAAAACAGTGAGAAGCACCACTTTTTAGGTGTGTCCAGAGCATGCTATTGTCTAGATACAATGTGTGCTTAACTTTAACCTAACCTGGACACAAAGGTGTGAGAAGATGCTCTCCAAGCACTCCTTGGTTTTGAAAAAGAACAAGCAATGCTATTGCCTCAAAAAAATGGTTCATGGAAATAACTACTGAGCTCCTAGTGCAGTCCTGAAAGTAGAAGAACATGGAAGACTAAAGCACTTGCTGGCCAGTTTTCCATACAGCTGAACCAATGACATTATATTGTTTAATTACCGGAAAGAAAACAGTGAAGGCCTATTGTATTGAGAAATATTTTCCAACTGATCCAACATGTGCTTAAAGCTTGCACAGACCTCATACCTCCTGCCTGACCTTCTCTAGTTAAAATCCACCAGAGAACAAGGAAATAGTTGTAATATTTTAATGAGCATGTTACATGTATTAATCTATTTATAACTCAACTTGCCAAGTTAAGAGATCATTTCTGCTCAAAAGCAAACAGTTGGTTGCTACGTTAGCATAAACACATTCCTCCTTTCCATCTCCAAGCTGCCACAATACTTTGGACTTGGCTGTTACAAAAAGTTTAGTCTGCCCAGGCTTTGTTTGTCATGGAGGTGCTCTGGTAAATCCTTGTCTTCCATTTTAGAACTGTAGGCAATGATTCATTTACTTCACTTCTTTTTTTCACCAGCTATCAACCCATGCTCCAAAAAGGTCTGCGATGCTAATGCCAACTGCATTTACCTCGGGCCAAATCAGCACAAATGCGCCTGTCAAGAAGGCTACAGAGGGGATGGTCAAATTTGCCTGCCCATAGACCCTTGCCAAGCAGCACATGGGAACTGCCCTGCACAGTCCAGCATTTGCATCTATGACGGTCCAGGAAAGGTCAGTGTAACTGCCCAAGAAGAAATAATGCTTTCTCTCCAAAAAAGAAGCCATGAGGGTGTGAAAACAGGTCTCAAGGCAGTCAAATGCTACTCCTAGCTTTACCATAAGCCCTGCTGTTGACCAGGAGGGAGTTCCTTTATCTCCCCTCTGAAAATAGGAATGGCAATAATGTTCTTTTTTCTGGGAATTTTTTGGGTACAATTTGCCTCTCCAAAATGGAGGCATTGAAATAAATCTTCTCCCAGTTAAATTTTGTCTCTCTGACCACACGGGACTTGAAGGACCAGTAGGTCCTTATACAGGTGCCTACAGGTCCTTATACACCTTATACAGGTGCCACAGATACATGTCTACATTTAGTTTATTTAGGAAAGAAGCACTTTGGGTCTTTGAAAACAAGCAGTGAACAGCACTTTTTATAAAGACTGCATATTATTCATGATGTTGGGAACTGGCTCCGATTTCTGTGCATAAAACTCACACTATCAAAAAAGCAGGACTTCAAAAGGCCTGGTTGGCTTGGACACCCTGAAGAGCCGTAAAGGGACTTGATTATTCAGAGCTGTTTTGCAGTTCATGGTCATATCTCGGTGAAATGCAAGTGGCTGAAACACAGACTGGTGTGTACAAATATAAGCTTTATATTTGTGTCTGAACTCACCAGGTGATTAACTAAGACACTGTGTTCAAGCCCTACTTCCAGAAATTATGCTGAAATCCACGATTTGTGCATGGCTGATTTTCTCTCCCCTCTCACATCCTTCTGATTTAGTCCCACTGTGAATGCAAGGAGCATTATACCAACTTTGTACCTGGGAAAGGATGCAGCATGATGGACATCTGTGAAACAAACAACACCTGCCACAAAAAAGCTAAATGCTTAACAGTTGCACCAGGACAGATTGCGTGAGTCTTTTTGCTTATGAAAGTTTCACACAGTTTCTCCCTCCTTCCCTAGTAAATGAGCTGCTAAAACAAATCCTGTGGATGAACACCTCCTGAGGATATCTTTACTGGCTTCTTTATCAAGGACAAATCACAAGATTTAATGGGGTTAGGGTCAGCCAATTAACATAGTGTTAGATTTCATCAGGCCATTTGCTAATACCCATTAAGTTTTATTTTTAAAGCACTCAGAGGTCATTTCTACACTAGTAAATAAAAGGGACCAAAACCTCTTTTCCTCAGGGCAAGCAGCATTGTCTGTCTCACAGCTAAAGTCTCTTCCAAAACAGAGTAACTGCCTCTTGGCAGCAGTCCCTGGCACATGCAATCCCTTCAACTGTGCCTGGGCACTGTCTGGGAAAATGCTACTTGGTGTGGGCCAGAACCACATCAGGCAGCATGCTGAAAACTAATCAGCATTAATTATGGGATAGCACTGGAGCCCTGCCTCTTCTGAGTATACTAATACAGATACAGGGTATCTGCCCCCCATGCTGTCAAAGCAACGCCAAACACAGCAGATTTCTTAAAGCCTTGAGTCAAGCAGGTGGGAAACTGCAAAACCTCTGGCAGACTTTGCTTTTCCTGTACAGAAATATGCTACATGGATGTTAGGAAAAAAGTCAGTCTTAACACTAAACTCAACAAAGCTCTCTTAAACCACAGAATTTGGCTTACGTGTTTCTATAGCCCAGTGATGGCAAGTACGGGGTTAAAGAGCTGTGCCTGAAACATCAGTTTTTGGGAGCTGAGAGCTTGAACGTGAAGGACAAGACAGGCCATTCATTGTAAGTTAGGAACAAATTATCATATAGATCCATAGACAGAAAGCATTCACTAAGGAAAGTATTCTTATTGCCAGTCCTTGTGTCATCATGCAGCTTTCCCTTGCAGGGTAATATCAGCATCACTTCCATGTAAGCTAGTGTGCATTTCAAACAAGTTCATCTAGAATATCCCCTAGTTCTCTTCTACATCATAGTATGCTACTCAAACTGCTTACTATAGACTCACACAACACTTAGTATAGAGTACTACCATACTGCACAATATCAGCTGAAATTTTGAAATAAAATTCCACATCCAAAATCAGGAGCATTTTTTCCTAATAAGTCGCTGTTTCACTGTTGCAACACAATTTTTGAAAGCCGAGAAAGTTTTGAGAATTTTAGAATTGCAAAATTAAAAATTTATTACTGGAGATGGAAAAGAACAGTAAAAATGCTTTGCACATCATTCATTTGACGATATTTAATGGCAAAAACAAGTACAGAAGAATGGAGTGGGATTGAAATCAAACTTGAGCTAAGGAAAATCCATTTATGAAACAGGAACTTAACAAAGAAAAGCATTGATTTGTAAATGTGGGCACAATAAATAGATTCTGGTAAGTGACAGACTGTATTTTGGCTACACCCCAGATTTTAAATGTATTTGGGAAGGCTTTTTTGGTTGGTTTTTATTTTCTTTTTCTAAAACACAAACCTATAACAGGGGCCACAAAACTGCATTGCTTCCTTCCTATTTTTGTTTTGGTTTGGATTTTTAAAGGATACAATTGTGCTATTAGCTTTACCCACATAGACAGTTCTACTTTCTCCAGAACCAAATTATTTGTACAGGAATAAATCTCTCATACAAGCAAAGATGTAAAAAACCCAAACATTTGATTTGTGAATATAACACAGCAACCTCCTCAAAAATCACAATGGCCTCTGTCTTCTGTTCCCATATAGATCTTTCCTGAGTGAGTGCTGACACTTTCCATAGTGTTGCTTCAGCACAGTAATCGTGTTCAGCCTTGCCCAGAAGCTATGAAGCTCCAACCAGTGCAGAATTACACTGCATATTAGATCATAACCTCTCTGGTTTCCAAGGAGAGCTGCCTTTCCATCAGTTAAACTCTATTATTTTCCCTCTTAATCCTACTCTTATTTTGCCTCTAGGTCTTCAAAGTAGAAATTAGTGGCTTCATAAACCAAAACTCTGTTATAGAGGGTTTTGGTAAAATTGGAGACAGAAAGCTGAGCTTTCCTCTTCCAGAGAGATACAGTTTTTCCTCCCCCAGCAAGCTGGAGGGGTGACAGTTTCCATCTTTTTCAATCCTGCCTGTGCTGTCTGTGCAGCACACCATGAAAACATCAAACAGCTGAGCTTAGGTAGTCCGGCAGGGTTTGGTGTAAAGCTGTTCTCTTTGGAGGCACCCAGCCCATACAGAAAGCTGTGCATCCAAAGATAAACCTGTAAAGCCGTAAGCACTCTGAGTTGCAAAGCAGTTCTTCCAGACAAAGCTAAGACAAAGCAGATCCATCTGGCCAGTCACCCAGCTGGTCCTCCCCCTGCCCAGCAACACAGAGCCAATTCCTTCATCAGAAGGAGTGAGGAAATACAAAGGTTGAAGTGTTCAATCCCATGCAATAGGTGCTAATCTGTAATTACTCAGTGCTTTCCTTTGGCACACAAATCCAAACTATGTTACTTGGATGCCCACTCAGTTATGAGCAATATCGTCCTTAGGAGGGAAGTTTCAAACTATGCAGGTATTTCTGCAGTTCACTGTGCCCCCAGGAATGATAGCCAAAAAAGCTATTATGTTTAACCACCTGCTTCTTTATGAACATTGGATGAAAAAGAGGGGAGAGTTTTATTTTGAAGCTTGGATTTGATTTGTGACATATTTCAAGGGTAGTTTCTTTTTTCTACGATGCTATTTCTCAGCTCCTTCGAAGCCTCAGTTGTTTTCTTCCCTGTTCAGAAGTGGAAGGGAGCTACCTACAGCAATATAGCAATATTTGCCTCACCAGAAAAAAGGGATCAGCTCCCAAGGAGCAGCTGTTCCTCACTCCCAGCTGTAAACCCTTCACCCAGGCTCCACAGTCATACTCTTTCTGCTCAAGAGATCCCCTTAAAAAGAAATGGATTCACCACCAGAATAGCATCCTAAAAATTAGGATGCTTTTAGACTGCCATTTCTTCCCAGGATCAGAGTCAAAGCTTGAGCCTCTTGGCCAAAATTTCAGCACTCCTCTGAGCCTGTATGCAGCTTCCCAGATTGCAGGGACTTGTGGGGATTTTAAAATAATATTGCTCTCACCAGAGAAACAGCTATGGCAGAGAGCATACATGGGGAAAAAATGAGATGGTTTGGCATCAGGCTGATACTACTGTGGGGTGTGAGTGGCAGGTGTGTGTTTTTAACAACCAGCACATGCAAATGATTAATTATAGAAAGGGCATCTTTTGCTCACGTGAAGTAATGTTCCTTCTCTAGTGATGCCATTAGGAAAAAAATATCCAGAGAGATGAATCATTATGGACAGAGCTTATATGAATATTGAACATACTGCAGACTTCACAGGGAAAGGCACTAGTAAAAGCTAGTAAAAGATGGACAAGTCTGTCCATCTCATGTGCACCATGACCTGAGTCTGCTTTACATCCAGAGTACTGGGTCAGGCACACATCATTGGCACCTCTCACAGGCTCGAGTCCTCAGGGGACAGCCAGGGTGTTACATATGAGATGCTATTTCCGGAACAGAAACAGCAGCAACACACACATCTGAAAAAGCATTAGATTTTGTGCTGCAGCAGAAAAAAAAGATAATGTTAAAAGTACAAGTATTATTGACCAAAATGGTGTCATTACTTAAAGGGCAGGGTAACAAACCACTGCTTTGCTTTGTTGAAAGGACTGACACCAGTCTGCTTTTTCTACAAAACCCATGCAGCTATTCCAAGGACTGATGAGCTGCCATCACCTCGCTCAACGACCATTAATCCTGGCAAATCCCATGTCATGAGCGAGACCTTCGCAAAACAGCCTCCCAGCAGCAAGACTGGCACCTCATACATTTGTGCTGTGCCCTCTCCTTGCCCACAGACAAGGCAGTGGATTTCTGGGCTCCAGCAACCACATTTTGGGACCAGAGGCTGCATGTAGCCTCTGTTGAGAGGTTCTGCAGGACAGACATCACTGGCTTCTGGTCCAGCTGACAGAAGTCCATCACATCAGGCAAGCCGCCATCAGGCTGTCCCACACACTCACACACTTCACAGCACGCAGAAGCAAATAATTAACTGCAAAGCACTGGTGCTTCCTGACAACACCTTCAGAGAATCAATTGGTAACACCTGGGGCAGGTTTATCGAGAGCCACAGCTAGAATCCCGATCCCTTCACAGGTGCACGTGCCAGGGGGGCTCCGTGGGGAATGGGTTTGTGTGCTACGGGAACATCATGGAGCGCCTCCAAGAGCTGAATGCAGAAGTGGGAGGACGGTGGCAGGGCAAGCTGACATCCAGCCTCTTGCTCATGGGTGAGTAACCACACACAGGCAGAGGCAGCTTCTGCCCAGTGGGCTGATCATGTCTTGTCTTCCCCCCACACCCTCTGCTACACGAAAGTGCCACCCACAGCACGACCACAGCACACATGCTACTGACTGCAAAGTCCCTCAGACCATCTAAAGCTGCTCTGCTCATCACACCATGGATGCACTCTGCAAGAATTTCCAGGCAGAAGTGCTAAACATGTTTCCACAACCCCTCACACATCATTTGATATCACCAGTGGACTTTTCCCCCCAGTGTAATTAGTGGGATTACCCCACTTCTTCAGACAGATGAAATTTGGTCCAGAATGACACACACTGTTCCACCAAAAACACTGGCATTCCCAGTTACCTTGTGAACTGAACAACCTAACTGCCTTCCTCATCTTCTCTAGGGCCAAAAATTTGAGCTATGAACAAACACTGCTAGAATTGAGCCAGATCTTTGAGCTNGGGGGAGAAATCCTTCTGTTTAATATAATTTGCTCAGTCCTACAGAGCCAAGCAATTAAAATAAAGATCATGAACTCCTGAACAGAATGAAATAAGAATCCCCCATAGCTGGCCAAGGACAGAACCTGGCAGTGACTTTCACATTTGGCCCTGAAGATCAATATCCATTGCCTCAGCAACTGAGAGTTCAGTTGAAGTTTCTCTGTGCATTTCTCCTCACATGTCTGAGAAGCGCCCAGCATGCTGAGTTAACAACAACCCAGATTTTATGTTCTTTGGTTAAGTTTTGGACATAAATGTGCCATATAACTTACTAGCCAGAAGCTACAAAGATAACCACACAGGTTATCTTACAATATGTCAGCTCCACACTGATGTCTTTCAAAAGCTGAGAATTTATAGATGTTCTGTAAGACAGCATATTAATTTTGAGATACATTCTCTGTACTATACACCTGTAATGACTGCAAAGAATTTTTTTTGGTTCTGATTTTATACCTCTAGAAAAAGAGCTGAATGTTAGAAATATTTAATGCCTTCAGCTGTAGAACCAGTGGTCTCTCATGCTGCTCTCCTGGATACAGAAATAGCCTCTGGGTAGTAAATGAATTCTAATTAACTTTCAGTGCATCAGTTTTGATTACCAGTTCTGTGTTTGCTGATATTTGCAGTACCAGCAGGTTATCAGCAGCATATTTCTCACCCCAGAGTGACTGAATTGATTTTAAAGCAGAAGGCTGTCTTCCTGTAAGGACACATCTCCAAAGAAACTGCTGGTTCCGTGTCCTTGCTCTGGCCTGCATGCCACAGAATCCAGGCTGCCAGAAGCATTCTCAATGTTTTGCCTCATTTTGTGTCAAATATGCAGCAGCACCTGGATTCCACATCCCATCTGTCTCTCATCTTTTAATTACTTGGACTTTAGAATCTTAAATTAATATTTAATAATCACAGATAATATTATTGCTTATTCTTCTCCCACAGCTTTGCACAGTCGCTTTGTCCAGTGAGCTTTTCAATAGGCATTTAAACTTTTTTATTCTCTTCTCATAAGAAAATACCTACGAATGGCAGCTGAGCGCTCTGGGACCATTTACTGTGCTTGTACCAACAAACAAGGGACTCAAAGATACAAATGTAAGTAAACAAGAGAAAGGGTTTCACATCAGCGGGGATTTGGCTTCTGTGGAAATCTCATCTGTGTTGTAAGTGTTTTGATTCAGCAGATACAGATAATTTGCTCTAGTACACTTCTGGTCATATTTAAATCTAGGGGCCACAGATGGCATTTTTCCCACTTGAAAGGAAAACAAAATAATTTGGAGAGTTAGGGTAGAACACTGTCACACCTCAAGTAAGTTTTGGACTTTCACTTGGTTGAGACAGGGGTTGAACTAAGATCTGAATTATCAGCAGCGAGGTGTGCAGGTCACCTTTTACATAAGGGGGATAAAAAAAATAATGGATTTAGTGGGGGAAAAAAAGAGACTGACATGTAAGCAGCACCTTCCACTGACATCAGGACAATTCTGGAGGCACCTATTGCTCATGCAGGGACATAAGGGTACAATGTGAGATGAACTGAAACCAAGAGAGGTCTCCACTTTCTTCAGACTCCATTGCCTCATTCAGGGTAAAACATGTAATTTCAGAATGTAACAGCTGAAGAGAACAAAAAAGCAGTCACCATTACATTTTTTCTTTAGATGAAGCCTGCATTGAAATAAATCTCTGTTCCTCTGCTTTTCTAGATAAAGGATCTTCTGAAAAATAAACAGAAAGCCCAGTACTTCGTTAAACTCCATGTTATTGCAGGTCAACTGAACACCAGTAGCTTGAATAATTCTAATGTAATATACACTTTGACTGGCAAGTCGGGGGAGATGTCAAAGGGAGAAAAGGTAAGAGGCCTTTCAGCCTTCCACAGCAAGAGTAAAGTAATGCTTTCTGTTCCCTCAACAAGGAGTAGGAAGGCTCTTTCTGCAGAGAGACACCAGGGTGAAGATAACTATTGGATTATGAAAAACCGCAGCTGTGGCCATGCATTACAAGGCATTCAAGTAAAAGTTGAAACATCACTGGCAAAGTTCCCGTTAAAACCAGGGGGAAAAGTAATTAACTTTGGACATGTATCAGCACTGAGTGACAGAGCAGACTAACACAGGCTGGTCTAAATTGTTTGCTAAAATGAAGTTGTCTTAAATCTGCATGTATGACCAACAGAGCTGGAGGGGCAGGGGAGGGGCATTAAGAGAGCCCAGGTGAAGTAGGAGGCAGCAGAGGGAGAGAGAAGCCCAGAGTTTATGCTGGAAACCTGGGAATACTGCTCACATGGAGAAAGCACTGACTGAGCTGCAGATCCCACCTCCCACTGAGCATCAGCAGCCTTGGAACAATGCAGGAAATTGAAATCTTCAGCAGAGATAGAGCACATGGCAATTAACCACGAAAAATACATAGCAAAATTCATCATTAGCCTAGGTTATCCAATATCAGTAAACATCAGAGCAGTCTGATCCCACAGTTAAAAAAAACTCATTCTCTATGGATGATACACTAGATTTTATAATCTGGAATTATTGTTCTTGGTCCATTATGCGTCTCTTAATGGATTGGGCCTATGTGGAGGCTGAAATCAAGTACTTCTCATGTTTTGCAGTTTATCAGTTGCATCTGAGCAGAAATATCTATTTTGTATGTTCAGTGAATACACACTCCGTTTGTAAGAGGCAAATAGCATTGCTGTCTGAGACTTGTTTGTTTCCTGCAGGCTTCAGTACAGTGCAGAATCAGCAACATTTTGTTGTTTTAAATATACATAGAATATAAGGAAATGGGTTGTAGTCCCATAAGATTATAGGAGCTGACCTTTTCAGTACAACAACATTTTAAATCATTTCCTGGCAGATTTTTATTACTAGCAGTCATTAGAACACTTTCAGGTACACTGAATTCCCCACAGGGCCTGTCTCTTTCCTCTTCTGAACTTTGCTGTCCTGAAACAGAAGAACATGGTCCTGATCCAAAGGAATTCTTTCCATTTCCTTGATAAGCATTGGAAGCAATCTTTAGCCTCCCCAGATTTAAATTGCTCAAGTGTTGGCAACAAGAGGGGGGTCTTAGATTACATTCAACCTGTGTACTCACTCTGCTGTCATTTCCTAATAAAGAATTCACTATCCCCTATCTGGCTTCTTTCAGGATAATCAATTAAGAATTAGAATCCAAGGAGGAAAAGGGAAAGGAAAAATTTTGCAAGGAAATATTATTGCTTCCAATGGAATTTTGCACATTATTGACAAAGCCATGGACAATGTGGAGCCAACATTTGAAAGCAGCAGAGAGGTGAGCCATGAGTTATGTACATGCAGTGTCAAACTTTCTCTTAAAATAGTTTCACATTTAGTGAATGTGAAGGAGGATGACTGACAGAAACTAAACAAACTCTACCGAGCCATTGCACATCAGCTCACAGAAGCAATATTCAAAGTGAAAGGTAATGACACAGTTTCCACATCAAACAGATATTCACCCTTCTGCCAAGCTGGTCCATGGAGCATTTGGATGCTCTGACTGCACCTGAGCGGTTCCTTGGAAAATTGGCAGTCGTGATCAGTGAATTTCACTGAGCACCAGAGTCACATAATAAAAGGAGGGACATCTGGACAGACACCAGGCAAGACTTGCATTCAAAGTTGTAATTCCTCCCCCCAAAAGGCTAGTATTAAAAGAACCTGGTGATTTTGAATGCTTTGGGTTTTTTGGTGCCCAACTTACCACACTTGCTTAAAAGTTCTCTTCTTTATGTTGCATTTTTCAAAGCTCCTCTACCTTTCCTCATTGGGAATGAAGAGATAAAAATCCTTTCCCCATACACACAGAGCTTGTGTTTCCTGTGACTACCCATCTTTTCAGCACAATGACAAAATCTAACTATAAGCCAGCATAGCACCAGGACAAAAGTGCTGATATCTCAGTCATTTCCAAGCACTAGCAGCCCCCAAATGAAATGTATTCAATCTGTAACAATTGAGACTCACACAGTAAGTCAAGAAATGTCTCATAAGGACTGGCATTTATTTCATGCTCCCAACTAAAACAAATCTTACTTTTATCCTATTTCAGAAAACTATAATATCAGTACTTCAAGCTAATGGAAGATACAGCCAATTTACCTCTTTGATAGAGGTAAGGATCCAGAAAAGCAATTACATAAAGCTACTTTCAAACGTTCTTCGACATTAATATGTAATTTCACTTTTCTTTTTAAACCAAAACAGAAAACTGGCCTAGGAATTGATTTACAGCAGGACAACCAGCCTTACACAGTGTTTGTTCCAAGCAACAAGGCTCTGAGTAATATGAAAGCTGAGGTTCTGGATTACCTGCTTTCTGCAGAGGTACAGCCCCCTTCTATAAGGCAAATCTTTCTCAGATAGTAGACAGATAGGAGATGCATACATGCATTGTCCAATGTTCATCTAAATTAGCTGCAATGATCAAGGTTGAAAGCCATCTCAAACAGTTAAAGATCAAGACCTAGAGAGGAAGAATTGGGACTTCCCACCACATATAGGGATGATGTTCCTCCACACAAAGCCCCCAACCCTCTGCTTTTGCCCAGACATCACAGCCTGAACAGGTGCATGGCACAGCCCCAAAGCCTCTCCTGAAAGGCATCACCTTTGGTGGGAACAGTCAAGGGAAGCAGTTGCCACAAGGGCCCCACTGGAAGGGAATCACTGCTGATGGGGTCCCAGGAGGTAGATATTGGTGTCCTGTCCCCTGGACACCTCCTGGCTGTCCCAGCACACATGCATGTCATGGAAGGCCCATGTCAAAATAAAATGTGGTGTAGGGGTAAGGGCATGAAATGCCAGGGTGCCTGGCATGAGCTGAGCACCACCACTGACCCAAAGGTTTCTGGTGCATCAGCCAGTGATACTGTTCTCATCCCCATGTCCACCCAATAAGCCAGGCTGGGTCTGTGAGGCTCATTTTGGGCTAAAACAGCCTCTTTTCTGCACTGGCAGGGTTCCTGGAAGTTGCTGGAGCTGGTCCGGTATCACATTGTCTCCAACACTGAGGTGAGCACAGCCGCTTTGCCAGAGCGTAAGAGCAAGAACCACTTGGTCAGGGGGTATTGTCAGGACTGTAGGAATGAGTAGCAGGAAAAGGACTTACTGCCATTGAAATTGAGCTCTCTCAGAGCCTATTCTGCTAAAATCAGTCTTCTGTTTTTCAGAGAGAGCTGGTTTTTTTCATCCTCGAAGCAGACCTGTTTTTCCCCAGGGGGACGTCCACCCCACCCCAGTCTCTGGTATGGGGAAAGAAGGAAAGAAGTGACTGCATCCTTAGTGAAAGGCTCCATTTACATCATCTGAGGTGGTCACTCTCAGCATAGAGAGTGGGACCAGAGGGAACATGAGATCCATGTGTACCTTCATGGTACCACCATTTCCTCAGTGGTCTACAGATGCAAACAGGGCTATTTTTAGAGCCAAGTATTTAGTTAAATTAGATGGGTTGTTATAATTGCAAGAAAAACTAATATTTTTTTGAGCAATAAGGTCCTCACATGCAGGAACCAGCAAGCTCAGTCATTATTTAATGACAGTGTGTTACACAAGCTGGTTAGTCAATGCAAGGCTGACCACACTGATAATAATTTTCTCACCTCAAAGAAAGTCTTTCTTGTGAAATCTGTCTGGATTTGAAAAGACTAATGATATTACACTTCTCTCAACTAATTTGTATTCATTTCAGCTAGAGGTTGCCAGTCTTGTCTCAATGGAGCACATCAGGACCATGGCAAAGCAGTTCATTCACTTTAACAGGACCAGCACTGTAAGTGACAGCGCTCACCTGCGAGCAGCTCACTCTGATCGAGGTGACTTTACATGCAGGGGGAATGAAAAGAGGGAGAAGGGGAGGCATTAGCAGAGGAATTTCTTGCTATAATGAGGCAGGAATTTTCAACTTCCCATTCCCACCAGCTGTTAGCATTAGTATTATGCATGCAGAGCAAATGATTGGTATTCAATAACAGCCTTCAGGGTTTTTGTCCTTATGATTATCCAGAGTCCAGGAACGATTCTCATTTATGCTTTGCCTAACTAAAAAAAAAATCTATTTAAAAATCATTCTGTGATATATTTTAGTCATTTTAAATACTTATCATTGCACCAAAAATATTCTTTTTTTCTCTTTAATATTATAGTCTCTGATCCTGGCGTACCCTAGTTGACACATTTTTAAAGATGTTAATTTGTCAGTACTTTTGCAAAACCAAACTGATCTGTTAGGTTAGCGTCCTTCTGTTCTGGAGTACAGATGCACCTATAAAAATTCTTGTAAGGGCAGAGCAGCTGCAGGAGTAAATGCTGAAAGAATACTTTTTTCCTCTCTCCTGTGAGTTTGGATAATCCCAGACTCTCTCACTTTCCCCCGTCCTGTGTCAGAGGAGCACCAAATCATGCTTATACCCACTGAAATCAGTGCCTGAAGTCATCAGTGGTCTTCTCATTTTGGCCAGTCTGTTATTCACCAGTTTCACAGGATAACAGTGCAGATTCATAGAAATACTTTAGATACTTCTGTTGAAGACCAATATTCAAGAAAATACACAATATATATGTGCTTCTTGTATAAACAAGCGTAATAAAAATTAGATAGCAAATTCAAAAGTAATTTTAAAAATTTAAAATTAAATCATCTGAAATTGAGGCGCTACAAACACTTTATTATTAATAATAATTTATTGTTTCATAGGGACAAGTCTTGGTGAGTGGAGAAAAAATGGAAGAAACAGATATTGTTGCAAAAAATGGTCGCATTTATACCCTCGAGGGCGTTCTCATCCCACCCACAATTGTTCCAATCCTACCACATCGGTGTGACGAGACAAGAAGTCAAGTCACAAAGGTATGAGAATCATGATGAATCTGTATCTCTAACTCTTCCATACAAGGCATTCCAGCTTCCTCTTTACTAACTTTCTCCGATATCATCCATTTGAAAGAGGTATTTTTGGAAGTTAATATGTCAATGGCCACCAGCCTAGCAATACTGCAAGCAGGGAACTCATATGAACACGTCCTACACCATTTTAAAAAATTTAGTTGTTGCATTAACCCTTTGAAATACGTTGTCTCTCCAGTCCAACTCTTTGCTCCTGTTCCTGAATCCCATCTGTGCATGCAAGTACATGGGAATGCACAAGTGCCATGTTCTCAGGGAAACTACTCCCTGTTTCTCAGCAAAACTACTCCAGATCAATATTTTCATTTCTACTAAATATGCAGGGAAAGGAAACAGCAAGTTAAAATATTAACATAATAATTTAATATTTATAGATTAGAAATATGTTATTTTCAGCAGCCACAATTTCCCCTAGCCCTCCTTTCTTCCAGAAACAAAACTGTTCCTATTTAAAAGGGTGGATTTTGACAAACCTTGCTCAGTTAGGTAACAAGGTACAGGCCTTTACTTGGTAACATTCAGATGCTATTTCTGGTAAGAGGGCTGAATGTCAGACCAACTTTTCACTTGGAGTAAGCACAGCTCCAGTGAGCTGCCTCTGGACTGTGTTCAAGCCCATACCTGGACTAGTAACAGTTCCGGTACAAAAGGAAAACATTTAATGGCTTAGCTTACAACAGTCCAGAACCACAGCCTCAAAAGAGGTTCCCAGCAGAGCTGGACAGCATCAAAATGTAATGAAGAAAACACTGGCAGTAAAGATCTATTACCTCTGGCAGTAACTACAAAGTGCTGTATGTGCAATATAATCATAAACCAGGCAGACCTCCAAGCAGCAGTCTCTGATGCAAAAAGCAATCCACACCATGAACGCTCCAGTAATCTGAATTCCTTACCAAAAACCTATCTAAAAATTTTGTCCAACATCAACCAATCCTAAAGCAACACACAAAAAATTATTTAAGGACAAAACAAACACTGTCAGCGACAAAAATTATTCCCCAAATTTTAGTTAGGCACTTCTGTCAGCCTTGAAAGCTTCACGCATAGTTAAAGGTACAATTATATACTCCATGATTTAAGCAGAGCACTGCTAGCCAGGAAAACACAAAGGAGCAATGGCTTTTGCAGTCCTTACTCTGCACCAAGCATTTCCATCACTCTCAGAAAACAGGAGTAACAGCATCTAATAAATACTACTTGTATTTAAACTGTTAAAAGACAATCCTTGCAGGTACTGGTAGGTCTACACACTTACAAGAACTTTGCATCTCTAAAGATGAAACTTTAAGGCAAACACACACTTATCCGTGTAATCATACCCAAACGCTGAAAGCTGCACCTGAGCCTAACTGAAGGACAGCAGGGCTTACCCTTAATGTCACAAAGAGCACAAAGGGACAACAGGTCCTCAGTATCTGCCTGATATGTGGACCATGGCCAATTCTGATGATCTCTGGCAAGTGGTGCTCAGAGCACTGAAGGAGCAGCCGACCCCAGCTCCCTGCTCCACCTTCTCCCAGAGGTCATCGCCTCTGTGGCAGATTTGATGGGAATGTATCTCTGTGCTCCAATTACTTCAGTGTAAAGGCAGTGTAACAACCTGCTACTGAAAGTAGGCAGATCTGACCTTGCCTGGAGGCATGGACACTTTTGTCTGTCCTCTGTTGGGTCGTGGCAGAAGAGAGAGACTGGACTCGATCCTCAGGAAAAGGAGGGAGCAGGTACACTTCAGCAGCTGGGACCACTCCAGGGGGAGAAAGAGACTGAGTAGGTGACACCAAGTGGCACTGAGCAGCAAGGACAGCAACACCTCCTTGAAGAGTGGGAAACTTTGCCCACAACAATCAGCCAGATTTTTAAGTTCTAAAGGAGCAAAGGTACACTTACAGGGATTTTCAGAAACTCGAAGTCAAGACCCTATGTCAGCTTCAGACATGGCTACACAGCTTTTAAAAGAGCTCTTATAAAGTCTAAATGTATTTGCCAAAATACAGCTGACCCACAGACCTTTAAAACATAGTAGTGGTATTGGTACCTCAGCTATTTGCTGCCCAAATGCTTTTGTAAGCCTGTTCTTTTATTCCTTTAAGTGCTGCACAACATGAGGGACTACTAAATCCAAACCAGAACCTGATTCTTTCCCCACAGCTCCAGTGATAAATCTGTGGGAGAAATGCCATAATTCAGGTTTATGGTCTCCTGTCCAATGACTACAGAACAGAGTCACATAACACATTGGATGCTGGCTCTAGGATTTATGCTAACTTGATTGAAAAACAAGACATTGGTAGTCACAAGGACCACAGCTTTGACAAACTCCATATCCACTCTCTGAAAGGTTCAACCTCTCTGAAGTTATTGCATGTTGAGCTTGCAGAGAATTCACTCAACTACCAGTGGAGTTTATATCTCCTCAGTCATGTAATTGCCAGCCTCTGTCACCACAACACAGTGATAAATTAGCTAGTCAGGAAAAGCAACCAAAGGGTGAAGACAAAAAGATATCTACATACCACTGGATCGTAATGGAGTATAGGACCAACGATGTGGAAGCAAAGCATATTTTTCTTTTTGCCATCTATACACAAGACAAACTTCTGTTCACAGCACCTACATATAAGACTCAACTAATCTGCGGTTTTCCAGGAAGAAAAAAAATATTCTCATAGAAGTTAAATGTGTAGACTCCACTAGAATCTCAGACAATATTAGTTAACTCATTATACTGAGTTGAGTAGAGGACACCAGTGCATTCATGCCCTTCTTTTCTTCTGTTGAGGAATCTTCATGTTCATTAAAAGAAGGGAATGAGGGAAGGAAAAATGGAGGAAGGTGTAAATGAACAACAATTCTGCAAAAATCAGAGCCAGCAGATATAACCCTGGTGCTGCTCTTTGGTTCCAGGTTCATGCTGTAAACTTGGAAGTCATAAACAGATGTACTTAAAATTTACAGGGTATGCCATCCATAAGTATACATCTCAGCACTTGGTATAACGCCTTTTCAAATCCCTATCCCTATTGTTTCCATCTAGGGTGCATGTGCAGATGCACTGGCTCCCTGTCCTCAGGAAGTACAGCCCATCCTAAGTGACATTTCCAGACAGGCTCACTAGTTGTACAAAAGGCACAGGGGGAAGGCATGCCCATATTTTGGTTATTGCTCTGCCAATATAGAGAGCAAAAGAACCACGTGAATACAGTAGACTGCATAAAAATACAAATATAGATGATGCTTTAATATCTTTTTGGCAATGACTGAATCATCTGGTAATTTCAGTGTTATTTTGTTTGCTGTTGCAAAATTCCCTGTATACTTCATAGAAGCTCTTACTTGTCTCTCAGGTGAAGTAAGCTCTATTTCAGCAGAGGAAAGATGTGAGAAACGAGAATCACTATGATGATGTTTTCAGAGTTAATAAACTGAATATGTTTAAAATAGACTTCACATCTGTTAAAAGTTTCCTTTTGATTAAGCATCCTGCCTGAAGTAATAGTCTGCAGACACAGGTTCAGGAAGGATTGAAGACCTCCCATCTGCTTTGTATTTAAGAGATGCAAATTTAGCTGCATATTTCTCCACATACAAAATTCAAGTCTAGCTACCATGGGAATTTTATTCCCCATTTTATAAAAATTCACTGATAAAAGTCCTGTAAATCAGTAGTCAGAAACAATGAAAAGAAAGTTCATATTGTGAAAAATACATATTTTAATATAATTTTAAAATGCAATACCAGCAAGGTGCTTTCTGTTCTTCAGGGAAATTATTCTGTGATATTAAGACTGCATCACAGAACTCTACATAGCTTAGAAATACTAGTGCTTCCCTTCTGTGCATATTCCAGCCTTTCTCAAAACAGAGATGCATTACTGAACACCCAACCTTTCAAAAAATCAGCTGTGTTAGAGCATGTAATATAACAGCAAAGGTATAGAATTACAGCACCTTAAGGTGAAACGTATGTAAAAGTTCTCCAAAATACTGTCTTATACATGGTGAACTTTCCTTTTGGAGTTGAAAGATGTTTGGACATGTCCATGTAGCTTCCATGCACTTCTACAGCAGGCTGAGAAGAACTAGTGTACATCTCAGAGCTAAATATCGGGAAAAATCCAGATTAACTGTCATATGTTACTGACAACAGCACACTCATGCTCTGCCATGCAGGAGTTTTCACATAAGGCTCCAAGCCCCAGCTGTATTCATTTTCACATACAGCTTCACCCATGAAGAACAGAACAACTCATCCCCTCCTGGTTCCAGCCACTCCTGTCCCAGGACTTCTCATGATATTGGGTAACAGTGAGTCAGAAACACTCACGTGAGCAACACCCCAGCTACTGCTTGGCAAGTCCAGCTCTTGCAGAAGTCATTAGCCCCTGAGAAGTCCTCACACCCTTCTGGCTTCTGGGGCTCCTAAATAGGCTTCTGCACTTCATGAGCACCACTTAGTAACAGGCAGATAAGTCTAAAAACTGTAAGCTTCTTAAGCCTTTTGCTAATTCCTATTTCCCTTGAATCACACATGTAAGTGATTCTTACTAATTTTTTCTAATATACTTTCTCTTGATAAATAAATGGATCAAGCAGCCAATTCGCAAATGAAAAAGCAGATACGACTGAAAAGGCCATTTAGAGCTGCATGGTGGCTAAATCCCACCCTGCTGCAGAGGGAAAGGAGGAAGATCAAAGCAGCACGTCTGGCCGTCAGAGCGCCTCCCTGGGGTGAAACATCTTGAGGTTCCTGATCTCAGATGCCAAGGAGACTGCCTGCATCCTAATTGCACTGCACTCCCACTGGCAAATACGAGAGTGCACGTAATATAAGCAGATACACACTAGCATGTTCATGAGGGGGGACAGGATGGGGACTTTCAACACCGAGCCTGGTAAGAACAAGAGCAATATCTGGTGGTCTGTGCATCCCTTTATTGAACTGCCAGCACCCCTCCTGGTTTTTAACCAGGCCATTGCAGAGCTGGTTCTGGTTCAACACAAGACTTTTCAGAGACGGTTATCCCTACAGGCCTTTGCCAGAGGGCCAAAACACAATAAAGATTTGGTCTTTGTGCACTGCTTCTGCCCTAAATCACTGAAAAAGAGGATATTTTCTTTATTTTGCAGGAACCAAAGTGCTGCAAAGGCTTCTTTGGCCCTGACTGCAGGCCATGTCCAGGAGGTTTCTCCAAACCCTGCTCAGGAAATGGGCAGGTAAGCAGAGCATCCAGCAGCACCCTGCTCTCCAAGGGGGAGGGGATGAGCTGTGTCTCAAAAGTCCCTGGAGCATTTCTGCACAACAGGAATGTTGGGCTCCACAGGAGCTTCCCTCTTCATCTGTGTCCAGAGATGGCCATGAATTTCAGGTTCAGTTATACGTAGGAGGAAAAATGAATCTGTCATCTCTCAGATGTCCAAATTGCAGATTTCTAGGGTTCCAACACACAGCACACAGGCAAGGCTGAGTGGCCCATTCTCATGCTTTTAATTTGCACAGCACAGAATAATGACCCAGCTCACTATTCTCACACAAAAACTGCAAAGAAAGGTAGACTATATAGTAGCAAAGAAAAAGCATAAGGAAAGGTTTTGCTTTGAAACACCTTTTTCAGCAAAGCTGGGGTTGTTCCTGAGAGTCTATCAGTCACAAAATATGGACAGGCATATAGTCTCTTTTCTAGGGTAAAGACTCGCTTGAATTCATACATAACAATCATTTCCCTTCCATATCACAGTGTATGGATGGCCTGGATGGAAATGGCACTTGTGTTTGCTCTGAGGCATTTCAAGGCTTGAGCTGCCAGTTCTGCTCAGATCCTGGCAAATACGGACCTCAGTGTGACAAAGGTAAGCGCAGCTGTACAGCCTCAGCACAAGAGCATGGGCTATTTCTTTTGGACACTAGCAGTGTTCAGGTAGGAGTTAACTGGTTGCTAAACAGTCACTGCGGAGGATGAGCAAGATGTTCCCCGCTTATTTTAATTTCTTATTTCAAATGGACACATCATAAGGCCAGGGTCAGTGTAAATACTCTAAATGACTTTTTGCGGGGGGCATAGCTTCTTTTATACTTATTGTTCTTTCGATTTCTGTCTCCCTCGCATAAGTAATTGAAAAGAAAATCTTTGCTATTCTGTTCCCATCTGCTATTGCCCACAACAGAACAGATTCTGCCTGCTATGACAAACATATGTAATCTAAGAACAACTAGATCTATAAACAAGCCGTGTTTAGGCCACTTAACTATCCTTACTTAATAATTTCTGTTCTGTTTTATAGTTTATAGTTCTGCACTGACAGATTTAATCCTACTCAGCCAAACCATAATTCTTTTGAGAGTCTACAGCATATACAACATCAAACATACATACATTCCTCATCTACAAAACATTTCTAGTCTTTTTTTTCATGAAACAGCCAGCCATTCATGAAGCACAGCTCACTTGAAGGTTCAGAGATACATGGACAAAAGCTGAGACACAAATTCTATAATGAATGGTGGTAGTTCCTAAAGTCCAGTCCCACCAAAGTAATAAGTGTTTGCTTTACTAGTCACCACTGGGAGTTCTTTGGAATGCACAAAGCTTTCCTGCTGTGTCCTTTGGGCACATTGCTGTGCCTCCCAGCAGCACTAATCCACCCAGTCTTAGCAAAGTGCTGGTAGGTCTGTACTAATGCTCTGTGTACCCAGCACTGTGCAATCTGTAGGATCTGTGGGCTCAGTGTTTAAAGGTTTATCCTATCACTGAAAGCACAGCAAAAGTCATTCAATGAATAACTTTAATAGTCTAGGACACAGCATTTTGTTCCAACTTCTCTGAAGCACTTTGAAATTCATTGATAAGAGCAGTGTAAAAATAAACAGGTTTTAAATAGTCACCCATAAAACACACCTGAAAAGACCTGTCTATGATTAACAAACAAGTCCCCCATCAAACTGAGATTAAAAAATACACAAGTTTAGATTCTCAAAAAAAATAGGAAGAACTGATTCATAAAAAATGCTATGTAAGGATAAATGTCTTTTTCCACTGTGGAATTGCACATTGTAATTTATCTCTGGCAGAGTGCCTCTGCATTTATGGGAAGGGTGATAACCAAATAGACAGCGATGGGAGCTGCCTTCCTGGATCATGCAGAACTGGATACACAGGGGAACTCTGTGAGAAGCAGATCGTTCCCTGTGAGCCCTCCCTACAGCTCTGCCATGCAAATGCAGACTGTCAGCTTAGTGATGGCACTGTGAGGTAAGTCAGTAACTTGCATCAAATTAATATTCACTGTGCTGCAGCTCTTTCCCATTTGCCTGACCAAAATAGTTCCTGTCAGCAGTGCACAAACAGCAGCCACTGCAATATTGCTATGCAGCAAATAAGCATAATCATGCACCACACAGCCCTGAGTTGCAAGATGATAATTAAGAGTTCTCAATACCCTGTATCGTAAATATTTAACACTGAAAGATACTTGCATACAGATCTGATCCTTGATTAAAAGCCTCCCTTCCTACCAGCATTTACTGAGGCTTTTAGGAAGTTCTTATTTCTAACCATCCCTTGGTGATTTAGGAGTTTAAGCCTTGCTGAAAAAGAATGAAATTCTCAACAGTCTGGGGACAGATATCTCACTCTGGTCAGCTTGGGTAAGTTTTGCATGCCACAGCAGTGCAGACTTCAGCACAGGTTCCCCAGTCCTGCCAGGACTGGTCGCAAAACTCTGTTACTGCTTCAGCTGCCTTGCACTTGCCTCAAGCTCACCTTCACAGGCAGCAAGTTTGCCTCTTGCCGCAGTGTATCCATAATGAGTCACGACAAAGCACAAGGGGGGGTGCTGCAGAACTTGAGTGCTTAAGTAATGCCCTCCAATATAGGTTAATCCTGGGGAGGGACCCAGGGAAACAGGGGGGCTCATTGTCTTGCTCGCATTTCAGGGAGAGAGCCATCTTCTGTGTCACTGAAAGAGAGCATAGCCAGCACATAAATAATTTAGAGCTGTTAGCTCAACTTTGCAATGATAACATCAGCTCAGAATTAATTTCACTCCCCGTCTCGTACACAGAGAATGGATCCCTGATTTGACTCAATTAACCCAGTCAACATTTTGGAAAAAAAAACAATGTACACACTTGAGCTAATTGCATCACGAATCCAAGGCTACCAATTTTAAGCTGCCTAAAAATAGCATGTTGCAGTGGAAAACAATCACTTTACTTTAGAGCTGTCGTGTCATATGTAACGCCTCCTTCCTCCTCTTGTCTCTGTAGCTGTGTTTGCAAACCTGGCTATGAGGGAGATGGCTTGAGCTGCAGCAAAGTTGATCCTTGTGCTGCTTTAAACCCTGGTGGCTGCAGTATCAATGTAAGTACTGGTTTTTCCCACAGAAAGGTAAGCAAAGAGGAAGGCTCGGCCCAAAACGTTTGCAGAAGAGTCACAGTTTTCACTGGAGTTCCAGGCTCTTTCCCCAGATACCACTATAAAGCTTAGACAAGCCTTGTGGCTAAAGCCAGATGTCCCCTACGAGTCCTGAATGGATACCTCTGCATCTCCCCCTAGGCTGAGTGTGTTCAGACAGGCCCAGGGGAGCTCAGGTGTGTTTGCCAGGCAGGATGGACAGGCGATGGAAGGGACTGCTCAGCCATCAACAACTGCCTGCTGCCCACCACAGCACGGTGCCACGAGAATGCCACCTGCATATACGTTGGGCCGGGTCAGGTAGGTCCTCGCATTCAACATCGCCTTCAGTGCATGTCCTCAACCATTTTGCTCTGTCAGAGCCTGGGCTTCCTACCCTGTTTTCTTCCCCAAAGCCTCCTCTCCCTCACAGCCACAATGTTATTTCCACATAGTGCTCTCTACACAAAACAGGCTCCTTAAATTCCAATCCCAGTGCTCCCTTCTTTCTGTGTGGTGGTGCTCTGGCAGCAAACACATTTTTAGTAAGTACATCAGTAGATGTATAAAGGTCTTCTGGAGGTATTAGTCAGTGTCATTCCACTGAAGTCAATGCTAAGCTACAGAAACACAGAGAAACTAATTCACCATGTCTAGAATATGCACACTATTTTAATCATTTTAATGAATTGCTGTGTTTTATTGAAATGACAGAATGACTGTAAGTGTAAGGATGGATTTCAAGGGAATGGAATTGAATGCACACCCATAAACTCGTGCCTGGAACAAAATGGAAAATGCCATCATCTGGTGAGTAATTAATCATTCCCTGAACAAAGTGTTCAGATACATATCACACCTCACCTCCTGCGCACACCATAGAATTTATTTGCCATTTCAAGCCTGCAATTTCTGTTTGAGAAAGCACTTTCCAAGCAGTTCTACAATTACCAAAAACTCTGTGTGAACCACGTCAGTCTGGGTACATGAGCTGAGGACAGACTGCAAGGGCTGCTCCCAAATCTGCCAGTACAGAAGGATTATCTCGAGCCTGGAATAAATAAATGCTGCTTCTCTACCAGCAATTACAACAGGGATGCAGTAGTATGTTGGGATATTTACCCAAGTCATGCATCTCTACCCAGGCATCTATCAGCTTTATCAGTAGCTGCATGTGCTCTGCTGCGCCCTGCAGTCCCAGCCTCAGGTGGGGCACAGGGGCAGAGCTGAAGTGAGGAGCACTGGGGAGCAGGGGATGGATCTGCCACAATCAGGTGAAAGAATAGGGTCCGGAATATGTAGGGAGGAAACAAGAAAAGGTGGAACAAGGGTTTGGATTCCTGCAGACTTAGTGCATGGTAGGTAGGTGAAGGAATTAGTGCCCTGGGCTGATGAAATGTGTCCGATAGGATGGTGAGAACACCAATGGAAGATGGTAAAAAGATCCTCTGTAAGTTTATGCTTGTACATAAACTGGGTCCTAGTAAGAGGCTTCACAGACCATCCTTGCTGGAGTGGTCTCCCGAGTATTCGACAAATTCTCTCTCTTTCTGGTTCAAAGGCAACTTGTCAGTTCGAGTCCTCTCGTGGCTGGGAGTGTGTGTGCCCAAAGGGCTACGAGGGGGACGGTAGAATATGCTACGGAAATGCTGCAGATGTAAGTAATGTGATCACTTCTTCTGGGCACAGGACCTACTGCACAGCTCCCACACTGAATCTTAACCAGAGAGAATAGCACAGCCTTTATAAACAATCAGAAAAATATGATGCCCACCAGTGATCTCTGCAAAGAGTGTTCCAGTGGGAGAGGCTTGCCTGATTCATAAGCAATCTGTTGTGTTTAAAAACATGGCTTGGAAAGGGGCCTAAGGGAGCAGAGCATTTTTCTGGCTTCAAACAAATTGAAAATTTGAGATTGAAAACAAATTGAAAAAGGCCAATCCCAGAGTCTAGACTTGCAGAAGTGCTAGGCACTCACCTCCCAGCTGGGACCACCAAGCAGTCAGCTCTTCTGAAGTTCTGCCCTGCAGTCTCTCTCAGTGGAAATGATCAGTTTATCACATTGAAACAAACTGTGCTGACCCACAGGCAGATAAAACAAAAGCAAGTCAATTGGTGAAATAAATATGCATTTAACAGCGCAGGAAAAATGAAAGTGTCCTCTGTCTCAGCTTCTGGCAATAATCTTACATGGCTCTCAGCACTATCTGCCACCCCGCTTATACTATCATCTATCTCTAAGTACTGTGGCAGAATAAGGGCTGGGTGATGTGCAGGATGCTGTACAAATGTCAGCTAAAACAACATATATTTCAATCAATTTTGCATGGAGTTAAGAGAAGAATTAGGTTTAAAATCACAGGAAATTAATGTTTAGCTTGGGGTCAGTACACAATACATACCAAGGGCAGGTACACACCTAAGCAATCCACGGCCTGATTTTCAAGAGCTGGTAACTCACAATTCCCGTTACCAGAAAGTATCAGTATTAGAAAAACATTAGTGCCCTCCCTTTTCACATGCACTGAAAACCTCCTCCTCCTCCATGTCACATCAGCCAGGCCACACACGGTGGGTCACATCACAGGCAAGAGCATTTTGGTACAGCTAATTATAGGTTACAAACTCACTGATCTTTCTTCTTTCTAATCAGGAGCTATCCACTCTGTCAGAAGCAGCTGCTTTTAACCAATGGGTTAATGTAAGTACACTTGATGGTTAATTTCTGTAGTATGTTCAAGTCTGCAGAAATACATGAGCCTTGTAGAATTTAGAAATGGGAACCTTACAGCAGTATTTCCATCAGAGAGAGAGAGGAAGCTGAAGATCTGGAGAGGCATCAGGGTGCCTTTCCCACCAGTCGTGGAGGGGTTGATCATCTAGTTCCCTATTTCTGCCTGGAAAACAGCTTCTGAACCCAAATTCAGCAAGTAAGGAAGCTCCACAAGCAGCAGAGCTAGTTCCAAGCCTGCCTTCTGAGCCAGGGAGCAATATAAGCCAGGACTAGCTTTGTATGAAAACACACTTTTGTCCAGATGACCAGCAGCAGGGTGCGAGCAGAGACTGAACATGACCCCAGGTGGCCCCTTCCAACTTCCCTCATTCAATAAAATGACAAGTGGGGAGTGAAGGCAATGCCTTAGCCCCCCATTTTCACTGTGTCCTATGGCAGGAAAATTCAAGTGTATGGCTGGTCAGCATGCTGCTGCCACAGAAAGAGAGCAGAAAAAACTCCGTCTGTGCAGGCCTGACTGAGGTGCAGGAAATAGAATCATAGAATGGTTTGAGTAGAAAAGGACCCTTAAAGGCCATCTAGTCCAATCTCCCTGCCATAAGCAAGGACATCCTCAACCAGATCAGGTTGTTTAGAGTCCTGCCCAGCCTGGCCCTGAACGTCTCCAGGGACGGGTCATCTACCACCCCCATGAGCAACCTCTTCCACTGTTTCATCACCCTCACTGTAAAAAAAAAATAAAATAAAAATTCTTTCTTATATCTAATCTAAATCCACCCTTTTTCAGTTTAGAACCATTATCCCTTATTCTTTTGCAAAAGGTCCTGCTAAAAAGTCTGCACCATCTTTCTTACAAGCTCCCTTAAGAAAGGCCACAAAAGGTCTCCCCGGAGTCTTCTTAACTCTAGGCTAAAAAACCTCAATGAAGAAAGAGATTAACTTGTTTGGCTCCAGATTATGGAAGAAACACCAAATTAGGTTTTAAACCCCAAAGTTCTGGATACACTGGTTGTCACAATCTACTTTCTGTTCTCACATGCTATCTTTTGGTTACTGGAGCAGCAGTAACATCAGAGGTCCTACCCCACTGTGATTGGCACTGTATGAATAAAGATCAAAACCAGTTTCTCCCACAAAGAGCTTAAAACCTAAGTATAAGAAGAGTATAGCAAATACATGGCAAACAAAAAAGAACAGTGATGTGTTACTGAATAGCATCAGCAGCAGAAGTCACAGTACATTAGTTGCTTTAAGGCTTTTCAAAGTTAGATGTCTTGGGGATCATTAAACTACATAATTGCAAGAAACACATCAGGGAGCTTCTGAAGAGAGCTTAATGTGGCTAATTCAAGTCAGTTGTCTGCCTGGCCCTGAGCTCAGACTGTGGCACTGGACACTACAGAGAAACTACAGAATTAAAAGAAATGGGCACAATAGGAAATGTTGTTCACCTGCTAATGTGCTCTTTAGATAATGAGGGAACAAATCAGAGGGAAGATTCTGTATAATCTATTGAAACAGATGTGGAAAATTCTGCTACACTTCAGAGAAATGCTATCACTTAAAATAAACATTGGTAACTACAAACATGAGCAAAGTAGGGAGGCATACCCATCTGTGGGTTTTTAACTTTGTACTTGAGCAGGAATGTGATGTTTACCACTTTTCATAACCAAATATTTTTCTTGCTGGTCAGGAAGGATGAGAAGGGGAAGTTCATTGCTCTTTCTATATTTAAATATTTGGAAGGTGATAGGGATGATGGCTAGAAAGAAAGATGATCTTAACAGAGACAAAATTCCCAGCTATTTAAGGGAGCTGATTCCCTTCTTGACTTAAAACCCAATATGGGTAATGAGGGACTATTCAAAACAAGCCAGCTTCCAGGCAGCATACCAGCTGCAAAAAGGTAGAACCCAAGCTCATACTGCTCCCTCAAGGTTTGCAGTATCAAAAATGGCAAGTTGTGGAGCCTGTGAGAAGTTTGGAGAACCCCATCTCCAGCAAGATCACATGTAAATATTTAGGTTTCCTTTTTTTTTACTCAAAAAAAAAAAAAATTCCACACAACTGGAAAAATCCTCTCCAGTGGAGGCTCTTTCCATCCTTAAGGCAGATAAAAACATGGAAGATGAATTAATTCATGCACACTACAGATCTCACAATCCCCATCTAAAATTAGAGCTGTCAGCAGCAAGCTCCACTGCAGTGCTAGTGGGCATATATAACTCTTGGACATCTTGAAAAAAATCCCAGCCATGTTAAACAGTCTTGTTCCAAGTGGAAACATTGTGTCATGGGAGTTTCTTATTTCATGGTTTATAATCCTTCTATCTATTAAGCAGCATGGAGTGCTCTGTAAGACCAAGTTACTTGAATTTATCAGTAACCACTAGCATTTATCACCACCTTTTTTTTTTTTTTAAACATTCAAGCGCATAACACAAAACCTACGAGACAGGCTAACTTTTGTGGGAGTCAAATTATCAAGTCAAGTGTGTCATAATAAAAAACAATTCTGACCTGAACATTATTTCTGCCCTTTAAATGCTGGCAATCTGTTCTGTAAAAAATAGACACTCATTTACCATTTTTGTACAGCTCAAAGTGCTATTGTTCAACTCATTGCTCTGTGTAATAGTTTTTCCTTTCCAGGCTGGTCACAAAGCACGTCACATACTCCACCTTGCTTAAAATGTCACCAGCTACTATTTATAGACCATCCTTTGAATGAATTATTTTATCCTCTTTGCTTTCATGCAGGAGGCCAAGATAAATTCGATGTTGTCCACCACCTCAAACCTGACTGTCCTTGTGCCTTCTCTGCAAGCAATTGAAAACATGGATGAAGATGAGAAAGCCTTTTGGATGTCAAAAAGTAACATTCCAACTCTCCTTAAGTACGTTAATGGTTTGGGGGTTTGGTCTTTTTAATTAACTGCTTTTTATGCTAAACAAGCCTTTGGTTTGAAGCCACTAGAGCAGGACAGGTATTTTGATTTTAAAGGAAGGGCATAGGATTCCCCTTCTAGTTCCAGTGGCATAAATCTCTGTAGCAAAGCCACTGGAAAAAAAAGGCATTATTTGTATTATGTCAGAAATGTTTAAAGGTTGAACTAAGATCAGAATACGGCTGAACAAGGTGCTGTAGAAGTGATTCCTGCTTAAAACCACAGTTTTAGACACACTAAGCATATTTACCTGAAATAAGAGAAAGAAAATACAAAACATTCAAATCTAGTTGATTTCCTTTAGGTATCATGTACTGACAGGAGCTTACAGCTTTGCTGATTTCCAGAATTTATCATCCTCTGACATGCTGCCAACATCGCTACAGAGCAAATTCCTACACTTGTCAGAAGAAAATGGGGTGAGATGACCTGCAAACCACTGTGGTATCATACACCAAACTCTGACCATCACTGCCACTGACTTTCTCGTATTGCAAAACCACACAGACATTATGTATTTTTTTAAAAAAGACCATGTCATAAAATTAAAGGCATAGTTCAATTATACTGGGCCCTCTAGGAGAAACATTAGCTTGTTTTTGTCCGCCACTTACATCACTGAAATTTGTCCACAATATTATTTATTTCTAATGTCCCAGTAGCTGCTGCAAACACTGGACAGTCTTGTAACCAAGCAGAAGGGCAGTCCCTGCCTGGAGGGGCCTGTATGAGCTAAATTAAGACAAAGAGCATCAAGGAAACCAAATAACTTAGTTTAGGGAAACGGGAAAGTAGGAGGAAGCAGTGATAACACACGTCTCCACATATGCAGCTTGATAGCCCTAAACCACCCAAAGGTATTTTTAATGGTGAATAACAACTTACAGCCCTTCCCCCTCAGCCTTTTTATTAGGTAAATTCCATGTTCTGAGGAGGATTTCCTGGAAATACACAAGTCACATTTAAGCACTTCATCCCTAATAAGAGGGGAGAAAGCTCCCCCCACCGCCATGCTCCAAAGGAAAAGTTATGAACAGGGTGCTTCAAAGCTGTACAGAACTGGGAGGGTGTGAATCAGCTCTGAGCTCAGCCTACGCTGTGGTGGGGGCAAGTGCACCTACCCCAGGTAACCGCTGCAGTGCGAGCAAGCCCAGAGCTTCACCAGTCTGCACATAGGGAACAGCAAAGAGTCCTAAAGTCCACTCCCCTGTGCATGATTCCCTGAGGGTAACCCAGCCTCTGGTGTGGATTGGTGCGAGCGGTGCCATGGTGCAGCCCAAGGCAAGAATTTGGGAAGGTGTGGAAATCCACTGTGAGAGCTGCATCACCCCCACAATGCGAACGCAAGCCCTCTCTCCTCTCGCTTTTCCAGAACCTGACCCTTGAGGGCGCTCACTTTGTGGCCAGTGACATCACATCCACAAACGGGATCATTCACGTTATTGATAAGGTACGCAACATATTGATAAGCATTTGCTCCTCTGCACCACAAGCAGTGCAAAACTGTTAACCACCCAGAAACTACCAACGGTCTGAAAAAACTGTTTGCGCAGAACAGCGTTTTGTCCTGCATCTGATCCTTGCAGGTGATGTGGGATATCTGCTGCTTTGCAGGTCCTGACCCCGCTCCGCAGCCCTGTCATGCCAAGGCTGCTGGCCCGCCTGGAGCAAATGCCCGACTACTCCATTTTCAGGGGCTACATTATTGTAAGCTTTCACATCATTTTCACAATGTTTTCTGAACTGAGGAAGCTCTCTGCTTTGTTTGCATTTCGGACTAGTATCAGACTATCAGTGGTCGTTCTGATTTTTTTTAATGTGTTTCACAACAGCAATACAACCTGGCAAATGAAATAGAAGCAGCAAACACATACACAGTCTTTGCCCCAAGTAATGATGCCATAGAAAATTACCTAAAGGATAAGAAATCTACTACTCTGGTACGTATTACTCACAAGACTTGTCCTAACAGCTCAGTATTTCATCTTTGTTGCAAGTGGATGGGTTACAATGATGCAGCTATAGAAAGAGATTTGTTTCCCAGAAACCCAGTAAATTAGGTTTTGTTTGTCACACCAGAGAAGGTGAAATGGGATGGATCCACCTATATTTTCCTGACTTGCTGGAACAGCCTAGATATTTGTTCTGTGTTTTGGCCTTCTCTAGATTAAAAATATGGTGATAATTTCCAAGACATCTTATCAGTGGACATTTTTTTGGTTTGGTACTTTGAGAGAGGTTTTTTAATGTAAAGAAGATCAGTACAGGAGTGACCAGAAAAAAACACTGAAATGAGTTTTTTAGGTGAACGAACTCCAGTCCCCTGACATCACTAATACCCCATCATTAATAATGCCAGGAAAAATTCTGACTCTTTCTTAAAACTATCCAGATGCTTGCCTTGTCACCCTGCAGGAATGCTATTGCCCGGCTACTTTCTACAGACAGCCTCTGATCCCAATTTACAAGCACGGCTGGTCAGTCCTAGGGCTCAGAAAAAGTTCTTCTGGCAAAGCCCCTTGCTGCTGCCCACCCTCAGGAGCTCCCTGACAGGCTCATGCCTGAACTGGCCACCAACTCCCACCACCAGCATGGATGTGTCCATCCCACCTGCCCTGCTGACCTCAGTCCTCATGCCCAGAGCTAGTTTATATTATTTTGACAGCATACCTCAGGCCAGTCTATATACTTTTATTCCTATACCATGAATATGTTTTAGCTGCAGCAACTGTCTCTGGCATTTGTGCCCTGACATATTTACAAGTTCAAAACCCCTTCTCAACCCTTCTCAAGATAAGCTATCCTTTTTCTGCATCATCCCAGTGGCTTTCTTCATATTTTCTCCAACTTGAAACAGCTTTATAGCTTGCACATATCAAGAGCCACACACCTTGCAGAGGAAGCTTCACCCATGACTTGCCCAACGGCATTAATTCTTCCCTGTCTCTTCCAGAAATATTTACCCTGCCACACTGTATCCCTTCTTGCATGGTCTCCATTTACAGACAGGAAGCTGAGGAGCACAGGGTTCAAATGACTCGTCCCAAATAATTTACCAACAGCAGACCCGTGGCAAAAGTCCCACACTCACAAGTGATCAAGCTCCATCTGCTCAAACGACTTTTGGGCACTATTTTAATTGTTTCTTGACGCATCATCATTTCCGCATCACTACAAGAAGAATTTGTAACAAACTTTGTGAGACACATAGGACATCAGTCCCAGTAGATCTGGATTATACACACACACACACAGAGAAACTGTTTTCATTTCCGCTACTCACCAATGTTTCTTCAGTCTTTCTTCCGCCCTCCCAACCTTGCCTGATGTGGCAATCTGACAAAATAAAATCAAAAAACAACCATAAGGTTAAGTCTGCCTGAGGCTTAACCTCTTTGTGAAACACTTGAGAGAACCCTACTGCAGAGGGAAGAGTTTGGCACAGGGAGGAGAGCCCATTTCTCGGCCCTGATGAGGTGAGATGTCCTGACTCTGCTGGTGATTAAAGACTGAAATCAAGATGGATCAGCACTAGCTTTTCCTCCAATTCGTCAAAGTCAGGAGATTAAATAGTGCTGGACATTGACAGAGATTAGCTCTATCTTATTCCCACTTTCTCATCTGCAAATATTTCTTTGCCAAATCTGTGGAACAGAGCCAGCCCTAAGAGACATCAAGGCCACTATTTAACTCTGTGGGTACAGCCAAGCAACACCACAAATCTCACATCCTGGAGTTGCTTCATGCTTTCGCACACTTTTGAAGGAGCAGAAGAGTCAAGAGCAGCATGGACATTCAAAACAAGGGGGCAGTGAGCAACAGCATTTCCCACAAGCTTCTTTTATTGCAAAGACAAAGCTGCAGCAGCACTGTCTGTTGGCTAGACAGCTCCTAAACTCTCCAAATGCCCCAGCTTCTCTCACATTGGTCAATCTCTTACCAGCACATCCTGCTTCTGCTTCCTCCTCCTAGTCAAGGAATCCCCTGCTTTGGAACAAGACACAGAAGCCTTGGGAAGCCCATGCAAAATTTTGATGTACAGAGAGTAACTTCATCACTTTTCAATGAAATATGAATATACTCTACCAACCAGGCATAGAAAACTTTTCAATTAACAGGTGTGACTCTCAAGTCTTTATTCCCTTAAAGATTATATAGAGATAGATATAAAAATATAGAGATATATATAAAAATTGCTCTAAACATTCACCTACAGTTTATTCCTCTATAGGTTGTGCAGGAATTCCTAAAGGAATTGGGAATGGGTATGGAAAGATTATAAAAGCACTCATGAATATACAACCCTTGATGTCAAATGAACCCATGAAGTTCAGAATCCTAAAAAGTCATCTGACTTTTCCCTGAATCCATCAAGCAGTCCTCTGCATAGAAACACACTACAGGCTCAAGCAAATCTTGGTCCTCCCAGTTCAATAGCCTTTCACCCTCCGTGGTCCATAAAATTTTCATTATGACAGGAATGCAAGCTCTCCATAGTAGGAAATATTAAATACCTGCCTACTGGAGAAGTTTCTCTTTAAATTCAGGCAATCTATGTTTGACTCAAACCCTTTGGAAAATGCTTTCCTTAGTAACTTTTCATGGTTTGTTACATAACTCTGAATGTAATTGTGTGTTGGCAGGACGAAGGCCAAATCCGCTATCATGTTGTGCTGGATGAGAAGCTCCTGAAGAACAACCTGCACAACGGCATGCACAGGGAGACCATGCTAGGGTTCTCCTACCGGGTTGGGTTCTTCCTCCACAACAGCCAGGTACTGCTGTCTGCACATGCTGGGAGAGATAGGTTTCCTGCTTTTTACAAATCCAGCTTCAACTTTAAACTGACGTGTAGCCAAAGGGACATGTGCATCCCTCATTAGCTTCTGTGACTCAACAGCACAAAAGTTGTCACTCAAATGCAAGGCCTGTCTCAGATCTGCTTAATTCAAAGTCACCCTTGAAGGTATCTTTGACTGAATTTGATTTCAGTTGTGCTGTTCACATTTAGCATTGAATTTTAGGTATCTGTCTCTAGCAACTACAAGCCTGAATTCCAGAGCAGTCATTAATTTGGCTTGCAAGGGCTATTAGAAACCTGCCCTCAATTATAAAACATTAATTCTATTTTCTGTGGATTCACTCCACTTTCAATCCTAAGAGCTCAAAGCACTGGGCAACAAATACGAATTGCCTTTCAATACCGCTCGTGGAAAAATCAGGCACAGCAAGATTAAGAGATGGGGCCAGGAAGGGAACTTGGTCTTCCTTCTCCATCTCAGAACTCCCTCTGGGCATAGGCAAAGGAAGACAGAAAGCTTCTCAGCTGCAGAGTTTCAGCCCTGCTCTTTGCTCTGCCCACAGCTGAGCCTTGAAAAAGCACCCGCAGTGGGACTGATGCTGGTGAGGGCACAATGGGAGTGCGGGGTAGCACAGAGATGATGAAAGTCCTCCTTTAAAGAGCAGCTGCTGGGAGGATTTCCTTGAAGCCCCTCATTCCCCTGACAGAGCAAACCCACCTTTTGGCGCACCTTAGGCTCCTTCTTTCGTAGCCTTTACACCCCTCGGTGGAAAAAGCTGCTCTGCCAAATCCTGTTGCTAAGAAACTTCAACAGACAACAAGTCATCCCATGCCCTCCAGTGCAGTGAAGCAGTGAAATGCAGCAGCTGGAATATGAGCAAGTGCTTGATGCTAGCTACCTTTGTTGGTTTTCCTTAAGTGATCCCTGTGCATTTCTCTCTTTCTCCCACCTCCTACTGCTCAGGTTACCACAGAGACACAGAACACCTCTGCTGCTCTCTAACTGATTACATGTCTTTTGCAGATGTACATAAACGATGCTCCTATAAGCTATGCGAACGTTGCTACAGACAAAGGAATTATTCACGGACTGGGAAAGGTCCTGGAAATCCAGAAGAACAGATGTGACATCAATAATACCGTGATCATTGTAAGTGGTCCTGTTCATATAGATGCTTAAAGGCTCCTCAGAGAGACTTATAGCCAAACACAGCTCAAATGTATAGGACAAGTGATACTACATCCCAGCAAGGAATGCACATGTTCTCCACAAAGGATATTCCTACCAGAGTTTTAGTATCTCTTAAAACAGCTTTGGTCCTGAAATCAGCATTCTGATAGCCTCAATAAAATATAATCAGAGTAGCCCAGGAATAAGAAATTCCTGAGCTCTATTTTTCAGATAATATTAGTAATGCACTATTCTAATACATCTTCATAATCAGACTGTTTGTTTATAAAGTGGGAAGCATCACTTTAGAAGAGCAAATAAAAATAACCAAATGATCTTTCCTTCTTCTCCTTGGAGGAAGGGTATCCCCACAGAGCCACTTGTAGGGATATTCTTCCTTGCTGAGCAGGACAGCTTCCCTCACCCTCTTTACCAAAGGGGTTATCCTGATAAGGCACTTCGAGGACTAGATTTAGAAATATGGCTGGAAATCATGTTTTTTCTATGAAACAACCTGCCTGCAGCTCTATACAGTCTGTTAACTACCTCCATTTGTGTTGCTTAAGGAGAAGTGCAGAATTTGTTCACAGCCATCAAGTTGTCCCCCAGGAACAAAAGAAATAGTAAGTATTTTTTCATTAATGCCAGGGTTGTTGGGATTATTATATCAAAACTGACTATAGATGTATTCAATCCTGTTTTAAATATAATTGCCTCAATTTCAACAAAAGATATATTATTTACTTCAGCCTGCTACATATATTGCTTATAGTCAATAGTCTCAATCCACCCTGACTTTAGAGATTTTTTTTTTTAAAAAACCTACCTGGGACCAAGGTAGCAGAAGGGCAGCTTAAAGATAGCTTTATCTTTCAAGGCCATTTTCTCATGCACTGGGACGACTAAAGACTCTTCAAACTGCAAAGTTCACCTCTACCATGCAAAATTAAAGGAGTTAAATTTGGTCTGGAGCATGCCTGCTCCAGAAGAAATTACAGAGTCAGCTTTGAGCCCTTAAAATCAGAGGTGTACGGAAGAGTAAACTCAATCCATCCCCAGCAATATGCTGTAAGTTATGGTCACAAGGAGACTTGGAGATTATAGAGACTTTGGATGCCCAGGTCCAACACATGAGCACTGCAGATAGAGTTTCTTGATATCTAACTTATCTCTGATAGCCCTTCCATTGGGATTACATAAGTATGTTTTCCGTTATTATTTATTATTTTTTTAATTAATTATCCCAGTAATGGTATTCCAAAGCAGATCAAGACCCATCCGCCTCATCAAAGTACTTGACTGGCAAAACCAAATTTAAGTCCTCATGGGTAAAACTCAAACTCATTAACATTTTCTTTACAATGAACAGCTGGATGGATGCTTGTCTCAATCTCCTCACAAGTGTATACTGAGATCAAAAGCTTTCTTCAGCAAACAATCTTTCCCATTTGTGTTCAGACCTAGAAGATAATTTTTCGACAGCTGTTTTTGCACAACTTCATAAGTCAGTTTTCCAAGAAGAATTTTAAAGATCAGAAAATGTGAAAAATGAAAAAAAAAGTTTGTAAAACTTCTGAATAGAATCTGTTCCGTTCTGAGCAAAGGCAATTTTAGACATCTTTAAAACAGCACAAGACACTGAGTTAAACTGATCATATGTTCACTAGAAATTATTTAGCTAATACAATTTTATTTCTAAAAGTATTTCCTCCATTTTAATTGTGAATGTGTGAGTCAGTGCACAGCACACATTAAGTTAATGTCCCCTTTTTCAACACATTTGAAAGCAGCTGTTTGATATTATTCAGAAGTGCATCTGTTTCTTCAATATTTGCTCAGGCAGGGGAGAAGAAATACTGTGTCCTCACAGAAAACCACATGAGACTGTACACCATCCAGATCGGGTGCCGACCCAAGTGTGCTAAAACCATCATGGTGAGTTCACTGCTTCTATTGTGGTAAAAACCAGGAACCTCCTTCCCTGAGCTTCACCCTCCTCATAATTCCCACTAAGCACACATAGCAGGTCAAGGCAGTTCCTGACAATATATTTATTGGCCTTTGTTCTGGACACAGCAGAGATTGAAAGGTTAAATAACAATGACAGCTGCAGCACAGGGAGGGCTGGGAGATGAGATGGTGCAGAGGGAGCACAGGTTTGGGAAGGGTAACCCTATGCTTGTCCCTAGCAATCCTGTACACCTTTCCCCAGGGTGGTTAAGGGCACCTGGGTCCCTCCAAGGACTTGGGGTGGCAGCTTGTCTCCTGGTACATTGAGGAGTGTGGTCACAGACCAGCAGAGCTGAGGTGCTGCTAAAAACCACAGAATCAAAGACTAGTTTGTGTTGGAAGGGACATTTAAGATCACCTAGTTCCAACCACCCTGCCATGGGCAGAAACATCCTCCCCTTGACCAGGTTGCTCACAGATCCCTACAACTTTGCCTGGAACTTCCAGGCATGGGGCCACCCGTAACTTCTCTGGGAACCCTGTTCCAATGCCTCACCACAGTAAAGAATTTCTTCCTAATATCCAATATAAACCCACCCTCTTTCAGTTTAAAGCCATTTCCCCTTGTCCTATCACTAAAAGCCCTTGTAAAAATCCAGATCTCCCGTTCACCCTGCTTGCCACCCTGACCCTCAGCACAGCATTTCTGGGTTTCCAGACCAGGGAGTGCTGCGCGGGTTTCTTCGGCCAGCAGTGCCAGCCGTGCCCAGGAAAAGCCGGGAACGCCTGCTTCGGGAACGGCGTGTGCCTGGATGGCATCAACGGCACCGGCACCTGCCAGTGCGAGGAGGGGTTTGTGGGCACGGCCTGCGAGAGCTGCAGCCAGGGCAAATACGGCCGCAACTGTGACCAAGGTACTGAGCATCCCCAAACCACACAGGAGCTTTGCTAGCCTTGTCAGGTGTCCAAACCTTCCCGTTTTATCTTCTAACCATGTTCAGTCTAGATTCTAGAAAGGTACAGCACTTCCAGGGTAATAAGCCAGTCTTAAAAAACATCATTAAGCCCCTTTTCTTTCCCCATAATGGTGTTTTCTCTCCAGTCCCTCAGCTTCGTCGGTCCCTTCTGCTGTGGCACACTGTAGACTTGGAAAAGCATCCAGCTAGAACAATCGTCTTTAGCACTGCTATTTTTCACTAATTCTTTCCCATTAAAATACAGTTTCAGACCCTGCATTTGGGAATAGAGTAAAGATAAGCATAGTTTGAATTCAGATTTATTGTGCAATTAGAAGCCAAAAGGCACAAGACAAAGCAATGAAACAGCCTAGAGCAGAAGGTGCCACCAGCAGGTGATGTCTGGGCCACCCCTGCTGTCCTTCCTGCCCCTTGCTGCACACACTGCTGCGCTGCCAGGGACCGTGGCTTCCCCCCATCTCTCCACACAGTGTGCACTTGTGTCCATGGGAAATGCAGCAGCGGGATCGACGGGGACGGCTCCTGTGAATGTGACATTGGCTGGAGAGGAGTGACGTGTGAGACTGGTGAGTGTCCTGTCTTTTCTTTCTGGGGTGAAAAGTGAGCACTTCAGAAAATGACAGAACTACAGCCACGATCAGATCCCAGTGCAGCTTCCTACATGCAGTGAAATATGGGTCACATTCCTGTGCTATGGCAATTAATTGCTGTATTATTAGGGAGCCGGTTGAGACACAGCTCATGATACTGAAATGCTTATTTAACTAATTCTCTACCTGTGTCACCTTCTATCTGTCCCAAAAGAATATCCCATTTATTAAAGCTATATGTTTTCCAGAGCAGGATTACCCTGCACATTTTGACCCTCAGATCAAAAGCCTCTCAAGCATTTCAAGAAGTTGATTTAGCTATACAACACCAGATATTAAATTATGTTCTTGCTAATGCGATAAAAAATAATTAGCAAATAAATCATTTTGTGCTGTCTCAATACAGCTCCTATATCCAAATCAAATTATATTCCATTTAGACATAATTAAAATATATTCGGTAACTATTTCAAAACTCTACCTATAATAGTATAAAATTAAAAAATGTTACAAACACATTAATAATAGCATTCAAGATCAGTTTTAAATTTTCCCAGGGAAAAAATAAGTAATAGGTAGAGTTTTGCAAGAAGGTTGCTATAGTTGCTATGTCTGAGAAAAATTTCAGCTCCTTTAGAAAACCTACACTTATATAATTAAACTAATATTATGCAAGATTCCCCAGACTAAATACAGATAAATCACAACAGGTGAAACATTTTCCTGACAATATGACATAACTCTTCCTTGGCAGTGAATTTAAGTGGTATCCACTGATTTATACAGACTCTACAGATGGAGTCTCTGTAGAGACTGAGAGCACAGTTGCCTGATGCAGAACTCAGACTCCAGCTCCACATGGTGGGAACAAGAGACTCTGAATGTAGAAGGATGTTGACCCAGAAGGTTCTGATCCCTACTTCATTTTTTTTTTCCCACTTGCAGAAATCAAAGATGACGCATGTAACGCCTCATGCCACACCAGTGCTAAGTATGTATGAAAAGTACTTATTTAGGGGAGAGGGGAGAAAAAGAAGATCTCTTGCAAGGCAAAAATCACAGTCCACCTTGCTCATGACTTCTCGGCAGCATATCTCACAGAGATAAGGAGCAATGTAAATCTAATGTATATGGTGATGAAGCCAAAAAGTTCAAAGCTCTTCTGTTCACCTCAAAATATACAAACAACAACAAAAAAAAAATGCTCTCACCAGTCCAGCAACAATACTGGGACACTAACCAGTTTTCAAAGGAGCAAGTGAGCCCCACTGACCCATTTACTGAAGTGCATCTGTCCCCTCACCGCTGACCAGGCAGCAAGATCTACACTAGCCAAGACATTTCAAAAACACAAGGAAAGCTGGCTAAAAAGACTCCACATTTTCAGTCACAGTTCTTCGGTAGGATCTGAGAACCCAGAGGGGCAAACCTCCTTTTTCCCAGGTGTAGGTCATTCTCTCACCTGTGTGTTTGTGACCTTCAGTTCGCAGTAGCAATATTTTACCAGGCTTTTTTGGCAAAACTACACTCTCAAATTTGCTCATGGGGACCCTACACATTCTGGAATCAAGACTGTGTTTCTGACAGAAGCAGATTGTTCTTTTTCTTGTATATTTTTCATCCACTGACATACACCTGTAGATGTGAGGATAGGTGCAGGCATGGCAGGAGTAGGGGGGAACGATGAATTGTGCTGGCTGCATCCATCCATAAATTGGGTGCACACAAAAAAATTGTGCACAGCTTTTTGGGTGAGCAGACACACAAAATCTGGGGGAAAAAAATAGGATGCTTGGAGATCAAAGCATGGAATTCTAATACCTAAAATAATACATCCAAAATACATTTGAAAAGCTTGGTCCAACTAGGTTCATTTTTATGATTTTAGCTACCTCTTACTGTATGGTTAAATGCCTTGTTATTTCTATGCAACTTTACCTTCAGAACAACTCATAAAAACCAGGGCTGTACAAAAGACCTGACCAATTTTTTTTTCCTCTCTTTTAAATGTTGCTTCTCTCCTTTTACTTCATTAGCTGCCTTCTCCTATCAAATGGCACTTCCTATTGCAAGTGTGCAGCTGGGTTTGAGGGGAACGGGACATTCTGCACAGGCAAGTGAACTTTGTTTCTTCCCTTTTGAAAGTGAAAAAAAAAAAAAAAGAAAAAAGAAACCAAAGAAGAATGCTTGAAGCACTCTTCTGGTCACAGTACAGTTGGTGAGAGATGAGTATTTCCCTATGCACCAGTTAAAAAACAGGAATTGTTGCCAGTTCACTCAAAACAAATAGCAGCCCAACAGGTGCGGATTCATAGCAAACAAAGGGCTCCAAATCTCCGAGTTGTGAGGCATTGTGCTGAGGGAGACCAGAGAAAAGGGAACATGCTGTGCACAACCCCAGCCCCATTGTTTGCAAAGTAATGAAACCTGGTTTGTGACTTTTACTCCCTTTCCCAACAAAGCCCAGCAAAGAGAGGCTAATTCAGGGTACAACTACACTTCCAGCTATTGGAAGCTGTGTAGCTCTACCATTTCCTCAACTTTCTGAACTTGCTTAGATTTCTGCTGTGGCAAAACCCATTTCTTTAGACTAGAGAGATTTAAGAGACCCTCAGAAAGGGATAATAGCATCTTATCCTACTTGTTCCTCCAAGAATCTGGGTTATCCAAAACAGACTTCTTCCAGCTACAATAATCATAATTAATTGTAATTTTTCTTAATTCTTAACTGATTAAAATACTAATGCTTTTGAGAACAGAAGCCCATTTTTCTACTTACTCACAATGGCTGGCAGGGTCCTAATCCCAGATTTTAGCACTCTTACTCTGCCTTCTTTCATTTTCTCTTCTGGCACAAGACAGCCAAATCCATTTTAATCTGCTGGGAGGCAATTTCCCACGTGCAGAAAGAGCTGGGTGACACAGGTCACCCATAGTGACTCTGCATTCACCCTTGTTCTCCTACACAGGACTCCTGGGCAAAACTAGGTACAGAAAAAATCAACTCTGTGGTCTGAAATTGCTGAAACAGCAATTTAGGGTAATTTGAAGCAAAAAATAAAGCAATGTTCAGGCTGATTTGAGTCACACTGGAGAGCAGACAAGGCTCCCTCCCTGCTCTCGAGCTGTGAGCATCCAGCTCATCCAGAGTCGGAGAAACAGTATGAGTATCCATCTGAATAAGAACCAGGACTTTCTGTCACAGGAGGGCTAGGTGGTACTATATTTTAGACCTCCTGCAAGAGAATATATACGATCTGTGTGCAGAAGATGTCAAGCTCAGGGAACACTTAAATGGCCACTTAAACTACAGAAGATCACAAACATCCCTTTTTTTGATGTTTTGTTGAAATGAGGAGAATTGGAAGATAGAAAGTTACTGAAAGTCAGTTCTGGATGAATTCTAACATTCCAGGCTAGAAACATCATCTCAGCTTTCCCTCTTGAAACAATAATAGGTATTAAATAACTGGCACTAATGAAGTCTGTGGCCTCTTAATTCAGAAAGACTCTGTGTTCTGAAAACATTAGTAAATACCTTTAAAAAAGTGGAGACAGATTATCATGAGAAGCAAGAAGCCAGTCCAGCACATTGGTTTAATCTCTGCTGTTGTCCCTCTTCAGCTATTGATGCCTGTGAGAGAAGCAATGGGGGCTGCTCTGCCAAGGCAGAGTGCAGGAGAACAACACCGGGAAACAGAGCCTGTGTCTGCAACGCCGGGTACACCGGAGATGGGATCGTCTGCATTGGTGAGCTGCCCTGTCTCATATCACATAGAAGAAAAGCACAGGAGAGAGTTTTCCTGTAGGGGGATGATCCCCCTTCCACTCTGACCCAGAAGCACAGCTTGCTGATACCATCTCCCCTGATGCCAAAGGCATCTCTTCCCACCACATGGCTGATATTACTCGGCAAACCTGCACCTGCAGCAGCGTAGTCTGACACCAAATCTTATCAAACAACATCTGCCTCTAGCAAGGATAACCCCATCTCTAGCAGCTTGATACGAACACTCCTCTGACCATCACAAACCAAGACTTGCAGATACTGTACCACACCTCCCCAGGTTTGGTTTCAGAAATGTTGCTGGCAGGGCTTTAGCCTTCACCAAGACAACTGAAGACCTAGACTGAGGTACTAAGTAGCTGAGGGAATTAATTTTGTCATAAATCTGCATTCCTAGTATGCTTTACTTAAAATTCTTCCTCCTTGGGTTTTCAGAATTACTCTCTCTTTATTACACTCTTTCTGTTTTATAAAGAAATCAACCCTTGTCTGGTGAACAATGGTGGATGTGATAGAAATGCAGAATGCACGCAGACTGGACCCAATCAAGTGAGTACTTTGTTAGTGAAGAAAAATAGGCCTAGTCAAGTGTTTATTGTTGGGTAAAGAAAGATTTCCCCATGTCAACTTTGTTTTTAAATAGAAAAGTTAATTTCATAACAAATCTGAAAAGTGTACACTTCCTTCAAGAAGGCATTTGAGGGGTAGTGCAGACAAACATAAAAAAAATCAATTTCAGTGAAAGAAATACGAAACTGCAGAGGAAAGCAGTGTTTTGCTATTTCAAGTGGTTGTTTTTCTCCTTTGGGAGGTTTTGATGTGAAAACCTGCCAGTCTGAAAGTATTGCTAGACGATGTTTCTTTTATTGTTATAGAAACTGTCCATGGAAAAAATTCCATTTTAGACTAGCCCTTCTCCCAGCACAGCTCAAATGTATTCACAAGGAAACAAAATGGCCTAAATCATAGCTCTTGCCTAGGGATTACAACATCCCAGCATCCACTCACTCCTCTGCTGATATCTAGATCTCTGGAAGTAGTAGCTACAGCCTGTTTGTTTTTTCTTCCTTACCTGTGAGAATGTAATTAACATCAGAGTAATAACAACCTCCACTACAGAATCCCAGCATTGCAAAGGCAAATTTATAGGATGGAAATGCATCTGCTTTCTGTGGGGCTCTCACTCATCCAGGAGGTACACAAACACTGCTATTAGACTACCTCCCAGTTTTATTTCTGCCACAGAGCTCTCATTGACTTTTCAAATTCCTACATATTAAATGTAAATTCTGATTTGAAAACTATTAAGCAGTGAATTGGAGAATATAATTCATTTCTTTGCAACTATTTTTCATCTTCATGATAACGACAAGTGCAAAATAAAGTAACCAGGACAAAGTGTCAGATGCATTTCCACTGCCTGGGAAGTTGTCAGTAATATCAGGACACAATTCCAGGTGTGTTTTAAAGATACATTTCATCACTTAAAAAAAGCAGGGGAAGGAAAGAGATGAGGGGGGCATACCAACCCAGGCAAAAAAAAAAACCATGAGGGAAACAAATTAGGGGTTTATCCTGTTTTGTCAGAAAGAAAATAATGTGCAGATGTCAGAGGGGTCATTTCAAATGACCAGGACAGCACAGATGAGATCAGAGATGGATAGTCAGGGAAAATAGGCAGATAGAGCCTACTGAAAATTGTTATTTCCCAATCTCAGTCTATGGTTGCTCACACTGGCCAAGAAATTGCTGTGGGAGACATGACGTACTTTTAGCTTAATAAATTGCACATCATATCACCATGAAATTATCTGGAAAAAAGTAAACTGTGTGTACGTGTGCTGAAAAAAAATATTCAAACATTTTTCAATGTATGCATGTTTTCTGATTTTGCTTTGTAGGCAGTATGTAATTGTCTGAAGGGATATTCTGGAGATGGCAAAACCTGCACATATATCAGTCTTTGTTCACAAGTGAGTATCCATTTAAGGAGACAATTTAAGGTCTCATTATAATCATTATACTTTTGGGAGCTGTATGCATTCTAAACTAAGTTAGGTGTGCTAAGAATCAATTTACATTAACTTGGCTAATCTATAAGTTACTTGGCTAAATCTATAAATTCCTGGTTTGGTATATGCTTTAGTGCTGTCACTATGAGAGAAACTAAATACGTAGGAAGGGCTTTTCCTTGACCACAGGGCATAACACAAATGAGGGCCTGGACTCATCACTGAGTCTTAAATAACCCACTTCAAATCCAATCCAGAGGAACAGACCCCGGTCTGTAGTGGTAAAACCTACGTCAGCAAATTAATTGTCATCTAGAGCTCCTATAAAAAGCCAGCAAAACCATTTCCTTCCACAACACCCAACCCAGGACATCCCATGGCATTCCCCATTCTGTCCCTCACTTGTCACCACAGGCTGAGAATTAGCCACATTTGTTTAGCACAAGCTGGCTCACACCCTGCAAGCCACATATGGGTAATTGGTGTGGTTCTCTGCACCAGCTGTACCGCTCTGCCTTTGGCAAGCTGCAGCAGGGACACGTCCACTCTCCCGTGTACTTTAATCCTCTGTGCTCCGAGCACAGTAACAATAATTCTCACCCTCCCAGCCTGGCTTGTCAGCTGGCTTTCTCTAACTTTGAAAGGTTGCAGAAACAAAAGAGCAAGGGCAAAAACAGAAGCTGGAGGAAGGGGAGTTTAAAGTTATGAGCCACTGTTCCCTATGATTTCGTATTCTCTTGTTTTTTCTCATGCTGTGTTCCAGTGGCTCTGCTTCCACTTGACTAATTATGCCAGGCTAATTAGATATTAAAAAGTAAAGATCATCTTGAGGAGTATCAATGTCATACCAGAGGCTAACCTGGCTCCACGATGACCAAACCTCTGAGCAGCAAAGCTTCACAGGTAGCTAACACTGCCAACAGTCTGCCTAAGCCAAGCCAAATCCACAGCAAATCCACCCAAACCCACTGCTTACAGCCAGGCATCTCTCTGACCTGTCAAGTCAGGCCCCACTGGTAGCTCCCAAAGGAGCTTCTGCTCCCTCTCATGGCCCATGGGAGAGGATCCCTGAGACCATCAGCAACAGAAAGGACACCATGAAACAAGTACAAGAAAAGAAAACGAGAGAGCTTTTCAAATTTTCCCAATTGGCTCTCAAACTCAGGATAGAAACTTATTTGCAAGCTGAGGTGCTAACAGGGGAGCACCTACTTGGGACTGAGCAGAGCTCTGAGCCCCAACATGCTGCTCCTGAGTGAGGAACATCTCTGTTTAGCACAGAGAGCTTTCTGGAGGCAGGCAGCTAGGTGAGATGCATCCACTGCTCCAAGCCCAAAGATGCACTGGCAGTGGACTCAGGTGCAGACAGAAGATATTTTAGAGACAAGGACAAGGCAAGTCCCTGTTCCAGCTGGCCTGGGCCATCAGACAGACAAGGAACAATAGACAGTCCTGTGCTATGCTCCTCCATAAATTCACGCTCCTGGCACCATCACAGTGATTTACAGTGTGTAAATAGTTCCCTTTAGAGTAAGTCAGTGCTGCATTGGAAGAGAATCTAAGACCCTACGGTCTAAGACCCATACCCTAAGGTATGAGTAAGAGTGAGACTTGCATGCAAATATTCTGCATCCTTACAGCATCATGAGCTAAATATATAAGGAGGGAATGAAAACTACATCCTCTGCATAGAAGACTTATTTTTTATAATGCTCTTTATTGTTTGCAAGAAAATTTATGCCATCAGAAGTTCCAGCAAGATGGGCTTTCAAAAAGATATTGTGATTAAGCCTTTCTAAATCATACATATGGGGGGTGGGGGGTAAAAAGTGGTGAACTGGAATCGTTTTATACACCTGGAAATGAAGAAATTATATATTTTAAATTTTGATCTTACCAGAATAACGGAGGCTGCAGTGAATTTGCCATCTGTAATGACACTGAGCTGACAGAAAGGACCTGCACCTGCAAACCTAACTACATTGGGGATGGATTTAAATGCCGAGGCAATATCTTCCAGGTAAAGGGCTGCACATTTGCTGTCTCCTACTTTTCTTCACATAGTCACTTAACACAGTGGTTGAAACATGCCATTTCTTTCTTGGACAAATTTGTACCCCAGAATTTGAAATTATCCCAATTCAAGAAACCAGGAATAGGAGCAGGATGCTGAAAGATAACCTTAACTGCCAAAACAAACAAAGAAAAAAACCCTAATGGACAATCATTATATCTGCAGTATTAGGGAGTTTTAGGTTTCAAAGAAGACTGGTGTTCGACAAAGCAAGGTAAGAACAGAACAGAAGCAATACAGCTATGCAGAAGTTATTCCAAACCAGAAGTTCCCTTTCTTATCTGAGTGCTGCATTTGTTTGCACTGCTCACATGTTGCCTCATATTTGCAGCCTCATTACAGAGTCTTGTTCTTAATTGCAGGAACTTCTCAGGAACTCCAACACATCTAGGTTTTATTTCCACTTAGAGGTAAGAAAAGGTTGAGTGGTTGGGGTTTTCTCCTCTCTTTTTTTTCTCCAAGAGCATAGAGGGGAGAGAAGCAAGCAAGAATCTGGTGTGTACCAACATCCTTCAATGTAATTGGGACTGGATTCAGATTACCAGTCCCTAATACTTGAGATGCTCTAATTTAAACAATTAGCTGTCACTAAAACAGTATTAATGATCAAGATCAAGGTCCCAGGGAAATGTAAGGCCTCCAGACTGGGCATAAAACTGAAGCTTTCACCCATTCACAGTCTGAGATCTGCCAGCACATTTCTCATGAAGTCTGAAGCAAGAACATACCACTCATTTACTACCCCTTCTGCATCTCCAAATGGTAATATTTTCAGTTGCCTTTCTGAAACCTCACAGGGGGCTTTGTGTCTTGCAAGACAGCCAGTGTGCAGCCAGCTCTCACTGATTTTTGGAGACTGGCAACAGCAATTCTCTGTTTACCAGAAGCCTCAAGGCAGCACAGACCTGTATATTGGCCTGCTAACCTAAAGACCTATAACCTAGTTTCAATTCAGCTACTGTGGTAGACAGGTGGCTTCCTCTCACTTTAGCAGACCTCTCTTCTTATTTTAGCTTGTAAGTGGTCATTGCAAAATGCCTGCAATAGCCTAAATCCATTAGTACTCCTAATCTCATTCCCTCATCTCCTGTTTGTTGTTGCAGAGGAGATAGAGATGCAGCTACAAGTCAAAAACCCAAAATCTCCCATTTAATACGTGTAAGCAGAGGTGACAGACAAGGCCAGGAGTCAAAGCCTGCGCAAGGAGTTTCTCTCACCCTCGTGTTGCAGGAAAGGGAACTCAACGTGTGGCAGCAATGGAGCTGCAGGCACCACCTCCCCCTCTGTAGGGCAGACCCCATGGAGCATCGCATGCATTAACTCATTCCTTTTCCCTCTTAAATTTGGCAGGCCTTGTCTATCAGAGATATTGCAGGCCCCGGCCCTTTCACCCTGTTTGTCCCTCGCACAGACGTACTGAGCAGCGACCCACGAGTAAGTAAAAGGGGCAGGTGTTGGGCGTGAGCTGCCCATGAGCTGTCCACTACAGATGCCTCTCTCAGCTGCTTCTCAACCCCTCCACTTCCCCCTGCAGGTCAAGGACTGGGTTGCCAAAGGAGTGATGGCTCAAGTGCTCCGGTACCACATGGTGGGTTGTGCCAATCTGTTGTACAAGGACCTGGCAGCAATCGCCAGCATCACCTCTCTCCACGGTGACCTGATACACATCACCTCCTCTCAGGTAACCAGACATGGAGAGACAGGGAACAGAACAGTAAAGTAGCCTACTGTCATTCAGCTTTTTTAAAAACTTCAATGGTTCCCTTTCCTCCTCTGATGCACAAAAATAAATTTAAAAATTACTTTCAAATAAGGTTGCCTGTTCAGCTGAAGTGTTCAGCACTTACCTGGTATGCCAAGAGTGGAGTTCTACAAACCTTTCTTTGACACAAGCTATTTTATCCTCAGACTCTGGCCTTATGAGCATGAGGAGAGTTTGAAAAAGCAAGAGGCAATTTATTAAAGCTGAAAGTACTGTTTGCTGCAAAGAAAAGGTGGTCTGGGCTCATTATATCAAACCAGTTTAGCATCAGCCTCACTTTCTCACAAGGTTTCACAAAAAAAAATGTTTTTGTTGCCTTTCCAGAACTCTCTGGTTTTGAACAACAAAGCTGAAATTATACTCAGTGATGCTGTTGGTACAAATGGTGTGATCCATGTCATAGACCAAATTTTGGTCCCATCACATATGCAGGATTTCCCCCTCAAGAAGGTATGTGCAGTTTATCACCATTCCCAAACCAGAGGCTTTTCCACAGTTACTGTCAGATATATAAATCACATAAGTCAACAAAAAAAAATGACACTAAAAATGCCTTATACAAACATTGTCTGACACTGCTGAATAAATTAAATATTATATTTCAAATTCACCAGAATTACAGATAAAGTAAGAACAGTATAAGAGATTTTCTGCAGAGGGTTTTTACAGCAGCTTTGATTTTATAACAAAAAGTGACTTACAGGGAAAAGCAAGCCCTTATCTTCTTTTTTAATACCCAAATAATGTATTTCTTAGGTAAATTACTCCCTTTTCTTTCTTTGTAGGAAAGTCTTAAAATGGTTGCAGCCAAACATGGGTACATTCTGTTCAGCACTTTGCTAGAGGTAAGGACACAAGAGATAGGAGCCATTGGACAAAGGTTGCAAACAATTTTTTTTGAAGACAGAAGCACACACACAGCACATGGCATCACTGGCAGGATTTTGTTCAGGAGAACCAAAGGGCTCAAAATACAGTACACAACAACCCTGGTCACCACCCATCACGCTCCCACAGAGGCTGAGGGATGTTAAGCAGACCCACAGCCACCCTTCCCTTCCCCATTAAGTCCTGTCCTACTGTATATCAAGCTCAACTCAGGCATCTGGCTTTTAAAGTCAAAGTATTTGCAGGCTGGTGACCAGGCAGCCCACAGGGCACCACACCCCATTTATACCAGACATTCACCCCACAGGGTCAGTGTCATTTTGGACAGAGCGTTAATCTTCCACTCCAATTTTTGCTGCGTTGCAGAAAAACAACCTGCTCGGGCTGATCAACGATCCCATTCACAAACCCGTCACACTCTTCTGGCCCACAGACACAGCCATCCGTGGGCTGCCGCAGGAGCAGCAGGACTTTCTCTTCAAGAAGTCCAACACAGACAAACTGGTGCAGTACCTCAAATTCCACATTGTCCGTGATGCTGCGGTAAGCCCTTGCTTTTTGGGAGCATTGCCACCGCCAAAACGTGCAAGCTCAGACACGTATCTCCCCTTTTCCTTCCCAGGTGTTGGCCTACCAGCTCCCCAGCTCCACCTCACTGAAGACCCTGCAGGGCTCCAACCTCAGTGTGAGCTGTGCGGATAACGGGGAGATCGTAAGTGTTCACTCTGCTGGCACATTTATCCCTCACCCCTGCTGCAGGATCTGCTCCTGCAGACCACACTGTGCCTTTGCACAGCCCCCAGGAAGGTTCAGTGGCACCAAAACTTCATTGGTCATCACCACTACATGCCAAGAGCCACACCAACACATTCAGCAAACCAGATGGTCTGCAGGACTTTTTGGAGCTGTCATTTGCTCTGTTGCAAGATGCTATTTGTTCAAAACAGCTAGCAGTCACCTTGAAACTGAAATACCAGCACACTTCAACTTCTACAATAAAATACCAGTGCAAAACCACAACCATCTGCCTGGTTTTGAACCCCATGAATGCAGCATCTGCATGCAGACTCCGGTGTGTAAGCACTCACAAGCTAAGTTTGCAGGGACACACATAGCCTGATGAACCAGAGCAACATCACATTTTTCTTTGCAAATGTATCAGGTCATACCTGGCAAGCATATAAGTCTAAATATGCATAAGATAAACCTGTGAACAGAGGACTGGCATACTCTGTCCTCTTCAGCAAAGAAAGATACCATAGAATCATGGGATAGTTTGGGTCGGAAGGAATCTTGAAAGTCATTAGTTCCAACCGCCCTGTTATGGGCAGGGACACCTTACACTAGTCCAGGTTGCTCCAAGACCCATTCAACCTGGCTTTGAACACTTCCAGGGATGGGACATCCACAGCTCTCTGGGCAACCTGTTACAGTGCCTTACCAACTTCCTAGTAAACAATTTCCTCCCAATATCCAATCTAAACCCACCTTCTTTCAGTTTAAAGCCGTTACCCCTTGTCTTATCATTACATGCACTTGCTAAAAATCCTTCTCCAACTCTCATATATCCCCACTTAGGGACTGGAAGGTGCCCTAGGGTCTCCCTGAAGCCTTCTCCCAGGTGAACAGCCCCAACTGTCTCAGCCTGTCTTCATGGGAGAGGTGCTCCAGCCCTCTGAGTATCTTCATGGCCCTCCTCTGGACTTGCTCCAACAAGTCCACATCCTTCCTCGGTTGGGAACCCCAGAGCTGGATGCAGTACTCCAGGCACACCTCTGCCCATAGGAAGAGAAGCCCCAAAACTGGGTTTGAGCCCCTATAGCCATCAATTTTGCATACAGGATAGTTTGACACACCCCCTTGCCCCAAGAGCATTCCTACAGAGAGCAGGAACCCAAGAAGGTGCAGCTCACGACTCCCCATGTGCCCCTCTTCCCATCCCATCTCCCAGGGCTCCCTTTTCCTGAACGATGGGCAGTGCAAGGTGGTGCAGCGGCAGTTGGAGTTTGACGGGGGCATCGCCTACGGGATCAACTGCCTGCTGACAGAGCCCAGCCTGGGGGGACGCTGCGACAGCTTCTTCACCATGGAGTTCATGGTCAGTGCCCATTTTGGGTCCCTCACCCGGACAACAACCCAGCCCAAGCGCCAATGTCCACCTTCACTGGGGTAACGCTCCCTGCAGCTCTGGTACTCCTGCGAGTAAAGCTCCACTGATGCAGGCTGGCTTCATGTGCCACGCTGGCTTCATGTGCCACGCTGGTTAGAGAGAGATTAAGAAATGCAGCACAATGCCTGAGAAGCGCACAACAGAAATTCTGTATCCACATGAAGCAGCACGGAGGACAAGTTGCTTCAATTAAGACCATAAAAAAAAAAAAGCACCTTACACGTGCAAGCAAAAATTTGAGCAAGAACAAACCTTTCTATCATGCTTTTAAATTAGTGGAAGTTCACACTATGGATTTGTCCATAGAAATCACATTTACAAAGTTCCCTATTACAAAAGAACAGCATTGCTACTCCAGCAGGACAGAGTGTGAAGGACACAATACAGAGAACTGCCTACTCTGTCTCAGTCTCTGACATTTCTTGTTTTTAACACACCTGAACAGGCACTGTTAGCATGGAGGAAGTTTCCTCTGAACTTTGATAGGTCCCACAAATGGGACATTTTGAAAGACGTCTTGAAATGGTTTCAAGACTAAGATTACTCCAGTTTAATTTGAAAGTATGAAAAAATTTCCTAGAAGTAAAAAAACTTTCAGGCAGTCAGTCTTAAAAAAGTCTTTTCAGAACATATATTTCACTTATAAAACCAATAGTTGCATATATCCCATCTGCTCAAGTTTCCTTTTGTTTACGTTTCCATTAAATGAAATTAAATAGCTATAATTTCCTCAGATCTGATCAGTACTTCCAGAGAAGTAAACATTTTTCTGTACTCTGAATTAGACATCCAGATTTGATACACATCATGTCAATACTTGTTTGAAGAACATTCATCATGTCTTCTCTGCTTCTTTAAATTCAGAGCAGTTTCTTCTTCCAGAACTTATGTTCTGGTATCAAAACTATTCTCTTGTATTTTTGTGGCACTAAATTATTGTAACTATTTTTTTGTCACTCTTTTGTTTCTCCAGAGTTTTCAATTAATTTTTTTAAGTGCAATAAGCTTTACCTTTTCTCTGCTCATATTTTCTGCTGTCATAAAACAGGCTTTTGTCCAAGTCAAATGGCCTTTTGTAGCCTTTATTTTAATATACTTTTTTTTCCCTTTTCCAGGGGCATTGTGCTAGCTGTTTCAGTAACTCTAAATGCCCTCCGGGGACAAAACCAAAGGTAATACATTCAAATCTCACATGCAAGCAGTCTAACCTGCTCTTCTCTGTACTTCACAACAGCAAAAGAGAAAACGTTTCTTAGAATAAATAAAAAGAGAACCTTTGATAGTGTTACCACACTATCAAGTGACAAAGCTGTCCCTAGGCAAACACCCAGGTGCTGGAGGTGGGGGATTCTTGTTGGTCTCACACAGCATCCACTGTAAAAGTGCTTCAGCTATCTCCAGATAAGCCCCTGCACTCTCATGAAAGGTTTTTAGCATGTCAAAAATCAGAGAAGGTGGGGGTCTCACACCCACACTGTCCACTCATCACATTTTGATTCAATGTACATCAGAAATTACAGTTTAAAGAGGAAAAAAAACCAAACCACCACACAGCGCTCGTTTTCCTGTGTTTTCTCCCCTCCTCTCTCTGCCCTGGCACACATGACACGCAGGAAGGAATCCACTGGTGCACCTACGAGTCCTATGGGCTGCGGAGGGATGGTTGCCGTAGGAACTGCTCCATGGTCATCCACATACCCAAGTGCTGCAAGGGCTACTTCGGGCCTGACTGCCAAGGTAGGATTCCCACCCACATGGCCAGCCTGTGCCCCTCCCCAGTACAGCTCTGAAAATATACGCAGGCAAAACTGGGAGAATTGGGATAAGGGGTATGAGGAGAGACCAGCTGCAAGATAAGGGAACTTGGTTCCAAGAGCTGAAGAACACAAAGTGTTAACTGCCTTTTCAATTCAAATTATTTTTCACGTTTAGAGCAAGTTTTAAACTCCACAGTAGCAGCAGATGAGTGCTATAGAGAGTAAAGGCTGTCCTGATGAGCAAGTCACCACCTGAAAGTCCTTTAAACACAAACAGGCTCAGGTTCTCTCAGCAACATCAGCACACACCTGAGAACCAATGCATGATTGGTCAGCCACAGGCAAGCACACTCATCAGCAGAGTAAGCTCAGAAGCTGTGGTTCTGAAGAGGTGGAGACGGTTTGGGAGGCTCCATCTCAGCTCTTTGTTAGCAAACACTTCCAAAACCTGCCAGCCATGTTGAGGAACAGTACTGAGGCTCCCACCAGGGCACACAGGCTCACGATCCAGGTCAGGATCTCTGCTGGCACAGAGGTCCAGCCACACATAGCCCTGCCAGCCTGCTCTGTCCCAGTTTGACAGATAGACACATGCAGATCCCATGCAGTTTTGGCCAGCTCAGCCTGAGCTGTGCTTTGGGGTCGCCCAGGCAGTACAAAGACCCATAGAGACACATAAGAAAGGCTCGATTTGGGCAGTGCCATTTGCAGGTGAATGAGCTTGCAGCCAAATAACAGCATCCCCAAGCCAGGGCTGGAAGGACTCTCAAGACCTTTCTGATAGGAGCTGTGAAATTTGTGTCAAGGAATTTAGAGCACAAGGCTCACAGTAGTCACAAGTGTCACAGCACTTTTACACGCCTCAACAGAGATGCATTTACAGGCACTTCCTGCTCAATGATTTTTACAGAACAGTGGGTAACCAACAGTGACAATGAAGAAACACACACCTGAGCTAAAAAGCTACTTTTCTTTTTGAACCTTTCAGCTTGCCCAGGGGGCCCAGAGACCCCATGCAATGGCCACGGCTCCTGTGACGACGGGTACACGGGGACAGGAGAGTGCCGCTGCAACAGCGGCTTCAACGGGACGTCGTGTGAGCTATGCTTGCCAGGCAGATACGGCTTCACCTGCAGGCGTACGTTTGAGATCCCTTTCCATATCGATGCCCATGTCAAGCCTAAACTATTCTGTCAGCAACGAGTTTCTTAGTAAGCCAAGGAATGCTTCCCTCTTAACACCACAGTTTTTCCTGGGTGCCTCTTCACACTGGGGGATGGCACAAGGTCTCAGCAGGGAGGACAAGAAGGGGGGGGGAAGCAGAGGCTACATAGCTGTGTCTGCACAGGACCTCCTACTCCTACATGGTACATCAGTTACAGAACAGAAGCAGAGCATCCAGGAACAAGTGGTTTTAGCTACAGCACAGCTTTCTCCTCCATCCCCATAATGCTTAAGAGAGCATTTTAGTAACATGGTTCCTCAAGGAATGCTGGAGGCCAAGTCCATGCACTGCTTCTGCAGAGAAGAAAAAGGACACCGAGATGAAAGCAGTTTGTGAGGAGAGACAGACGAACAACTGCTCACAAAATCCACCTCTCTGTGGTTTTAAATGTGAACTAAGTGGAAGCAGGATCAATACCTCCCTTTAAACTTAAATGTTTTCCTGACATGAAGCCTTCAGATAAGAAGCTACAACGTTAATGCTTCCATCCTAACCCTATGCACCTGTGCTGCTCTTGAGGCACTTAGGATGGGGGTTCTAGGCAAGACAGCAGGCTTGGACACAGATATTCAGGATTATGCTTGCCTACAATTCATCCACTTTATAGCACACCATAACATAGAATGTATGAATCATTAGCCTGAAATCAGATTAAGAAATTTAAGAGAAAAAAGTTTTATAGCCCATTCTTTTTGATGTAGATTTAAGTCAGCCAGAAACTTAACTAAGCAGATGAAATGAAAAAAGCCAGCAAGTGAAGCTCTTTTTCAGGAGGACACGTATTCAAAAAATCAGTTTCACAAATCCCACATAATTATCTTCTCTAAACAATAATATTTCAAGAAGAAGAATAAGGCCATAAAGGACGCTACAGCATTACATTATAAAACAGAGGACCATGAATAATTCTTTAAGAAGGATTTAGCAGGTAAGTTATTACAGAGCCCAAAGAGGAGAGGAAAAAACATCACCTACAGATTAAATCAGACCATCACACCCCAGGTTGCAGGGCAGAAGGAGCAAAGCCTTGCCTATAAAAGGAACTAAAGGAATCCAAAAGCTTTTAGTCACAAAAATACCTGAAACTGGGAAAAAAAAAAAAATTACAGGCAACTTGTCTATGTTTTACAGCAGAGCTCACTAACCTCATATGTGGCTTCCGTACTCATCTGGACCATCTCCCACACAGCAGCCAAGAACTCTCTCTCCACACACCTTGTTTTTCAACCACAATTAACAGCTGCTGTTCATTAGGACTGATTCATCTGGGTCTTCAGTTCAGCCATTAACTCTTTCCTGCCACAGTCCCTTGTGGGGTTTGCTACTCCACAGCAGTGTGCAGATCAATACTCATTTTCAGAGGCACATTGAACTAATGCTAGTCATAGAACCATAGGACCACAGGATAATTCAGGCTGGAAGGGGTTTCAGAAGGTCTCTAGTCCAACCCACTTCTCAAACTAGGGTCAGTTCTGAGCTCATGTTATTCAGCATTTATCCTGCCACGACTTGCAAAACTCCAAGGATGAAGATTGCTCGACCACTCTGGAAGGTCTGGTCCTCTGCTTGACTGGCCTCATGGTGAAATACCATGAAGTTAGACTCATCTGAATTATTGCTGGATAATACTATATCTAAACTGACATGATGATGTCTCTCTAGAGAAAGACTTTCCCCTTTCTCACTCTGCAAGTGACCTCTGTGTTTCTTTTCCAGCTTGTGAATGCAAGAACAACGGGCAGTGTGACGAAGGATATTCGGGGACGGGACGGTGTTTCTGTGAAACAGGATGGACTGGCCGCCTGTGTGAAACCAAGCTAGGTCTCTGCCTGCTCTCAGCAGACTCTATCCGGGGAGCTATGTGTTGAAAGTACTTGCAGTTCAACAGAAGGTTTCCATAAATAAGAGAGAAAGGGTTAATAAATGTCAGGAGCCATCTAAGAGCACTTAATGACTCTGCTCTGGACTGAGGACAAATCTCTTCACCCCACTGTCTCCTCTTCTGTGATATGGCAGTAGGAGTTCCTACCTCCCCTGAGGAGGGGCTTTGGGCTGTGGCAGTCAAATAATAAAATTCTTACAAGTTTTCCAGTTAGCCAGACTGGTATGAAGGGTTGTCCTTCTGCATGAAACAAGGTACCACAACTGGTACCAGAGCTCTTTGATTGCAGCTATCTTGCCTTCCCTGCAGCTCTGCCACCAGTGTGCTCCCCGAGCTGCTCGGCCAACGCCATCTGCATGGAGAACAACACGTGCCAGTGCAAACCCTTGTACAACGGGGATGGGATCACGTGCACAGGTGAGCTCCCACCCCCACTCACAGCCAGAAGGCGCGCTCTTCCCTCTCGCACATACACAGGAATGCAGTTACTGCCCACTACGAAATGTTGCCTGTCCAACCCAAGAACTTCCGCTGTGCGGCAAGTGAAACGGATTTAGGATATAGACGGTTCAGGTTTTTTTCTAAGTCAGAAAGCTGACTTCTCCAGACCTTACCAAGCAGGAGCATGGGCAATAAGTGCACTTCAGTCAAGTTTTGAAGATAGCAGGGTTATAAGCTGGGTTTCCCTTAGATGATTTACAGTTGGACTCAATGATATCAAAGGGTTTTTCCAACAAAAATGATTCTATGATTTTTTTTTATGAAGGTAGGCAAGACAGTTCCCTGGTAACACTGCTACAGAAACAGTTGTTCTTTCTCAGCCAGGTGTCTTACATCTACCAAAGTCAACCTGGCCAGAAATCTGAGGGTTGGTACCATGTCTCCTGGATCAAGAACATCCTGACAAGGCCTTCAGAGCCCTAAGGGATAGACTTACAGAAATTCAGTAATGCCTCAGGAAATGGAAACAGCTTTTTTTTCCCCAAACAAGTATTCTAGTATTTTTAATGTGAAAGGACTGACAATGGTTTGTCTTTATGAAGAACATCCTCTTTAAAAGCAGACTTTACTCACTTGGTTTTTTTTTCCCCTGCAGCTGCAGAACTTTGCAAGCAAAACAATGGTGGGTGCCACAAGGCAGCCGAATGCACACAGCATGAGGTGAAGGTCTTCTGTAGCTGCCAGAAGGGATACAAGGGAGATGGGTTTACCTGCCTTCCAATAAATCCTTGTGCTGATGGGTTCAACGGAGGCTGCCACGAGCATGCCATTTGCATTGTCATAGGACCTGTAAGTTGAATGAATTCAGTCCCCAGCAGAGAAGTCTGAGGCATTTCTCCCTGGTGCCAGCAGAAGTCTCCTCTGGCTGGTTCACACTCTGTACCTCTCTAAATCTCTGTTTTCCAAAACAACCTTTACTTAGCTCCAACCTACTTTCCACATCAATTTGGTATGCTTTCAGCTGAAGGCTGAGAAACAGTTTGACATCTTTGCTCTGGGGAATGGGGTAACACAGAAGATGGGATGTTTTGCATGTATAGTTTTTCTGTCTCACTCTTAGCTCTCCCTAACTGGCTATCCTTCTTTGCAATAGGAATTTGTTGGATCAAAATTAAATACATTTTGGAAGCTAAGCAAAGTGACAGCTGGGAGAGTAGTATCACTTGTTGGTTGCTTGAACTCAACTTAAAAAGCTCTGCAGCCAAACGACACAAATTCCATGACCCACATAGTCAGTGTGGTTAGGGAAAACTTGTGCAGGTGACTTGATCCAGCATTTGTCCTGGTACTTGAAGGATCACTTCTCCATTCCATTTTGATGTCTTGCCTGACCTGCCTTCCAGGAGTGATCTAGAAAATTCTTGCTGATAATCCATTCCAGCTGTCAACCTTTGCAATCCCTGGATGTCACCAATTCCTGCTTGGTTTATAGTTCTCATTTATTACCATCAGTGAGCTGTTAAATTCCATTCTTGCTTCCATGCCCAGCCATTTAAATATTATTTTAGTATGTTTGCCATCCATTTTTGTGAATTACGTGTCATATAACCATCCAGTACATGTTATTAACTTTGTGGATGAAATTATGCTTTGGTGTTGATTCAGCAAAGCACCCAAGTACATGTGTAAATGTTTGGCTTAGTTGTTAGTAGCAACTTTTCTGTTTGTCCATTCCTGCTTACATCAAGTGAAATTTTCCCATCAGTTCAGAATGTTGCCTGAAACACCAGTTTCGTGTCAGCTAAATGCTTGTCTTGGCCCTTTTCCTTCTCTCCCTGAGCAGGACAGACGTGAGTGCAAATGCAAAAACAACTACGTTGGTGATGGGCTGAACTGCTCCGTGATGCAGCTCCCCCTTGACCGCTGCCTGCAGGACAACGGGCAGTGCCACCCCGACGCCGACTGTGCCGACCTGCACTTCCAAGGTGAGGAGGGCACAGCCTGCACACCACCAGCCCCGTGCCCTGAGGCCAGTGGCCAGCGTCTAGAAGCTCACTCAGGCCCCTGCCTATGTCCCCGTGAAGCAATGAGATTACAGTTGGGACGTGAATTTATATACCTGGCAATGCCAGATTCATGAAGCAACGTGTGAGGGCAGTCCAGGTAGGAATGTTACCCCTGGGCAATCAATCTGCTCTAGTAACATTTCACAAAATTCACGGGTACTTGTAGGGCACAGCTGGCTCCGCACCATAACACGGAAACCCCCTCAGGAGGAGCTGGTCCTTCTCTCTCTTTGCAGACACCACGGTCGGGGTGTTCCACCTGCGGTCGCCGCTGGGGCAGTACAGAATGACTTACGAGCAGGCCAAGGAGGCCTGTGCCAACGAGTCGGCCGCCATCGCTACCTACAACCAGCTGCTGTACGCGCAGAAGGTGAGGAGGCCTCTCTGAGAGAGGAGATCCCCAAAGAGCACTGAGACACAGTCAGTAAATGGACAGGGAGGAGCAAGGGGACTGCTCTGTGCTAATAAGCGTAGTTTTGCCTCCTTTTCTTCACCCATGCCCCAGAGTATGTTTGGCTGGGAGTAGTTTTCAGACTTTTTATTGGTTTCATGGCTGCTCACACAGCACTGAAATAACTTTCCAAGTTCTTGTTTCCAGTGATGCTGGGGTGAGAGGTAGAGTAAGACTCTCAGAGTATTTTCAAGGGGATTTTAATTATTAACACTTCTTAAAGAAATGTGCACTTCAGAATTATGCTTAATTTATTTCTTTAAAGTAAGTCTCCAGGAATCTTTTTCTCAAATGCTGTTAAGTTAACAGACCCATTTCCATATTGCTCTCCTTGAGCACGTTATAGACAACACATGGCTGATGTCAGTGTGATGAGCATCACAGCTTAGGCTTGCAAAACTATTTTTAGAAGAGTGGGTCAGACTGACTTTGTCTTTCTGGCTCCTTCCAACTATGGAAGGAAGAAAGACACTCACTGTTTAGAGACACCTTTAGCAAAATGTGAGGCTGGACCAGTGCTGGCAGGGCAGGTGCTGCCTGAGTGCCCTGGAGTTCTGTTCATTCCATCTGCAGTTCCCCAGCCTCACCGCCCAGCTTTTCCCCTGAGTTTTTCCCTTCTGGCTGTGCTAACCACAGGCGAGGTACCACCTGTGCTCTGCTGGCTGGCTAGATGGTGAAAGGGTGGGCTACCCCACCGGCTTCTCCTCCCCAAACTGCGGCTCCGGATACGTCGGCATCGTGGACTACGGGAGAAGAGTCAATCTGAGCGAAACCTGGGATGTTTTCTGCTACAGGGAGAAAGGTAAGAGGGCCCTTTGCCACATCGCTCCGTGCAAACAGGGGCAGCAGCCCAGATTTTGGTTCCTTTCATCAGCCGCAAGCTGCTAGACAATACTGCAGAAGGTTCTGCCTCTTTTTTAACTTTAAAAATAAATCATAACCTGTTGCTTACAAGTTGTTTTTCAGGCGCAGGGCAGCCTAAAGCTTTCTTGGAAAGGAGGTTTGCCCATACAGCTCTCCGTGTTTGTACCTTTCAGAGGTGAATTGCACCTGCAAGCCAGGCTACGTGGGCGATGGCGTCTCCTGTAGTGGGAACCTGCTGCAAGTGCTGATGTCCTTCCCAACGCTGACAAACTTCCTGTCGGTAGGAACCGAGGCTGGGGCAGGAGTGGAGCAAAGCAGGCTCTGAGTGTTGTATCCAGGGTTTGCCTTACCAGCCCAGCAAACACAGGAAATAACAACACACCAGTGAAGCAAGGCGGAGTGGTCTAAATCTGCACCATCAAAATCAGAACTTAATTACTATTTTTTCAATTACTTGCTCCAAAAAGGTTTCTGGGTTCTAAAATTCAGTTGGAATTAAAAGCCTGGTGCAGTTTTAGCTTAAAGGAGACTCTCTGCACAACTTTTTGAGCATCATAAGGAGCACGGTGCTTTGGAACCTTATTGAATTGCTATTGGAAAAGGCAAAAGTTTAAGAGTTCTTTTCTTGTCGCTGCTCAGAAAGGCACTATACATATCAGCAGCCTCAAAGACAACAAGAGCCCAACTTCTGCAAATCAGTTTAAGGTGTACTCATCAAATCAGCAGGTGGAGTTGGGTTTTGAATACAAACTTCCTTTGTAAAGCCACTCCAGAGCTGCTTTGTGGCTAATAACAGGGAGTTCCTTTGCTGTCATGTACAGGGTGTCATCTTTCCCACTCTCCACACAGGAGTGCACAATTGTTCTTTAGTAAAGCTGGATTTTGTTTCTGCCTAGGATATCATGGCTTACTCCAACACCTCTAAGAAGGGCAGAGAGTTCCTGCGGTACCTCACAGACCTGTCAGTGCACGCCACTCTCTTTGCTCCAAACGATAGTGGGTTAAAGGAAAATGAGGTCAGGGTGTTTTCTTTTCTTCTTTCCTTGTTCTAATAACATTTTTTTAGACAGCTATTGTGAGTTTCTGCACCCCATTGAAATTTAAGATTAAAAAAATAATCTTAGTATGATGTGACTGCTGTGTAACCCCATATCATTTAAACTGTGCTCACAAAAGACATTAATTCATTGTTTCCATTTCCCTTCCATGGTTAGGGGTGCAAGGTTATTGAATGTTCAAATCACAACAGAGACTTTTCCTTCAGGGATTTTAGTTACCCTGCTATGAAGGAGTCTGCCTCAGATGAAGTCTGTTCTAGCTCATTAACATTGAGCACAGTTATTTGAATAAAGCAGCACACAGCTTTGGTATTTCCCACAAATACATTAAAGGCATCCGTTCCTAACCTCATTTCTATGCTTACTCCTTTTACTCTTTCTTTCCTTCTTTCAATCAAACACTGTCTCAAACAACTTACAAGGGATGATGCATTGGTTCACATCTTCAAGCTGTTTGGAATATCTCTGAGCCTCATCACTTCAGGTCATCCTACAGAGGAGTAAAATCCTTTGTCCCCCTGGAATTAAGGTCATGCCTGCTGCAGGCAGCCATCAGAGGCCAGCAGGGACAGAAGGTCCCACTGTTCCCATGCAGATTTCCCAATAACATCTAATGCTGCTGCACTTGCTGCAGCATTAATAGCAGAGGGGGGAAAAAGGTCACAGGCACATAGCTTACTAGTAAATCCAAAGGATTAATGAGATCCATTAACACTCCTTGTATTTTGCCCTCATTTGCAGACACTTTCTGGGAGAGACATCGAGTATCATTTATCTAATTCCAATATAATGTTTTATGAGGACTTGACCAATGGAACCACCCTTCTAACTCGTCTAGGGAAAAAACTCCTCATTACAAACACCGGGGGCCAGGAACATCGAGTCCCCACTGCTGATCAGGTACCTTTGTAATACATTTCCTAACTTTGCGCTTTTCCCCCTCTCATGCTATACCCTGTAATCAGGTGGCACACTGATCTGGAGGGCATTTTGATAAGGTTAGAGTGGACAGAAATGAGAGACTGAGTTCAGAAAGCTCTTTCCTGTCTGGAGACTGCAAGGTAGGAGTTGGTAAACTGCAAATTTACAAGCTTGCAAATGGACAACCTCTGACCTGCAAAACTCAAAGGAAGCTGTTGAAGTGGCTTTCAGGAATGGAAAATTGGGGCTATGGGCTTCATTTAACTCTTCTCTCTGCTTGGCAGGATTATGGGAGATGGTTGTGTGATAGGTGAAGAGATGAGAGCAGCAGCTTATCATTAAAAAAAGGTGTTGGCATTTGTAAAGTTTCTTGGTAACTTTCTGGGGGAGGCAGGAGACACCAACAGAGCCTTGCTCACAGCAAGCAAACTCCAGCCAGCAAACTCGAGTGGCAAGTGGCATCTTCCACCGTGAAAGTGGCTGCCTGGCACTCAGGAATAACAGCACTTCTAGGCAGAGCTTGGCAACTTCACAAAGATCACAAAAACCTTCAGTTAGAAAGAAAAAAAGAAAAGGACAGAGCAACAGGAAGGCAGCATGCAGGTAATGATGATGGCTACTTCATGCACAGGAGAACCTTGACCAGCCTGGGGCCATCCCAGGCTGATGTCCAGGGAGGCAGCAGTGTAAAGCCCCCATGTGTTTTTTCTCTCTGGGTGTCAGCAACTGAGGTGGGGAAATCATCTTAATGTCAGTTTCAGCACCAAAGGGAGAAGGGTCAAAGCTCAGCTTTCGTTCCTTCTTTTCCTGGCAGAGCAAGATCCGATATGTGGACAGAAGTGCTATTGTTGAGTGGGATATAATTGCTTCCAATGGGATAATCCACATCATTTCAGAGCCTTTAAAGGCTCCATCAGAACCTGTAAGTACTTTTTGATTTAGTTTTTCGGGGTCGTGAGAGGTAACTGTGTCTTATTTTACCCTAAACTCATTGCTGACATTCATATATTCCCAGTTTCCCTGACATATATGCAGCTTTCAGCTTAAAAGGTTAGTTTAAAAGAGAATTAGAAGTTGAAAACAAGGTACCAGTAATACCAAAAAAAATTTGTCTGAACAATTTCTTCCCAGTTATAAATTAGATTTCTTTATATAAAATAATGGAGCTCATGTATGTAACAGAAATTTTTTAAAGTTCCATTTTAGTTCTTCCAAAAAGATATTTCAAGCTTCTAAGGAACCTTGTTTACTCTTGCCTTGGCATTCATTCCTATCCAAAACAAGGTGTTTTGAAAATAGGTATTTTTTGCCTGCATGAATTCCTGCAAAGAATTCCTGCAGTTATCCAGCTGTCTCCTTGGTCCACAAGGTTTAGCAATGGACTTGTCAATGCTGAGTGAATGGTTGGACTCACTCATCTATTTCAACATAACCGTACTATGATTCTATCAAAAGGCCACTTTTAAATGTCTCTAGGGAACATCTACCAGGAGACCCCAGAACAGGAACAGCTCAGGACCAGAGCACATCTCAAAAGGACACTGCATGTGTTTGGGTGCTGTAAGCCGACCAGTGCCCACCCATAGCTCACTCACGCTCTCCCTTACTTCCAGGCTCCTCTCCACGCCAGTACTGGGACAGGGATATTCTTTGGCATCTGTCTAGTTACTGGAATCGTGGCTCTTATTGGATATTCTTACCTCAGGTTCAGGAAGAAAAACATAGGTTTCCACCACTTCAAGGTAGGTGGCAGGTGGGAGCAAGAAGCAGGGGGTGGACAACACTTCCCCAGACCCACTGCACTTCCCAGATTCACAATCTCCAGTTTTTCCAGGGATTTTAAGCTGGAAACATTCCTGATCACTTCACACTTGAACTGTTCAGATTGAGACACAGAGAAAGTGGGGAAGGCTCACACACTTGCCTTGGGCATGAGCTCACATTTGCCTCCAGACCTCTCCACCCAAGTGTCTGCTCACACAGACACTTCCAACACCAAGGGCTGGCCCAAAGCTTACTTAACTACACCACAGCAGTGCAGAAGTCCTTATCTCCCCAGAAAGCTCACCCTTAGGGAAGCAGGGAATTACAACCACTGAAAGGTGTCTGTTCTCCTCCATTGCTAATAATTTTGTTGTTCCGGAGGTTGAAACATTTGGTAGGAAAAAGGCCAGATCCAACAGACAAACAAATTGAAATTCCTGTAAGATTGAAAAGTGCAGGATTTTATACTGATGCACTTTCATGCTTGATTTCTCTTAACTAATTTTGCTGGCAACACATAGATGTGAAACCAGTCAGCAACAGCCAAGCTACAGAGACAAGGGATGAGAAAAAATTGTAAAAACATACCCGAGAACAAACCCAAAAGAAATGAACAGAAACCCCTTCCTGTTCTAGTCTCTGCATGTAACATGAATCATCTTCTAGAAACAAAACCCAGGAGCCAAGAGCCAGGGGAAACACTTATATTTTTATATAGTTGCAATGAGAGCCCCCAGGACTAACCAGCTACTTTTTACGCCAAGAATAATTTCAGGGCCACACTTCCTCTCCCATTCTTCGCTGAGGCTCAAAAATAAGAAGGGAGGGGAAAAGAGATACCAGTGTTAAGCGACCCGAGATAATACAACAACCAAAACCACAGTTCGTGCCCAGAGACAGATTTAGACGATAAAGCCAGTTCAATCACAACACCGCACCAGCTGGTAGTGAAGCTCAAGAGCCCCACTTAATACGCTAGGGGAAGAGGATGAAATTTAAGCAGATTTGTGTGCTTTTGTGTAGTCAAAAGATGACACTGACACAACGTCACCGGACAAGTCACAGCCTTCAAATATCACCAACCCCTCATATGAAAGTTCTTCAACACTGACTTCACCAGAACCTACTTATGATCTTTTCTTAGTAAGTGTTCATTTTGATTTGAGATTGAGAAACTATTGATATAATGGTAAGAGGGAATGACTTTATGAAAGAAAAATGTCTAATTGGAAAAGAAAAATTAATTCAAGAAACCAGCATTTGAGTTCCTGGCTCTCCTGTCTCCCCCCCCATCTGAAACTGGGTTGCCTCACCTGTGGTAAAATTGAAGCTGTGGTCAACAGCTGCATCTCAAGTCCACCTTCAAAGACAGCTGAATTAAACTGGACTTCAAATGCCACTGGATGACAGTGACATGTCCATACAAACTTAAAAAGCCTTCTAATTTTGTCTTCATGTCTCCTTGCTACAAAGGCAGCTGAGAGCCACGCTAGCACTCCAAAGAATCTGAAACACTGCAAGGAGGGGGCTGGGAATCCAGGGAAGGAAAGATTGCACCCTCATGTACACGCAGAGCCTAAAATCAAAATGCACCACTTTGCATCCAGTAAAACAACTTGTTTGGTGCAAAAATGTCAGGTGCCAACTCTGCCATCTGTATCGACAAATTTGCCAAAAAGTTACTTTTGTTTCTTAATGCAATGTTCAAGTCTGATTTTCTTTTTATTCTATTTTATAGGATTCAGATGACCAACAGCTTGTGATGAGTGGTCCTCATGATCAGAATTAAAAACTGAATTTGGCATTAGTCAGCTAATAAACTCATTTTTATTTACACTTACTGTGAAAAAAACAGCACCTACATAACAAGGAATAAAATCTTGTTACAAATTAAAAACCAAAAAAGCACAGCTTTGTTTAAGATGCCTTCTATACAGCTCACAGAGATAACAACCTCAGAAGTGCTGGCTGAATCTGAGCAGTACCAACTATGAGTGCTACAAGCAAAATTGAGTCTAAACTAACCCAGAAGCAGACACTTCTCTGGGGAAAGCAGCTGATTTTCACTCACCTACTATTTAACTGCTTTTATTCTTCTTCACAGACTTTAAAATGGCCACAAACACACAGGGCCGCTAACTTGGCAAATATCTTAAATTTTCTAGTACTCCAGGCCTGTGCTTTCATTTTGGCTCAGTTACAACTAGAACAGGCAAGTGTGAAACAGAACATGTGGTAAACCTCTATTTTTAAACTGAGGGGATTATTTTGCTGGTGTACTTTCCTGTTAGATACTCGGCAGCAGGAAACACAACCATCCTGTCTGTCCCCCTTGCCTCCTCTAGCTTCTCTGTCTTTCCTTGAACTTGGCTTGGGGTTTGGTTTACATCTCACCTCACTATACAAAGGGAACCAGTAATTAAGGCAGCTTTAGGACAAAATGCAGGTGATATGACTTCTCCCCAGTCAATCAAAATATTAAGGCTCACAGACATCAGAAGATAAAGTCCAAGCATTTATTTTTGTAATAATCATTAAATATTTTTATCACAAAAAAAAAAAAAAAGCTCCACAATTCATTAAACTCTTCTTTTACTGACAGGCTGTTCAGCTCTGTGTTTTTGATAGACCAGAACAAAAATTTCTTCTTGCTTTGGTGTTCAAATGAATCATACTCCCAAAATTAATATAGAGACACTGCCCATTAAACATGCCTAAAAATCTCTTTGAAATCAGTAGCATAAGGTTAAAATAAGTAATGCAGAGAGCGTCAAGGTGAAATCACTAAAAAAATGCAAGACATTTTTAAAAGTTAAAAAGCGGAATTTTAGCATTGAAAAATAAATAATACACTTGAATAGTCTCACTTAAATTTATATTATATATAGTTGGGTTATTTTAAAGAAATATAACCCTTACATAATTAACTTTTTTCATGCAACATTGTTTATTTCAACAAGTCATGCAATATAAACAATATTTTACTTCAGCTGGCTGTTGCAACATAGCTTGGTACAGAACTTTGATTTCTAAGTTAAGAGAAAGGAAGGGTGAGAGAAGAAAATAATCTTGAAACAAAATGTGCATTATGTGCATAACACCATCCAAACCAATTAAACTGTTCCTGCTTAACACAGGATGAATGTACAGTGGTTTGGGTGGGTCTTTAAAAAAAAAAAAGCATTGAAATCTCTGGAGCATGAGAAGTGTTGCACATACATAACACCACGTTCAGTTGAAGCTGAGCATTAGGATAAAGAACTGAAGGCAAATCAGGATATTCCCATCTTCGTATTTCACTATCAAGTTACGCTAAATATTTCTTGCACAGCCCCACCAAGTCATCTCCTGATCCAGTCAAACTAAGTTCCTGCAACACTTTATCTTTTTATTCCAGCAGAACAAGCAGGACAGTCAGATGAACTTACTCATTTCAAGCATATTCATCTGTTTAAACACAAGGGTGTTTAAACCACACACTTCAGTCAAGTTTGAAATAAGAGCATAAGAAAATCATAAAATCTAAACCACCTCTTGAGAACTTCATACTGATTTCAAGCATACAGGAAAACTACTTACAAAATTGTGCAGGCTAAATTAGAATACATTCTTTACTTTGCAAATGTGCTTTTAAAAACATGAAATGTACTGTATATGAAATTCAATCTAGGTACTTGCACATACAGACAGGTTAAAAAAAAAAAACAAACAAACCAAACCAGAAAACTTTTGGTCAACAAAAGTTTGTTTGCCTGACAATCATGATAGAAAGCAAGTGATATCCCAAAATGAATACCAAATGCTGTATATTTTGTTAATTACATGCTTTTAAAAACCAAGCCTTTAATAACTAAAATTTGAAAAATATTAATCATATTATGCCTTCTAAAGTGGCTGGGGTGGGAAGCACCACTTAAAAAACAAATGTATTTCCTTTGGATTCAGAGAAAGGAAACAATTCTTATTTAAAAACAACTATATAGCAGTTCTATAAAGTGCCTCTTTGAGGAAATACATCAACAGATGTTTTCCTTGTGCAAAATAGACATTTTTCAGCTCAAATCTTTGAAACACATATGCTACCCAGAGTTTGTGTTCATGCATTACTTTCAACATCAGTAATTCAATAAAACTACTAATCTATACCAAAACTAATTTTCTTTATTCAAAATGTGTACCACTCCTAATTTAGCTTTCAGGGCTAGAGCTAAAAACATGTCATCAGAAAACTCTGGGTTTCACTTTCTCATTTCTTAGTTTTTCCTTTAAGTCCTTTGCCCATTGTGCGTGTTTACTTTTGACTGTAGAAGTCCATTACTGAAGGCTATATGAAATACATTCTCTCCTAGGGACCAGCAAAGCCACATTGCATACCACTGGAATAAGACACTGTTAAAATCTTTAAAAGCAGCATTTAGGATCAAACTAAAGCCTGATAAAGAGATCTGTCTCCACTTCAAAATGCAAAATCTCTTGAAATGACTACTATTGGAGAAAGGATACTTGAAATCTTCTGAAACTCAAAAAAAAAAAAGGTACCTAAAAGTTAAAAGAAGGAAGCTGAAGCAGCCCAGGCTACTGCAAGTTTCAGTTTTAGGCTCAGGTCCACCTGCAGCCAAGCACAGACATGGCAAGAACAGATACTGCACAGACAGGAGAAAGAGCCCAGGAGTCTGAGCCCAGTGCAGCAGAGCCAGGACACTCCAGCCCTTGGCTCCTCATAGGTAAGGCTCCGTCTGCAGCAGCAAGGAAAGGTATGAAGTGCGACCATCCCTCTCAGTCTCACCCTAAGCTGGTTACTAACTTGTATCACTGAATTACTAATACTGGATTTAAGCTCTTCCGTGTCAAGATCCATTACAGGCTCCAGCTGGAGTGCTGAAAAGGGCCAGAAGAGAGTCCTGGTATTTCTTTGTAAACCACAAGGCTGCAGATCAAAGTTTCCAATGAACACACAAAAATAACCACCCCAGAACACCAGCAGTTCTCCCCTCAGATGTGCCCTCCCTCCTGGCCCACTACTACTTTGGCAGTCCATCATATCTTCTGTGTGTATAAGAGGAGTCTTCACATATCTGAGCAGGAGAGGAGAAAAACAGGTACAAAGCTTACGAGAATAAGTATGAAATACATAAAAACCAAGCTAACAGATCTAAGTGACTTAAATAAAATACGGGTACATTCCAAAAAACCAACAGATATTTGTCCATTTCAGAGAGGAGCCACCAAGAGTTTATTTGATCTGAACTGTCTCTTGTAGGAAAGGTATTCTGAATGTACCAGTGCACAGCTGGTCTGACCAGCCAGGAAGTTCATGCTGCAAAGGAGTCCTTCGTGGATAAAATGTGTAATCAGGTTCGTAGTTCAAGAGACAGCTCAGTGATGCCATGTAGATATCTGCAAATCTAGAGAGACGCCTTAGGAAGTAAGTTGGATTCTCATCGGTTCTGAATATGCTTCCGAACTGTGCATTGAAGAAATTCCTGTTCATCTCCCTGACCCCCAGAAAGAAAAAACAAAGACAACAAAGTGAACAGACCTGAACACATCGCTTCACCAGCTGGCATCCATAACCTGAAGCAAGCAGATCCTACAGATTATTCTATGCATTATTCTCGACATTGTACTTCAAAACACCAAAATGTGCCACAGAAGTTTTTTTACCTCTTGCACATATACAATCCAGATCTAGAAATTACAGTTGTGAAGAGCTTCACGTGACTCCCACTAGAGATAACCTGCTTCTGACACCATAAACATGACATCTTGAACCTTCTCTTCTAGAGATCGTGAAAGAAGACTTTTGCCATTACCTAAATCCTAATGACATCTAATGTTCCAAAGATAAAAGACTTCTTAAGAAAAGGCAAAGATTGGGCTTAACGCACACCAAAAGGTTAAACACATCTTGGAATTAAGTTCTGGTCATTAGTCACTGACAAGTATAATTCCCATTTTGTTTATTCCCATGTTTCTGGGGAAGGCTGGTCGTGGTACAGCTGCTGGCCTTGCCAATTGTACACTTCACACACCCTGCATTTACGGATTACTCCTTCATGATAATAGATTACTAGGACTTTTAGCCCTAATATTTTACCTATCTTTGTGACAAATCCAGTCTAGCGTAGAGCCCAGTTTCTATGTATTCTAAGATGTATTACATGTAATCTGCAGAAATCATGTAAAAAACCTGGAAAAGTGACCAAAGTCTTGACAAAGAAATACATTTTTTATTCGTGCAGAAGCTGTGTAATCAAAAGTGACAGCTGAACACAGAGGGACAGAAGAACCAAAATGACAAGGAAAGAGATTTGATACGATGTTACCTTTTCACTCAAAAAAATTACATCTGTTCTAAAGACAGGGAAAAGGGTTCCTTTGGACAAAGTGTCAGAGGGGAGAAGAGCTGCACAAGAGACAGGAAGAATACCGCTTTTAAAACATTTTATAAGATCTGTAACTACCAGGGAATATAAACCAGGGATGGAAAGAAATTGCAAAGAAACCTGTCGAAGACATTACATAGAACCCTCAGCTACCAAAGCATACTGCAAATTCTTCATCTCCTGCGTCTTACCTCATTTCCTTTCTTTCCTTCTTCCATTCTTCTAAAATAATTTGTGAATCAGGATCACGGTGAACCTGAAGTGTAAAGTATAGATAACCTGTAACTAAGGATAAATAAGCCTTTCCATTAATAAACCCTTATCAGCTAGCAGGACATGAGCAATACTTCAGAGATCTGTATACAGAAGTCATCCACGTGCATTTTAACCAACCAAAAGCAGGAATTGATCCAGGCTGACCAGTGGAGAAAGGGCACAAGATTTTGAGAAAAGTCCTATTAATAACCACACAAATAATTGCATTTATCTACAGTCAAACACTTGCGTGAGACTGAAAGCACTTGCAACATCAATGTCCAGCATTTAGAAACTTGGCTGGATCCCTCTGGCTCCACAGAGCGGATTACAGACACACACAGAGCACAAACCTGCATGTGTTCCAATAATCCTGTCAAGGTTTGCAGCCAGGTCATGGTTTGAATGTACTTCTCTGTGTTCATGATTTTAATTTCCGATCGTAACTCTGGAATAATTGCACCAGTGCGCCAGCCATGCTTCAGGGTCAAGTCCTATTTACCAAGAATTACAAAATTCAGACATTAGTTTTAAAAAGAACTACTTTAAAAAAAAGAACCTGATGACTGTTTATCCCAAAGTGGCACTAATTTGTTTTTTATGTACAAACAGAAGTATAAAACAGCAGGACTTAACTGTGACAGTGGACAATAGAATTTTATTTCAGATTAAGCTTCAAATCCTACACTTTTGAAGAGAGAAAGATGAAGAACACACAAGCACTTGCAAATAAACACTAATTCATTAGGTTTAAAACAAACAGCATAAAATTCCTCTGTAGATGACAGCTCTGCTGCTGCCAGCAGTACCTGGAGGAGCTGTGTGCTGGGTTTGTGCTGTTTACCTACACACCCAGCTGACAGAAGGCTACAACCAGGAGTCCCAGCTTTGCAAGCTCCTCCTGACAGGTACAACACAAGGCAGCTGCCACCTGTGCTCTCCTCTCCATTGTGCTAGAGCAGAACAGAGCTGTGTCCTCCTCTTGGCCCTCAGTCTTCTGAAGTACTCAAAGTTACTCTTCTTTTTAAAAGCAGACTGAGGAAAAAATGCTACCATCTGGTGCTGCTGAAACATGTTACCAAAGCTTGGCAGTGGAAAAAAAGTCACATCCAGGCATTCATATGAAATCAATTACAAAAGAGCCAAGTGGTGGTCACTTACCCTAAAGTAACACTTAACAGAGCATTTGTTCATAAGGTGGCAAAAAAACATGCCTGGATAGTGGGGATACAAATCAGAGCAAGATCTTGGGAAGAACATTTACGGTTAGTGACAGGAAGATTGCCTCCTGCATTCAGAACAGAAGTTCATTCAGCTGTCATCCACGTCACGCATATCCTGTACATTCAGATATCTGTGTTTACTCTGTTACATCTGACACAATCAGCATCTGGATCAGGAATATAACCTCATGCATTCCTGACCACAGTTAGTAAACAAGTTAAATGCTACAAGTCAGGTGGAAAATATGGTTGGCATTTTACAGCACCAATGTTCTTCACTGAAAAAAAAAAAAAAAAAAGCAATATGGCTTAACTACCAGATTTTATTGTATTTTAATATCTCAAATGAAAGTGGGTTACACTGAATAACTGGGGAGGAAGAGAGGAAAACTAACAAAAAGCCTCATCTTTTCTCAGATTTTGGGAAAGCAAACTACTTACTGCCAAGTCACTGTATATGTGGTCACCAAAGTAGAGAACCTTAGAGCCTCTCCAGCCAGTAAGCTTCAGAAATTCATACAAGTTACCCTGCAGAAATAATGACATGGACATTGCAGCAGCATGTGACTTGCATCGCCACAGGAATGAAACAGGAACTTAGTACACCACTAAAAATATTTTCATATCATGAATCTTGTCCTCAGTTTATGCACTGTGAATCCCAAATTTTACAGGTGATCTCAGTGATAGTAGCACTTCAAGAGGCAAGGACATACGACACCAACAATGGGTTTGTACAACTTCAGACATTAAAATAACTCTCTTAAAGGATGCATCTGCATTATAGAAGCCTTTACATCCAAAGAAGCTTGGGATTCTAGGAAATAGGCAATAAATTTGAACAGAGGAAGTCTACTGAAAGTGTACCTGTTTGTAAATCTGGCCTTTCTGCAGCTTGTGAATCTTGTCCCAGAGCAAGACTCCCCTTTCATTCACCTTCCGAAATGGTCTAGAATAGGTACGCAATTGTCATGTTGCTGTAGAATTCTGTCACTTCTTAGGAAATTAAAGTCTTAACATTAAAAATATTCATCTCTCAAAAGGAAAAAAAATATCTCTAGCATCTGAATTTTGTAAGAGAAAAAGCAAAACTCCAAAATTTCCACTTTAACCAGTGAAAAGCAATGTATCTCTCCAGTATACCTATGACATTTATAAACATAGCTTGAGAACAACTGCTGAGAATAACACAGAGATCCCAGGCAGAGGGGAAGAAACAGCATGAGTTGTCTGCCACCAAGGAAGAGAGAACATAAAAAAAAAATGTGTAAGAATCTTGCCCAATCCCTCATTTTGCACACCTGGACAAGTGAAGATGATAAAGCACAGTACTGAAGCCAATACATATAGCAAAGTTCTTTTTAAAATTAAAAGCAAAAAGTAATGGGAAAATAATCCTACCTCCCCCTGTCTCACTTTCAAATCATGAGCACACATAAAGGAACAGGTCTTTTTCAGGGTAAAAGTCAGGCATACACATTAGAAATGTGTTTACTTGATCACAACTAGTCCAAATATTCCAGTCTGTCAGCCAGACAGATGCCTTTTAAATATCGCGTGATGAAAAAAAAAAACAAAAAAAAAACAACCCAGAAGCAATGGAAGACATTTCCAGATAAGGGTCTGATTTGAAAGGCATCAAGATTTCTCAGGTTTATTAGGAAAGAAGCACACTTCACCAACATGCAAATAAGATGTTAAAAACAGCTTCTCTGGCCCTAAGTTGCTCCAGTAGACTTGTGAAAGCTCCGGGAACTTTCTTAGGCAAGAAAGGGTAAATATTTAGACTTCAGCATTGGGTGTTGCTGCATTTTGTAATGATCTTACACAGGATTTAATCAAATATGATTTCATTTTACATTGTAGCCAGTCCAAAATATTTCATAACACACTCTATAGCCTTATATGGAAGAGCTGCTTGAATCATTCTTTACTGACTAAACACTCACCTTCGCTTATCATTGAAAAAGTTTGGTTTGTCAGCCTGTACAATGACCACATCGAAGAGATCCCTCCAGTCCTTGCCAACGATGAACTTCATGCCTTTGTCCCTAAAAAGGACAGAGGGATATTAACAATGAACTGTAGCAAAGCGCAGCCGCCTGTGCAATAGAACGCATTATACTAGAGAACCTCATCTTCCCCATCCTTTAAGAATGCATAGTTAAACAGCAAACAACTGCTCACTTACACAAAGCTGCTGGGACTGTTTGTGATGAGAAACATCTTCTTGCCATGGTCAGCCAGCTTTGCTAACACTGCACGAGTCTGTTCAGCATAGCAGATGTATTTCTCTGCGACAATTGGGGAAAACACAGCATTAATTGAGAAAATTCTTGTGAAAAACTTTATCTGCGTTCAACCAAGGGTTCAGAACAGGAGGTTATACTTAAAGACACCTTTGACAAGTGGGAATAACTCTTTCAAGCTTTAAAAACTTAGAATTTGTAATCTTTAAAGACAGAAGCCAGAAAAATTGTATACTATCAGTAAGAAAAGCTTTGATAGATTATACCATTAGTACTTACCAATATCTGCTTCAATTGCTCTGTACATTATTCCTTTGATATGAACATCCCTGATTGAATCCTGTAAGGAAAGTAATGAACAGTAAAGGACTTAATCTTTTCAAGTGTAATGTCCATGCTCACCGCATAGCAATAGTAATTTGTTTTTACAACAACTTCTTTCTCAACACTTCCAATTTTACAGAAATGCCATGATGTTCAATATAATTATATACATATATATATGATGTCACTACTAGACAAAGACTAAGCCTGTCTCCCGAGAAATTAACTTCATAATTTTGGGAAGTACGAAATTATATAGCAGGGGGCTGTTTTACATAACTGTGAAAGGTTGCTCAGAAGGGTGAAGTGGGGTGAAAGCCCTCTGCAGAAGCAGAGTCATCACAGATTTCCAGTGACCTTTGGAGCAGAACACATTCCTTTCCCCTTACAAAAAAAAAAGTTGTACATCTGACAGATTTTAGATTACAATCACTCAAAAATGCCCTGATTATTTACATAAGAAATTTATGAACAGATGAAAGAAGCTAAATGTTTGAACCAAGTACTTATGAGGCACTCTGGAGGCATTTAACAGCTCTCCTGAGCCAGCTCTGCACCAGACAGCTTTGTTTAGAACAGTGGTACTGACATTTTGGTACTCACGCGGGGTAAGTCCTCAAAATCCTCAAAAAAATACCACTACAGTGTTTCCAAAACGCTTGTCATGCTGAATAGTACAGAAATTTCTCTACACACTTCAGCAGAACCCACAAGAACTGGCCTTCTGTATGTTACATAACCATGACATAAAATTATCTCCTCTGCAGGACACACCCTGAGGAATTAAGAAGGTCAAATTACTCTAGACTAGTACTAGAGCTTTTCTGGAGGAGGAAGAGAGGTAAACAGGGAAAACAGATAGTTCAAGAGTATGAGATAGCAAATGATTGTACACCAGCCAAGATGAAAGCTCTAAACTGGAATTCCCTATAGCCTCTTACATTCTCTATAGCCTGTTAAATTCCTGATAGTGAGAAAAAAGATATGCTCAACAAAAATCAAAAGAATTTTTATCATCTTACAAGATCTTCAGTTTTTCCCTATTCACCCTCAAACCCACAAAAACAAAAACAGCCATAGAAAGTCATCAGCTTTCAAACAAATGTCAAGCTCTACCTTAATTTTACTTATGTTTTTATGGTTGTATACCCATATTACTCCACACAAAACCTAAGGTGAGGTATTTCACTGAGGCTGACACAACAGGTGGAAGCTTCCTGAAGTGCTCACAGCAAAGATGCACAAATATACAAGTTTATCTAAATCTTCAAAGCTTGACATCCACCTTGACATCTTTGTACAGATGAACAGGTTCATAGTCTATGTTGTTTTTCAGAAAGTATTCATTCACACAAGAAAGGAGTGTCATTTCTGGCAAGGAAAATATATCCATGAATTGCTTCATTGTATTTCCTTGTGAGCTCTACAGTGATGGGAAGAAAAGGAAAGAAAAAAAAGTCAGGCATTTCTCAGATTAGGACACCATTTGTTCAGAATAAACACTTCAGCTTAGTTGCAGATATTCAGTTTTTGCCACCTCTGTTCCCATTGCTACAGACTGTTTTTCAACTAAGACCTTCAATAAAGTTATCTCCAATGAAAGTGTTGTGATTAATTCTTCAAATAAATCCAACTCACTACTCTTAAGAGCAGTACTTTAATTCATAAAAACAAGACAGTGCTCAGCTAAAAGTCAAGAGAAGGCCTTCACTAGAAGTCTGCACTTCCGCAAACAAGAGGCACTGATGGATGAGGAATGGAGGTTTTCTTATTAATTTGGTGTTTTTTTCAGTAAGTGGAATACTAATTAGGATTGCAAAACAATTTACCTCCTTGAAACGAGATAATAAAAAGTTGTTAGGATCTACAATAACTAGCACAGTAACAGAGGAAGAGATTTCTAGTCTGAAAAAGCTGTAACAATAGTTATGTTTCACAGAAGTAGAGAATCTCATTATATAACAGCAAATACAGCCCAAATACCTCTCAATAAGAAGAGAAGTAAAGCAAGCAGCTCAGGATCAGAGTAACACAGAGCAGAGGTTGCAAGAGACCACTGGAGGTCATCTTGTCCAAGCCCCCTGCTCAAGCAGGGCGAGCTGCCCAGGACCTTATCCAGATGGCTTCTGAGTATCCAGTGATGGAGACTCCACAACCCCCATGGGCAGCCAGCCTGTGCCAGTGCTAGGTCAGCCTCACAGCAAAGGAAGCATTTCCCGATGTTCAGAGGAAACCTCCTGTGCTCCAAGTGTGTGGCCTTTGCCTCTTGTCCCGCCACCGTCCTTTCCAAGATCAAAGTATAGACCTAAACAGACCAAGGCATCCCACTGGGAACGCCAGAGTGATATTCACAGCTGTTGCAGAGCCTAGATTCAGGAATTCTAAATTCAGATCCTTAAAATAAGAACAAGTGCAAGAACAACAAAATGCTCCACACAAAGAAGGGCTTTTCACATCAACACGGAATTAACATCTGTATATAAAAGGCGTAAAATAAACTTGGCTTTTTAGCAAAAAGTCAGCTTCATTCTTCATTTGGAAAAGAGGAAGCAACCCAACAGAGGGAAAAATCAACTTTCTCAACAAAGTTTAGGATTTGACTTGGAAGTGTCATCTTTCATCATTCATCTTTTGTCAAATCCTCTTACTGTCACTCTGCCAGTTTGCACGCAGGAGTTGCCTCCATACATTTACTTGTGGCTGCACTAGCTAAGCCACCAGACCACCAGGAAAAAGTAAAGTACATGAACCAGATATGGTTCATTTCCCAAGTCACTTGATTTCCTATGTTCCACTACTCTGTCTGTATGATTTGGTAAGGGAACAGTCAGAGAATAAACTACAGCAAGCAGGAAAAAGAAAAGTCATTTGTCATCTTAGAGGGCAAACTTCATATATAGCACTAAACTAAAGTCAATCACATATTAAGAAATACAACTGCTAGTTACAATGAGAACAAAATTTAAACACCACTACTCTCATGCCTAAAAAAAAGAAAAAACCAATCCCTTTTAAAAACCAATTTTTGGTTTTACCTTGCCATAAAAGTCACTCATTTGTTCTAAAGGGACATGGGAACCATCATACATTGCAATGACTTCTTCATCTGGGACAACACTGAGGCCTCTGGAAAACAACACTAGCTTTAGTTGAAAAGTCAGATTAAAATTGTCAAGTAACCACCAAACTCTGACAGATTAACACTTAGATCTGGATCGTATTAAAACCTTAATAATGTGACAGGAACACTTTTGTTTGTAAGTTAAAACAGCATCTTTCCTTACCAAACAAGTAACATTTTAACAGGCTCACGCACACAGAACACATTCCAGTTTTAAGCCCTTTCTACTTTCTTATGGGAAAAGAGCTTATTAGTCTCCATTAAAGCTATGCCTCAAGGGGTTTTTTAAGAAGTGGTTAGAACTTCCAGTTTCTTAACACAAAGTAATTCCTAACGCTGCCTTTTCTTTTATACAGCATCGATGATATGATAGTGTTTAAACCAGATTATTCTGCAGCATGACCTTGAAGATTTAAGGGAGTGAAAAATATACACAATCTTTAACTAAATAAGAATTTCTTTTAAAATGCATGAACAGTTCAGTATCCCAAAATTTAAAATTACTTGAAGGATGGTTGATAATTAAAACATTCAAATATAACAACAAATGGGAAAGAAGAGTTTATCAACTATTAAGAGAGTAAAGGCTTTGGTTTGGCTATGAATGTTTACAGTATCAAACATCTTGCTCTAAAGCATCTAAACATCCTCACCAGAGGCCACAGAAGTGTTGAGATTTTACTGAAAATTAAAAAAACACTAATGAAAACCAGATCAGCTGGTCTCTTTTTTCCAAACCTACTTATGGTGTTTTGCAGCCTTGTAAAACAGACCATTCTTTCAGTGCCTCCGTTTCTTGGTCTGACCAAGACATGTTGCCAGGCATTAAAATATAAATAAATTAATTCACAAGCCTAGTGCTTTCAGTGCTTAGAGTTCACACCAGCTTTGCAGTGGAAAGGCATGATACATGAACTTCCTCAGGGCTACTGTGGTGGCAGGGTCCCACATTAACCAGCTCCTTTACCGCACTTCTGCCCCCACACCAACTGGGACACAACTCTGAGCTGTTGCTGGCAGGACTCCAGCATTCAAGTCGGTCTTGTGCACCAACAAGGCAGATAATACTTGGGTTTTGTAACATACAGAGTTCAGCATCATCCCTTCCACAGCAGCAAGCACAAAGAAATGCAACCAAAATGTAAACCAGATACCAAGTAACACCATCAGAATTGAGGAAGTACTTTCTGGTCTGCAGACAGCTATGCCAAGTGGTATTTGACTACTGCTAGAGAAAACACTTGTGCATCAGGAGCTACTTAAGCACAGATTAACAGAGGACAATGAACGTGTGAAAACCACAGTGGAGAGATGACTGTCTAGGCAAAGCTGTAGATTACTTTTACCACAAGACTCACAGTCCTGACACAGTTCACAGTGCAGCTGTACAACCAAACATCATCTTGACATCGGCCCTCACAGCCTTCAGCTTCTTTTTTTCTCCTCTCATCCCTGTACAGGTGTTTGGGGAAACAGTATGAAGGTGTGTGTGGTGAAAACCATCATTTCCAGGTCACATCACCTCTTGGACGCAAATTTGGGTGTTTTGTCCTCATAGTGGGTGGTGGAAAACAACTAAGAGTGCAACAAAATAACCTGGGTAAAAGTCTTTTTGTCCAATAACTTCAAGAAACGTGGTCTGGCTTCTTGTTTAATTTAAAATCTGGTACCGAGCATGGAGCAAGTTTGATTTGGTTGATGTGTCTAAACTTAAAAGCTCTGTGCAAACACAGCAGGACCTCTCAAGTGTCTCCACAACCACACCAAAGTCATGCTAACAGGCACTCTGTGACAATTATTTACATAGAAAGCAACAGCAGAGAAGCCATCAGGGTATTTTTGGATGTCTTTCAGCACAATTTAACAGCCAGAAACAAAGTGAGTCAGCAGTATGTGACCAACCAGCTTGCCAATTCTCCCAGGGCTGAACTGGGGAATCAGCTGTGCTGGATCAGGCAATAGATGTGTACACGTCTGTGTGTACACAGAGAGGTGCAAAGAGAACCCCTTCCAGCAAGACTGCAATGCTCATTTGTGTCTGTGCTCATCAGGGCACAGTTCCTGGTAAGAATCCAAGCTGTACACTAATAAGTGCAGTTATAAGACACAAAAAAATAAGAGCATACATTGTTATTATAAAGAGAAAATAACTTCACCCACCTGTAAACTGTTCCCAGCTGAATATAATGAAAAGCATCAATCTTCATTAATAATGCCTTGCAGGTCAAAAAACAGAAAATAAGAGCTTTTATCACTCCAACTATTTGACATGAAATTACAAAAATCAAAGTAAGTCTATCTACAACCCTTCTGTCTCAAGAACACCTCAGTACTCTCCCTTCAACTTCCTTCACAGCTTCCAAAACACTTTTATCAGTGACTTTTACCTAGGTTTATCCTGTTGCACCCTAAGTTGTCTTTCGCCACCCACCATGAAGACAAAATGCCCAAAACATTTTCTATGTAAGAGTTGTTTTAAAAAATATTATTATTATTATTATTATTGATGACGATAAGGATACTAATAATAGTAATAATAATAATGCTTGCTATTAAAGAGAAAAATATGAAACAAAATCCTTACACATCAATGCAGAGTGAAAAGCTGGAAGGCTTAAAAGCTCTCTCTATGTTCTTTAGCTAGGTTCTCAGCACTACATAACTTATCACAAAGTTATTTATACATACCCGGTGCACGTCATAATGAAGCCCTCTGATGGCAAAATTGGGATCATAATCATATTTTCTTATTTCTGCAGGATACTAAGAAAAGAGAGCAAGGATTTGATTTTAAAACCATAATCAAAACAAATAAAAATTGTTTCTGCAAAATTTTAAAAGTTTAAGCATTTGCTCCAATCATTTAAGAGAATTTTTCATAGGCTGGTGAGATTTGCAGGAACATATGTACACAGTGCAAGACAAGTCAAACATTTTTCCAAAATCCAAGGTCATTGTTTTAAATCTAAGGCCATCCTGGTACCTGAAGTTGGACATCCAGGTAGTCTGTAGTGATTACCTTTGAACATTAGCCTCTTTTTCAAAAAAGTTAATTTAATACATTCTTAACATATTTTTCATACATTAAAAAAATTCATTTAGAGATGCACATGAACTGAATATCTGTCTTGTACTCTTCCCTCAGTTTCTTTATATATAGTGTAGGTGGCTCACACCATTATGTAGTGTGAGCTGTAGTCTAACATTTTTCAGTACAAGCCCCTTTTCAGTCAACTGTAATTTTGTCCTGCTTTAAGCACAGGTTGCCACGAAAAGAAATGTTAGGTGCGTGTCTTGGACTAAGGGTTTTGTTCACTTGTTTTTAAAGGGTGAAATGCTTCAGTGGTTTCAACAAGGCCTGAGAAAATTATCATTTCTTCGATTAAGCCACTGAAAGGCAATCCTTCATTTTCCTCCCACAGGTTACAGCAGCCTTAGAACCTGACATTGTTTTTCACCTTCTCTACAACGGTCTCCATACACATATGGCTAATTTACAAGCCTTCACTGGGAAAAGTACATTATGCAGCTTCAACAGAGCCTCTAGCTACTTTATAAGAAATAAACTGTCCTTTCCTCCCAAAGTTCTTATTTTGCTGAAGAGGACTTGCTCTGCAACTGCTGTAGATTGCATTTGTACTGAATACAGGCATCAACAGTTAAAGAAAACAGTTAAAGAAATCATCCCTACTACCACTTCCAGAAAACATAGGGCAGGCCACTGATCTGAATGAAGAACAGCATCAAAATCCTACAGACAGGTTGGAAGAGGTGTAGGTTTGGTCAGGGAACATGAAGCAGAGACACAAGGGAAATCATCAGGGAATGACAGAGAAAGCGATCAACTAAAAACTACCGTACACTGCACGCGCCCCAAAGCAACCACATGAAGCACGTACAATTAAATTTATTTCCGACTTTATCGAATTTCCGCATACTTGACGTGCGACTTTAGTTTATTCTACTAGAAAGTTGTCTTTTCGGATACACGTCAGTACATACGAAGAAAAGATTGAGCTTACCCCGGCACACAGATCAAAGCTTCCATGCAAACCAAACCTAGAAGTTATAAAAATGGTACTGTTTGCTTACCCCACTTTTGGTAGGGACAAATACAACAGGACTGAAACAGCGGTCCCGCTAAAAAGGCACCAGGCCTGTGCGTCAGGAAAGAAATAAACCCAGGAGCAAGAGCTTAACTAGAACACCTGCTGCCAACTCTTTGATTAGCATTAAATTGATGCTTATTCTCTTGGACAATTCCTTGCTTCCTACACTGCATTTTGCAATTTTTGATGTATTACCTCCCACTGCCATGAGCAAAATTGGCCATCTTTTGGGTTGACTGTGACAGTCATAATGGACACTGTCTGGAGGGTTTTTTTCTATTGGTAAAGGCAGAAAAAAAAAATTAACAGTATAAGCAGCTACAGAGATAGCACCAATAAAAACTATTGTCCCTCTCAATTCCAAAAGGAGACAATGTATTTCAATACGCTGCCTCAAAAAGTAATTACAACTTTGTTCAGTAAAACTCAGATTTTAACCGAGACAAATTGCAAAATTATTGCTACGCAAATTCACTCAAATAGTAAAGGCAGAGCACCATTAGAACTTTTGTCTACAAGAATTAATCTTGACTCCTACAGTAACATGGGTTTTTCCAAGAAACACGCAGCTTTAATAAAGTATATTTACACATTCTACAGAAATTGCTATCAAGATATGCCAAAACTGCAGGGGGATAAAGCTGTTTATGCTTGTAGCACCCATGTAGTTTTGTTTGTTCTTCCAAGGATATTTATAGGTGTTTATATTTAGCTCCTAACCTTTAGATTCAAATACGAAAGTAGAATCACACCACGCATTCAGATTTAGGTTGCATAAAAATACATAAGCAGTTTTATTAAGATATTCCATGGACTTTTTGTCTTTTACTTTCCTGCAAGTCCTGCAGTTTAATTAATTTTGCTTCTTTTAGTCCACAGATTTTTTCAGTGTTTCTCCCAGCAATACCTTCAGTTTCCCGAGCCACCCATCTCCCCCTCTACTTCCTGACACACAGGAACTTTTCCCGTCCCCAAACCAGACAACATGCAGCTCCAAACTGCCTGGATGTCAAGTGGTCACCGATGCAAGAACACTGCTTGGAGAGGCAACAGGGCAGTGCTCTGAGCTGAACACTTCCTTGTATCCAGGCTCTGATCACTGCACACGCTGCCCCTTCAGCCCCGGCAGCCGAAATGCCAGGGACACACGGAGCACCTCGCAAGCACTCAGTGCAATCGAGGCCCTGCTAAGAAGTCCAGCTGAAAATATTTCACATGGAAATTAATTGCTGCGCTCACAGCAAGGGATAAAACATAGTAATGGTAACTTTTAAGCTTCTTATTTATTAATGTGACTCCAATAAATGACAATCAGGAACAAACAAGCCACATGCTCACATTAAAAGATATGACAAATATAACCATATTCCTTAACAGACCGTTCTCTTCTCAAACTGCAGCTGAGAATAAAACAGGGCTTCTGTTGTGCATATGTAGCTGTTGTACAAAATGTGCTATAAGGGAAGCTAGGACTGAGGCACGAAAAGATGATTTATGCCTCTCAGTCAAAAAGGATTTATTATACTCTTTATTCATAAATGTATTGTTATTCCATTAATTTTACTTACCCGATGCTCATTAATAAGAAGATCTCGAGCAGCATTGAATATGAGCGTGTGTAGATGTTTAGAATAAAAGACCAAGGTGTAGTCATAATCAAACCCATAAATTTCAATGTCTGACAGGCTCATTTCATTGTTTGAAAAAATAGCATCTGGATTCAGCATGTTACTCATAATTGAAGGAACCAACTCTGTGAACAGGCGAGAGAAAAAAAAAAGTTATACCAGCCTTGTAGTTTTATTTAAATAAAGACATAGAAATCCATTAGCAATTGCTAAATATAGATAAATGATGATGGAAACTACCAAACTAATTCACACTAACCAGCTAATCCTTAACAATATGATGCTATTGAACATGCTGCACCTAACTTGTCTTGGTGACCCGTAGTTTTTATTCAAAGCACACTTTTCTCTGCAGTCCAAGTTCGAAGAGAAGATGAATTTTGGCATCTTGCTTATCAGAGAATACCAGACATAATTTTTCGCTAACTCCATTAACACATTTGTTAATGCTTCTGAAAATGAATTTGGAATTGAAGAATATTATTATATTATTATTACTGCTACTCTAGGAGCCTTGTCTTCTCCTCCTGTTACTTGGTCCAGCTCCTGCCCCTGAAGCAGAACTAATATTGTTTTAATCTGATATTGCTTTAACTTCTGCTTCACCATTTCAAGGTTACCACGTTACTCAGTTTCAACTCACACAAGTAAACTGTATGTGACTGTGTACATAACAACTACTACATACACGTTGTTATGCTTATTAACCTCCTAGAAAATCAGAAAATCAAAAATATTGTGCTTATTTTCTACACACACATACCCAGAGTGTGTAAACCACTTCCATTTTTAAGGGTATGCTTCTGGTGATATTTGATGGAAAAGTACACTGAGAAGTTAAAACCGTAATATATTAAGTAACTTTAGGACCAACACCAACGTCAGTACTAAATAGTGAGAGTGTTTCTATTCTTTGTTTACAAAACTTAAAGAGCAACATTAGGAGGTTAAATGCTACTCTCCTGGCAGCATAAAACATGAGCATGTTTTCCTTCCTTCCCTTCTCATATACAGTCTTTATACTCCAGACCTCCCTACTAGTGGAAAAAAATGAGAAACATTCATCTTAAATCTGTGCTTGGAAAGGTGAGTTTAAAGTGAATATGCTTTGTTTGGTTACTTTCTATATAGGTCTAAAAGGAGTTGATCAAGCTTGTTTCAACACTTTCAGCTCTGAGGACAGATCCCTATGTGCTCCACCATGGAAAACATCTAAACGAGGCAGGTAGGTGTGGGGACTTCAGATGCAGACACCCAAGGCTTTTAATTTTTAAGAGAGGAAGAAAAGAAAAGTCACTGAGCTTAATTCCAAACTTCGAATAAAGCCCAGCAATCAAATCAAATGCAATTACGACATGCAAATACTCCTACTCTACAGAAAGGGCCATGGAACATTCAATTAACTTGAAGTCATATGCACAGTTTTTAATGAACTTCCAAAATCACTTTACAACACCCATTTCTGTATTATAAAGTATTTTTTCAAATGTCAATTGTGCAGCTTGGTGAGTCAATACTTGTTTTAAAAATAAAGATATTTATGTAGCTATATATAGATTAAAAGATGCTTCAGCTGAAAACTAGCTTGACTGGTGGCTGTCTGAAAACAGACAGTATAAACAGTTGGCAGCTATCAGACATTCTGGCCAGCAGACAGCACCACAAGTGCTATAAACCTTGGGTCAAAAAACAGGAGAGCCTTGTCATCTCAACATCATAACTAACTGAAATATCATTAATTTGAAGCCATTGGGTGACTTAGGCTGTAACATAATAGCCTGAAATATTCTAGAAGCAGTTGCCTCATCTTTTGCCAACTCACACCCACTGACCAACTTATTTTCTCACAACATTACCCTACCTCAGCTCTTAAGTGTTATTTGGGTGTGGTTTAAAGAGACAGAAAGTTAATTCCAAAAAGAGAAAAAGAAAAAATAGATTCAAAATAAAAGGCACTTCCCTTCTTCCTATCCCTTATCTCACCCTCCAAAGCCCACAGAACTCTCTTGAGATCACGCACATGGCTTTTAATTTCACTTCTGAAATGCTGACACTATTTTATATTCACAAATGCTTTGTTTGCACCCAGCATTGTGAAGTCTCAGTTCACATTCAAGACTCCTAAGTGCAGGATAACACCATAATTTCTTTTTTTTAAAGGCAAAACATGCAATCTAAAGCATTATCCATTGCCACTACAGGACATGCTCTTCCACTTGGAATTGTAGAACACACTCTGCCTCTCTTTCTTTCAGTTGTCAGAAAAACACATTTTCAAGCAAGTATTATCTTGGTAGTACTCTTCCCATTAGAGCAAGGGCAGAAGCAAGCATTTCTCCGAAGAACAGGGCTTTCCAGAGTCGTGTATGTACCGTGAGCATTTTATAATGCCTCACGCAGTGTTATAATGGAACCATAAGTGAAATGACAACTTCACAGCATTTTAACATTTTGGAAGAGCAGCCTATTTCAGAATAGTTGTGTGTGTGTGTATATATATATATATATATAGTCATCAAAGACATGACCAACTTTTCGATTTTCTTCCTACATTTGCTTTTCTACACGCAACAC